>CM062815.1:883643840-884243840 GCA_031772625.1 Pinus tabuliformis
CTAATTATCAGACAATTATGATCAGCCCTCTCTTAGCCAAGTTATATGGTAGTATTTTAGAAAAGAAGTTAGCATATGGCTAGAAAGTGAAGGTTAGCAGGCTAAAGGCCAAGCAGGTTTCAGAAGGCATCACTGAACAACAGACAACCTCTTTACACTTAGGATCATTGTGGAGGAATGTCGTAATGATAAATCCAACTTATTTTGTTGCTCTGTGGACTTTAGAAAGGCTTTCGATATTGTTCCTAGATACAACCTTTAGAATAGATTAGAAGAGCTAAAGCTTCCTCTTGAGTTGAGAGCTGCATCTATAAGGTTATACGAGAATGTAATTGCCAAGCTAAAGAGAAATGAGGGGTGGTCATAAGATATTAAGTGTAACATCGGAGTTAAACAAGGTTGCCCCCTCACCCCTACCCTATTTGACATTTACATCGACAAGCTCGAAGGCTATTTAGAGGAAGCAGGATGTGATGGCACAACTGGGATAGTCATCATCCTTCTTCTCTATGCTGACGATATTTTTCTTTTCGGAAGGTGCCCATATGATCTTGATAAGCAACTCAGGCTTCTTAAGGATTTCTGCTCTACCATGGGTATGATTGTTAACACTGACAAAACAAAAGTTATGATTATCAAATCTAAGAAGGACACTTATGCTAATTTTATGTATGAAAATAATAACTTGGAGGAAGTGTATTCTTACAAGTACCTAGGAATTGATATTCATTACAAGCTCAGCTGGAACCATAGCATTGAGAAAATGATTAATGGGGGGTGGAAAGCTTATTTTGGTCTTGAAAATAATTGTAAAACAATAAACCTAGTAATGTAGGATAAAAAGAAGTTCCTCTTCGAAACTTTAGTCACTCCCGTTATCTTATATGGCTGTGAGGTTTGGGGTTGCAGCATCTCTAGATAATTGTGGAGAAAGATTGAGAAAATCTAGAAGTGTTTTATAATGTATAACCTGAAAATTAAAAGTAATACACCCTATCCTATTCTCCTTATAGAAGCAGGTCTTTCCCCTATTGAGAGCCTAGCTATGAATATGTTTCTACTGTACAAGCACAAACTCAATAACATAAGCGGCCATAGACTTCCTAAGCTAGCATTAAATTCCAGCCAAAACCACCTAAGGCTCAAATGGGGGTGACATAAAGACACAAGGGCCTCGTTAAACTATTGGGAGATCAATGAGAATAATGCATTGCAAAACATTAATAACATTAAAGATATTGTTACTTCTAAGTTCAAAGAAAAATTGTGGTGTGAGAAAGATTTAGCAGCTAAAAGAAAATTAGGTTATTATAAGAAGGTCGTTAACCACACCCTAGAAGATCAAAAGTATCTCTCTATTTTAACTAGCTCAAAGAAGAAAATTAATATAGGAAAGATTATAATGAATTCTCATGAGCTCCATAGTGAAACAGGTCCTTGGGCAGTTCCTAAAACACCATGGATGGAAAGGATTTGCCATCTATGTGAGAATAGGAACAATGAGGATACTTCCTCTTAGAGTGCCTCGCGTACAACCACATTAAAGCTTAGTTTCATAGTCTTTGTTACAATACTGACCTTCCTAGACTTTTACAATGTCAAAATTATAGTGAGCTCGGAGGCTTCTCTCCAAGCTTTTTGAGCATAAGAATAAAATCTTAAATCAAAATAAATAATTTGTTTCTTTAGGTCCGATAGACCAATGTTTGGTCTCAACGGACTTTAACCATCATCATCATCATCATAAAAATAGAAATAATATTAAAAAAAAGCTATTATAATAAAATTATTATTATAACTAATAAGAATTATTAATTTATATTAATTAGTATTTAATATTTAATTAATTAATAATAATAATATTATTATTATTATTAATATTATAAATCTGAGTTTATAGGGTTTTGTTGAGGGCCCTGAAATCGGGTCAACAACAAGGGGGATACCCACCCGGTAGGGAACCTGGTTGGCGGCTCCGTGCCCGTTTGGTGTAGCGGGTCCGACTGGGGATAACGAGACCAGCTTCCCGATCTAAGGGGTGTGTGTGTGTAGAATATGATAATGAAAATCTGGAATTATTTCTAAGCTAATTTAATTCTAAACTCTGAGACTGAATTTTATACTACTTTAATCTATCAAGAACAACACATCTAATCTACGCTAACCCGGGATAGAACTTTTTCCATTATGCGATCTAGAAAGATTTCACACAATAACTGGTAATGAAGATTATTTAGCTATTATGAGAATATAAATCAATTAAGATGAACCATCCTGCATAAAAAGTTAAGCAAAACGGTTGTGAACAGCATATCGCATAATCAGTTATTCATGTATTAAGCACAAATCAATGACTCCATCGTACAAAAGTGCCAAATGGTAGTCCACTCATTCATACATTAACATATAAACAACATCAGCTGTATATTACTCTAAGAATGCAAGCAGAAATTCGTCAAGAGATAAAAGTACCATTTATGACTGATTTTATACTCACAGACCTTAAGCAATAACGATCTATTTCTACTTACTTCTAATGCCTACTAAGAGTACAGAAGTGCAACATGAGTAGCAGGTATTAAAATGCAAACATAAATAAATCGCGATCCATCCATTCATCAAAAACCCCCTCCGAGGGTGCAAAAGTGCATGTTCTGAGGACAAGTTTTTTGACAAATTTCCGGACCCTTCTCCAATGCAACGAGAAGGGTTAAATACTACTAACCGGCTAATTTTAATTACACAAATTTAGGGAACGGCTTCAAATGACCGCCCTTTTACTAAAACAAATTTATTTCTAAAAATTGAATCTAATTTCTAACCATTTCTGTATCTGCTCCTTAGTGCTGTAAGCGATGCGCTGTTTGCTGTGAAAGAGTCGGCTGCTTGTCCTTTCCTTTTGTTCGAGCTTGAAAATTAGAAATAACAAGAGCTGGCACCTCTTTCTGACAAACTAGAAGATATTTTTGAAAGTGTTCTTCTGGAGGAGTGTCTTCACGGCGTGTATACTTAGTACAACTCAGATTTCTTTCAAACTGATTGTGTTGTTGCTATTTCGGTTTCCGGCCGTGCGAATGACTCAATGAGCTGGGGATTTTGTTGCCTGAACGATTTTCTCAATTGAAACTTGTTCCCATTCTTTGTTCCAGGCTTTTCTAAGACGTCTTTCCCCTTAAGCGTTTTTCTTTTTGCTTTACCCAATTTGGGACTCAAGATCTTTCATAAACACTTTTCTTTTGTGCGCCTTTGACTCTGAGTCCTGGATAGCCTATTTCCATCAGCATTTGTTGAGTGATACTCTGGAATCCGCGGCCCTGCTGTATGCGGTATCCATCTGCGAAGTCATCTCCTCTCTGTTCTTCTAGCTCTGGCGCTTTTCCTTAGATGTTTCCTGCATATAGATTTATATCAGTTGTTGACTTATAGTTCACGTAAATGAAAAGAGACAGAAGAAAAGATTGACATGAAAGTAATTAAGTTCTAATGAATGCATAATCATGTCACCCATTATGACTTGACTCTTCGAAAAACGCAACATAATCATGTTTGGATACACAGGCGTACAATCATTAATTTCCCGTAAGGTGCGCGCCTAATATTGGGCTCACAGATCATGCCGAGGAATGCCTGCGATGAATGGCTTCTGCGATTTGCATTGCAGCGTCGAAGATTGCGATGTAAATAAGTGGTATCGCAACAATTGATGGTCTCATTCGTCGCAAACCATAGATCGCAGGTCGCAGCTTTGCATGGTTGCAAATCGCATATCGCAAGATCGCAAGGTTTTCGCTCTGTCACTTTGTGCTGCTTATGCGACATTGCGACGTGCGACGTCGCATATCGGCCGTCGGCGGTTCTTTAGGTTTTCCCTTTTTGAGCGCTTTTAATGCACGCGGTGCAATGAGTTCTCGCGTTGCTCCCTTTCAATGTATTTATGCGCTTTGGGAGAGCGCCCGTTTTTCCTTTGCGACGCGATATAGCTCTTAGGAAGTTAATGCAAAAGATTTTTCAAACAAAAATATTTTTTGGATTTTTGGTTAAGGGTCCCCCTTTGCTTGATGTTATTACTAATATCAAACAAAGAGGGGGGTTGTTGGTGACCACAACAATGGCGATTCACTGCGAAGAACCAGTTATCTCTGCATTTCTATTGACCGTTCACTTCCGAAACAACAAAATTTTTATATGTCTAAATTTTGTTATGGACAGATAGAGTAGATTACCCCTCACCTTGTCGACGATATTTTGTCTCAACCCTTTTTATATCCCAATTGCTTGCTTCCTCAGGTTTTTTCTTGCATTCGCATCAGACATTACTTGGTCTTGATAAAAGATAAAATAAGGTATTCTCTGCGTACTGGCTTAAAAGTATGCTCATTTGTCGTAGGTAGAGCCTCTGCTGCCCGCAAGCGTCCATAGCCTCGACAGGGTTACCATGTTATCCAGCAATGATCCTTTTTCCTGTTTGAGGTTACTCACAACATTCCAGAAAAAAATCCCTTTTGACACACTTTTCCTTTTTTAATTCTCTTAAAGAACAATGTCTTGGTTTGGTGGCCAAATT
This sequence comes from Pinus tabuliformis, assembly GCA_031772625.1. NCBI lineage: Eukaryota > Viridiplantae > Streptophyta > Pinopsida > Pinales > Pinaceae > Pinus > Pinus tabuliformis. The sequence continues at coordinate 883,648,405 of CM062815.1, forward strand.
ATGACACAGTCATTCACTTGATTTACACTTTTGCTGAACAAGTCGGCTCGTGATGAGACCTCTTGTCTTTTGATTGCAACAATCTTAAGTCGTTGCCCTGTTTTGATAGACAGTATTGGCAAAGTCAGCAAGTTATAATATCTGTGATAATGATAAGCCGGCTCGTGTTGAGACCTCTTATTCTTTGAGATATAATGTTTTCCTTGGATTGTTTCTCTGAATGCTGTAATTTCCTTTTAGCAGGGAGGAAGTCATTGTTTTTCCTTAAGAAAGCTTTGGACGACAATAATAGAGTTTTTGAAAACAACAGCTTTGCAGAGAATGCTTATTTTATTATTGATGATACCTTTCATGGTGCTGATACAAAACAATTCTTTTACCAAAGGTTGCTTTCGTCAAAGTTTTTTAGAGGTTGAAACAAGTATCGTAATCAAAGTGAAGTTAACTCTATTTGTCAATAATATAATTCAGATTTTCAAAAAAATTTGCTATTTGTACAATCGAAATCAAAATCCGATAAAGAATTGGCGTGCTCTTTCATGAATCCTTTTTAAATGATCATTTACAATGGGTTTTATTCATAAAAAGAGAAAAACAAAACAAAATAAAAACTAAAAACTAAATCTATCCTACAAAAATTAGAAGAATTCTCTTCTATGGAAAGTATAATTTAAGAATTAGTCCATTGACAGGTAAAGAATCTCTCCTACCTGCCAGATCCTGCAACACAAATGTAGATGGGCCTACGACTTCTACAATCTGAAAAGGGCCAAGCCACAGATTTTGAAATTTCGTATGTTTGCCCTTTTCTTCATGAGCCTTATCCCATTTCAAAACTAAATCACCCATCTGAAAGTTTTTTTTGGTTATGATGCTTGAGTCAAAAGAAGATTTTATTAGCACTTGGTGATGAGCATGGGTTTTCCTAGCTTGTTCTCTTTGTTCTTCTAGTTTGATTATTTCCATTTGTCTTAATTGTAAAGAGGAAGTAGATACTTCATCGATATATTGCACTAAAGACAAAGAGGGAATGACTAGGTGAGTCGGAAGAACCACTTCTCTCCCATAAACTAAATTAAAGGGAGAAGTGCCGATTGAAGCTTTCTTTGTGATTCTATCAGCCCATAAAGCATTTACCAGCGCTTTGTGCCAATTCTTTTGGTTTTGGTCGACTGTTCTTTTGATAATTCTGATTAGGTTCTTGTTTGTTGACTCAGCCAATCCATTACCTTGCGAATAGTAATTGGCAGAATATTTCAGTTTGAACCCTCTTTTAAGCGCAAACTCAGTCATAGTATTTCCAGAAAAATTTGAAGCGTTATCAAACATTAATGCTGTTGGCAATCGAAACCTAGTGATGATAAATTGATCTATGAATTCAATAATATTTTCAGAATGAATTGTCTTAAGAGGAACTGCTTCTACCCATTTGGTAAAATAATCAATTGCCGTAAGGATATACTTATGCTGCTTAGAAGAGTGAGGAACGATCTCACCTATTATGTCCAAGCCCCATTGACTGAATGGTTGGTCGATGATGACTGGTTGTAGCGGCATGGACGGTTTCCTTTGTTTTCCTGCAGCAGTCTGGCAGACTTGCCATTTCCTTACGTGATTGTATGAGTCTTTGAACAGCGTGGGACAATAATATCCTGCACGCAAGATTTTATGTGCAGTCGCATCTCCGGCATAGTGTCCACCCGCTGGTCCATCGTGGAGTTCCTGCAAAACCTTTTCGGCTTCAGTTTTCTCAAGACACCTAAGAAGCACAGAATCGTAATTCCTTTTAAACAAGACATCATTTATGAGCTGGTATTGTTTAGCTTTTAATCTCAGAGCTATTTTCTTGGTATGATCCAGACGCGATGGAGCATACCCGTTCTTAAGAAAATAAATGGTGTCAGCATATGATGATTCTGCATCGTTTAGGCTTACCTCATACGCTTGTACCTCTTCAGATGAGTTCTCCGGGATTTGTGATGCTCCGGCTAACATCTTGCAGAAGCCTTGACCTCTTACGATGTTTGCTGGTTTGATCTCAAGATCATATTCTTGTAAAGCGGTAATCCAATTAGCTCTCTTTTCGCCCACGTCTTTCTGCACCAAAAGGTTTCTTACCGCCGGAAACAGTACTACGACTTTAGTGTGGGCTTTAAGCAAGAAAGGTCTGAAATATTTGATCGCTTTGAAAACAACATATGCTTGTTTCTCTACGTCTGAGTAATTAATTTCAGCACCTTGTAAGTTCGAGCTAAAGAATGCGATTGGAGCTTCCGCTTTCTCTTGATTTGCTTGGGTCAAAATCGCGGCATAGGATTTCTCTGAGGCAAAAGTATACAAGATAAAAGATTCCGAAAAATTTGTGGTGGCCAAAGATGGAGCATTGATGATAGCTTGTTTGATTAAGTTGAACGCTTCATGCTCATCTAGACCCCATTTGAAATTTGAATTCTTTTTTATCATATTTTGTAAAGGAGAAATAATACGTGAAAAATCCGGGACAAATCTTTTGACAAAATTGATCTGTCCAAGGAAGGATTGCATGGCTTTCTTGTTATGGGGTATGGATATTTCGGAAATTTCCTTGATTCTGTCGGGTTCTATGTGAATACCAGATTTCGACACTATGAATCCGAGAAATTTCCCTTCGCTTAATGCAAAGAAAGATTTCTTTGGGTTGAGCGAAATCCCATACCTCAAGCATCTTTGAAAGATTTGCTTCAAATCTTTGAGATGGTTGTTTCGTTTTTTGGAGTACACTCTTATATCATCCAGGTAAATCACTACTGATCTATTGACTAACCCTTTAAATGCGATGTCCATGGCTCTCTGAAAGGTAGCTCCGGCATTGATCAGACCAAATGGCATCTTCCGATATGCATAAGTGCCCCATTTGGTTCGGAACGTAGTTTTTAATTGATCATGGGGATGCACCAGTACTTGATTGTATCCTGAAAATCCATCCAGCAATGACATTAATTCTGAGCCTGCTACTGCCTATAATATTTGCTCCATAGGTGGGAGGGGAAAGTTATCTTTCTTATAGGCTTTGTTGAGATTTCGGAAATCGATACAGATTCTAATGTCTCCGTTTTTCTTCCCAACGGGCACCATATTGGATACCCATTTAGAATTCCTTACGGGGAAGATTATTCTGGCTCTCAACAACTTATTAAGCTCAGTTTTTATCTGATTTTCTAGGTTAGGGTGTATTTTTCTGAGCTTCTGCTGGACAGGTTTTTCATTGTCAATCATAGGGATAACATGTTGAATGATAGAAGTGTTGTATGTCTTTAGCTCATCGTAATTCCAGGCAAAAACGTTTTTGTATTGTCTCAGAAAACAAATATATGCTGATTTCTCTTCAGGGGCTAGGCCGTGACCTAGGTTAACGTTTTGTGGCTTCTGATCGGTCCCTAGGTTTACTAATTCATAGTTCAGGGTAGAACTGCAAAGTTTAGCATTGGCGGACCTTTTAAACCGACTTTTCAAATCATATAAATCTTCTAACTTGACCACCGATTTTGGTATAGCATTGTCAGAGCCATTTTGTTGTATTTGGTGATCATGATGGTCTTCGTCGATTATCTGATTTGAGTAGGATCCTTCAGAAGTAAGGAAATTTACGATGTCAGGATCGTCGTTGAACACTCTCCAATTGGTGATATTGTCAGGGATGGATGGTTTAAAGATTAATTCTATTGAAAACCTATTAGGACTAAAATCTTCGGAAGGGATAAGTCTAGAGGCTACGTTAGCTAACAGGTCTGCGCTCGCGTTTTGAATTCTTGGAATTGACGAGATGTTGAACGCTACGAAATGTGCAGTGAGATCTTGAACTAATGATTGATAATGCTTTAAATGACTTGACAGGCAATGTATGGTGTTACATACCTGTTTTACGACGATCTTCGAATCTCCAAAGACTTGAAGATACTTAACGTTTAATCTGATTGCTTTGTATAGGCCTTGAACCAAGGCTTCGTACTCCGCTGTGTTGTTCGTGCAATCGAACTCAAGTCTGCATGTGAGCATAATCTTTTTCCCATCTGGGTTAATCAGAACGCATCCTGCTCTCGCTCCCTCATTGGGTTTAGATCCGTCAAAATATAATTTCCAAAATAAAGATGTATTTACAGAATTATCTAAAAAACTAAAACATTTTGAGTCATCAGTTTGGGAGAAATTCTCAACTTGGGATAAAACTGAATTCTCTAAGTATGGTGAAATATGAGCATTGAAATTACCTAGGAAAGAATCTATTGCGTAATTGCCTACAATGCTGCTATTGTATGTTATGGCTTCATTTTCTCCTTCCAGTTATGTCACTATGTATTTTTGGTGCAACTCTCGTTCAACCTTTATCTGATTTGGTTTACCATTGTATGGTAACCACATGTGCGACCAATCGGTTGAAAAATATCCGTGGAGTTTTTCCGACCAATCCCTGCTAAGAATCAAACCATAGAACTCAGGGATATCAGCTACTAGAATGTCGATAACCTGACACACTTTTGGGTTAGACGACAATCTTATGGTCACCTGATTGAGTTCACCAATCACTTTGACTTGGGATCGATCAAGTTGAACTATACGTACCGCGGATTTTTGAGGTTGCACATTCAATTTGGCACATATTGACCTGGGTAAAATATTCGTTGAAGCACCAAAATCGACCAAGCAATTGTGCACGTTTTTATTGAAGATTTCATATGTGAGAAGAAAAGGAGGAGTATGAGATCTCGATCTTCCTCCAATCAAGGCGATGTCATTTGGATCAATTTTATTGATCGTGTTGGTTGGAGGCCTTCCCAAATTGTGGGAAGCTACAGCTGTAGGTAAAGATGTAGTAGGCACAGCATGTAATTCTTTCATCATTATTTTCTGCTGGTGTTTCAATTTACTTAATTCATACAGAGTGATATTAGCCCTAGTCTTCTTCGTGTCATCAATGATGTTATATTCCATTTCATCCGACACTATTAGTGTTCTTGATGGAGGCGTTTGATCAGATTGGACTGGGCTAAGCTGGGTCGCTTTAGCAGTTGTCTTTTTTGTTGCGACCTTTTCTTTTGTTGCAGGGTTTGCGCCCTTTTGTTTTGGGGTAGTTAGGGGAGGATCAAGTTGATTTTTGCTTCTCGTGCTAACAGGAAATGCTTCTTGATCCTCTTCTTGTGGGAGGATGAAGTCCCACATTCCTTGTAGTTCTACGACCTCTTCCTCGTCGGTCTTCCCTTCAGTGGTATTCTCTTCTTCTTCGTCTTCTTCAGATTCAACGTTTGAGAGAACACTAGGTGGTTTTACCTCCATGGGGGATTTCTTTTAAAAGTCCTAAAGGGATTTTTCGAAGAAGTCTCTGCTACTTGTTTCTTAATATCAATCATCTCATTGGACATGGCTTTCAACACTCTTTGTAATCCTTCCAAATCGAAAGGGTCTCTCGTTTTCTTCTTCTTGGTGTCTTCTTTAAAAGAGATCTTCTTAGATTTGCGTTCTTCTATAGCAGATCTCTTTTCTAGGGCTACCACGCGTTTTTCCACTGCTAACGCTTCTGTCAAGTTGTCGACTAAGGTGGTCTTGTTTTCCCTATCTACGAAGATAGCCAAGTTTGGAGGTAAAGCCGTGATGTACCATTCACATCTTACTTCCTCGCTGGGTTGTGAAGCAGCGGGGATTTTGTTGAGGATCTTATTGAACCGTAAGTTAAAATCTTTAATGGGTTCTCTAGCCTCAGTTTTAAGATTAGATAGGTCATTGATCAATGTCGACGTGGATCTGTCGTCACCAAACTTGGTGAGGAACTGACTTTGAAAAATGTCCCAGCTTGTGATGCATCCGGAAGGTAACAAAAAGTACCATGACTCGGCTGTTCCTTACATTGTATAAGGGAAAAGCCGGACAACATCGTCTTCGTTAGTGACTCCGTTGAGATTAACAGAAAGCATGAAATTATTGATATGTTCCTCGGCTAGCATGCCTGCTTCCGGATTGAATTTAGGCAGCCATTTCTCAGGATGGGCCGGTATAGGGCTTAGGGGTGGAGGCATTAAAACCGCCCCAGGATTGTTCCATGGAGACTGGGCCATCGTTGAGCTGCTAGTTAATGGAAGTGCAGAAGATGATCCCTGATGCTGAGAAGATGAAGATATTAAGATCTTTGATGTTTGAAGAGGAAGGTTTGTAGAAGATGGGTGAGTGAGTTGGAATGAAAGAGTGGGTGGTTGACTTCGCGGTGAGGGAGTTGATATGGACGAAGTGGATGAAGGAGTCTTACTGTCAGACTCTTGTGGTGTTTTCCTTGCTCTTTTCCTGGTAGGAAGAGGGAGTTCACTTGGTTGTATGCCAAATTTTCACTCTTTAATCTAGTAAGGGGATGAGCAGGTTTGTACTGCGAAGTCACACTGCTTTTAGATTTATCAGACTTCTGGTTAAAAATAGAGAATCCCTGGAGTTTACGAATCAAAGTTTGAATTTCAGGGGGTTCAATGATAGATTGGTCTGATATATTCGAATATGTAGCAGTGGTAGATACTCCAGCGACTTCAAATTCCGGGTTTAACCGTGTTGGAGAAGTCGAGGGAGTTGATGAGGGTGTATTACTCTCAGAATGGTATTTAGATATTGCTTTAGGTGCCATTCATAGTTCGTGCCCTCCTTCTAGCGCCAAATATGTTGAGGGCCCTGAAATCGGGTCAAAAACAAGGGGGATACCCACCCGGTCGGGAACCTGGTTGGCGGCTTCGTGCCCGTTTGGTGTAGTGGGTCCGACTAGGGATAACGGGACCAGCTTCCCTATCTAAGGGGTGTGTGTGTGTAGAGTTTGGTGATGTGTGTGTGTGTAGAATATGATAATGAAAATCTGGAATTATTTCTAAGCTAATTTAATTTTAAACTCTGAGACTGAATTTTATACTACTTTAATCTATCAAGAACAACACATCTAATCTACGCTAACCTGGGATAGAACTTTTTCCATTATGCGATCTAGAAAAATTTCACACAATAACTGGTAATGAAGATTATTCAGCTATTATGAGAATATAAATCAATTAAGATGAACCATCCTGCATAAAAATTTAAGCAAAACGGTTGTGAACAACATATCGCATAATCAGTTATTCATGTATTAAGCACAAATCAATGACGCCACCGTACAAAAGTGCCAAATGGTATTCCACTCATTCATACATTAACATATAAACAACATCAGCTGTATATTACTCTAAGAATGCAAGCAGAAATTCGTCAAGAGATAAAAGTACCATTTATGACTGAGTTTATACTCACAGACCTTAAGCAATAACGATCTATTTCTACTTACTTCTAATGCCTACTAAGAGTACAGAAGTGCAACATGAGTAGCAGGTATTAAAATGCAAACATAAATAAATCTCGATCCATCCATTCATCAAAAACCCCCTCCGAGGGTGCAAAAGTGCATGTTCTGAGGACAAGTTTTTTGACAAATTTCCGGACCCTTCTCCAATGCAACAAGAAGGGTTAAATACTACTAACCGGCTAATTTTAATTACACAAATTTAGGGAACGGCTTCAAATGACCGCCCTTTTACTAAAACAAATTTATTTCTAAAAATTGAATCTAATTTCTAACCATTTCTGTATCTGCTCCTTAGTGTTGTAAGCGATGTGCTGTTTGCCGTGAAAGAGTCGGCTGCTTGTCCTTTCCTTTTGTTCGAGCTTGAAAATTAGAAATAACAAGAGCTGGCACCTCTTTCTGACAAACTAGAAGATATTTTTGAAAGTGTTCTTCTGGAGGAGTGTCTTCACGGCGTGTATACTTAGTACAACTCAGATTTCTTTCAAACTGATTGTGCTATTGCTATTTCGGTTTCCGGCCGTGCGAATGACTCAATGAGCTGGGGATTTTGTTGCCTGAACGATTTTCTCAATTGAAACTTGTTCTCATTCTTTGTTCCAGGCTTTTCTGAGACGTCTTTCCCCTTAAGCGTTTTTCTTTTTTCTTTACCCAATTTGGGACTCAGGATCTTTCATAAACGCTTTGCTTTTGTGCGCCTTTGACTCTGAGTCCTGGATAGCCTATTTCCATCAGCATTTGTTGAGTGATACTCTGGAATCCGCGGCCCTGCTGTATGCGGTATCCATCTGCGAAGTCATCTCGTCTCTGTTCTTCTAGCTCTGGCGCTTTTCCTTAGATGTTTCCTGCATATAGATTTATATCAGTTGCTGACTTATAGTTCACGTAAATGAAAAGAGACAGAAGAAAAGATTGACATGAAAGTAATTAAGTTCTAATGAATGCATAATCATGTCACCCATTATGACTTGACTCTTCGAAAAATGCAACATAATCATCTTTGGATACACAGGCGTACAATCATTAATTTCCCGTAAGGTGCGCGCCTAATATTGGGCTCACAGATCATGCCGAGGAATGCCTGCGATGAATGGCTTCTGCAATTTGCATCGCAGCGTCGAAGATTGCGATGTAAATAAGTGGTATCGCAGCAATTGATGGTCTCATTCGTCGCAAACCATAGATCGCAGGTCGCAGCTTTGCATGGTCGCAAATCGCATATCGCAAGATCGCAAGGTTTTCGCTCTGTCACTTTGTGCTGCTTATGCGACATTGCGACGTGCGACGTCGCATATCGGCCGTCGGCGGTTCTTTAGGTTTTCCCTTTTTGAGCGCTTTTAATGCATGCGGTGTGATGAGTTCTCGCGTCGCTCCCTTTCAGTGTATTTATGTGCTTTGGGAGAGCGCCCCTTTTTCCTTTGCGACGCGATATAGCTCTTAGGAAGTTAATACAAAATATTTTTCAAACAAAAATATTTTTTGGATTTTTGGTTAAGGCTCCCCCTTTGCTTGATGTTATTACTAATATCAAACAAAGAGGGGGGTTGTTGGTGACCACAACAGGTTTATAATAATATTATTCATAAGTTTTATAATAATATTATATCCTAGGAATATGAACTCTTAGATTAATGAATCCAAGGGGTTTATATTATAAACCCAAGGGAATAATATTAAACCCAAGGGATTAATATTATAAACCCAAGGTATATAAATCTTAAGATAAATATTATAAACCCTAAAATAAACATGCTTGACCATGGTTTACCATGGTTAATTTTCACATTGAGACAATCTTTGTCACAATGAGACATTGGACCATGATTGACCATGGTTGACCCTGGTTGATTTCTATATTGAGACAATCTTTGTCACAATGTGACATTGAACCATAAGTGGCCATCATTAACCATAATTATAAACCCAGAAGATTTATATTAAACCCTGGGATCAATATTATAAACATGGTTGACGATGGTTGATTTTCATATTGAGACAATATTTGTCACAATGTGACATTGGACAATGGTTGATTTTCATATTGAGACAATCTTTGTCACAATATGATGTTGGACCATGGTTGACCATAGCTCACCATCATTATACACCCAATGTATTTATAATAAACCAAAGAGTTAATATTATAAACCAAGGGAATAGTATTAAACATATGGGAAAAATATTAAACCCAAGGGATTAATGTTATAAACCGAAAGTATATAAACCCTAAGATAAATATTATAAACCCCAAAATAAACATGGTTGACCATGGTTTACTATGGTTTATTTTAATATTGAGACAATCTTTGTCACAATGTGACATTGGACCATAGTTGATTTTCATATTGAGACAATATTTGTTACAATGTGACATTGAAGCATGATTCACCATGATTCAGCATGGTTGACGATGGTTGACAATGGTTGGTGATGGCTGACCATGATTATAAACCCAAGGGATTTATATTAAACTCTAGGATTAATATTATAAACCCAGGGGATTAATTCTAAAACCCCAAGGTATTATAAACCCATTGAATCATACTAAACCCAACAAATTAATATTATAAACCAAAGATATATAAACCCTAAGATAAATATTATAAGCCCTAAGAAAACATGGGTGACAATGGTTTACTTTCATATTGAGACGACCTTTATCACAACGCGACTTTGGACCATAATCGACCATGGTTGACCATGATTGATTTTCATGTCGAAAAAATCTTTGTCATAATGTGACATTGGACCATTGCCGATTTTAATATTGAGAAAATATTTATCACAATGTGACATTAGACCATGGTTGACCATGATTATAAATTATTATAAACCTTGAAATAAACATGGTTGACCATGGTTCATTTTTATATTGATACAATCTTTGTCACAATGTGATGTTGGACTATTATTGACCATGATTCAACATGAATGATTTTCATATCGAGACAATCTTTGTCACAATGTGGCATTGCACCATGGTTGACCATGTCTTATTTCATATTAAGACAATATTTGTCACAATGTAATGTGAGACCATGATTGATTTTCATATTGATACAATCTTTGTCACAATATGACATTGGACCATGGGTGACCATGGCTGATTTTCATATTGAGACAATGTTTGTCACAATATGACACTGGACCATGGCTGATCATGAATGACCATGGTTGATGATGATTGACAATAGTTGACCATGGTTGATTTTCATATTGAGACAATCTCTTTCACAAGGTGACATTGGAACATGATTAACCGTGATTAGAAACCCAAGGAATTTATATTAAACCCTAGGATTATTATTATAAACATTATGAATAATATTATATCCTGAGAAAATGAACCCTTAGATTAATAAGCCTGAGGGATTAATATTACAGAGCCAAGGGAATAATAAACCCAAGGGATTAATTCTAAAGCCCCAAAGTATTATAAACCCAAGGGAATAATATTAAACCCAACAGATTAATATTATAAACCCAGGGTATATAAACCCTAAGATAAATATTATAATCCCTAAAAAAACATTGTTGACCATGGTTGATTTTCATATTGAGACAATCTTTGTCAGAATGTGATGTTGGACCATGGTCGACCATGGTTGACCATGATTGATTTTCATGTCGAGACAATATTTGTCACAATGTGACGTTGGACCATGGTTTACCATGATTATAAACCCAATAGGTTTATATTAAACCTAAATATTAATACTACAAACCCTACGAATAATACTATACCCTAGATATATGAACCCTTAGATTAATAAATCCAAGGGATTGATATTATAAACCTAAGGGAATAATATTAAACTCAAGTGATTAATATTATAAACCCAAGGTATATAAACCCTAAGATAAATATTATAAACCCCAAAGTAAAAATGGTTGACCATGGTTAACCAAGGTTGATTTTCATATTGAAACAATCGTTGTCACAATCCGACGTTGGACCGTGGTAGACCATGATTTATTTTCATATCGAGGCAATCCTTTTCACAATGCGAGGTTGGACCATGGTTGATTTTTATATTGAGAAAATCTTTGTCACAATCTGATGTTGGATCATCATTGACCATCATTACCAACTCAAGGGATCTATATTAAACCTAACTATTAATATTATAAACTCTATGGATAATATTTTACCCTATGAATATGAACCCATAGATTAATAAACCCAAAGAACTTATATTATAAACCCAAGAGAATAATAAACTCAAGGGATTATAAACCCAAGTGAATAATATTAACCCCAAAGTATATATACCCTAAAATAAATATTATAACTCTAAAATAAACATATTTAGCCATAATTTAACATAATTAATTCTCATATTAACCTTAGTATATAATAATAATTATAAACCTATATATATAATAATTCAACCCTAAGTTTTATTCATTATAAAACTAATATTAATTATATATTATTATTTAATAAAACAGCCTACCCTACCCTACCCTACCCTACCCTACCCTACCCTACCCTACCCTACCCTTATTATGTAGCTTATAATCTCTAACATTTAGTCCTTTTACGTTTATATAATAATAACATTTTAATAATATAATATAATAATAACTAAATTAAAATAATTTTGAATAAGCCCTCGTGCATGAGTACCAACATTCATACAAAACTCAACTTTAAAAAAATCCCAATATGTTTTAAAAATTATCTTTAATAACGAAACCATATAAAAATTTATCTATTCCACATTATGATTATCATAAACGTGATTATCATAAACGAATTTTGGAGAAACACTCCTATGTAAGTGTCCTCATCAATTCAAAGGTAAATTTAAAGCGATCCCAATATATTTTCAAAACTATATTTAAGAATGAAACGATATAAATCTTTGTTTTCAAAATTTTGTTTAAGAATGCAACAATATAAAAAATTGTTTTTTAATTTCACATCGATAAACCAACATAAAAAAAAATTGTCTTTATTTTTAACCTTCCTTTCTAAGATGCACACTATATAATTAGGCAATAAGGAAAAGACACATAATTGAATTTAAATATTTTGTTTATAATATGTTATATAATTAAATAATAAGAAAATATCAAATTTAAATAATTTTTTTATAGTTATTTCTTTCATTTAGGAGAATGGATGATTGGATTGGTTTTATTGGTCTATTTTAATAGTTATTATTATAATTTTTAAATATTAATATACACTTCTTTGATAAATATAAATAAATTAGAAGTTTAAACCTAAAATCTCTTACCATAATTATGATAATCACAAATTAAACCAAGCTGAATAAATAACTTTTAGTTACTTTAATTTACAAATTTTATTTTCCAGGTTAGGAGATTCCATCTGTATTTTTGTTCTCTTGTCATTTCATCATTTTGACAGGGAATATTCACTCTGACGGTATATGGGGGATGAAAAATAAATGGTCGAACATATTTGGGATTGTGCATTAATAAACTTAGGGTTTCGTGAATACATATGGCAATATACCCACTTGAAAGTCTGATGTACAAAAACCCATGCATGCCAAAGAGTATATATTTTGCCCGCTTGTATCACAAGGTTCATTATTCAAATTCAACATATAGTATTCCACATTGTCGACAATGTGACCACCCATGTTTTAAAATTATAATTATATATATATATAATTTTATTTTAATTTAATTAATATTTTAATGGTTTATATTTATACAAAATAAATTGTTGTTTTATATATGAATAGAGAAAAGAAAAAAAAAATCAACATACAATTATTTTTAATTAACATTTGAATAGTTTTTGAGATATGTTTTTGGTGATATCACATTAAAATTCATTTGTGATGCATTTCGAACCAGCAAGTGTGGTTCATCGTCAAGGTTCCTAACGATGAATGACACTTACGGCTCGAAACACGTCACAAATGAATTTTGATGTGATTATAGCCGAAAACATGTCTCAAGTTAAGAATAATTAAGAATAATTGTATGCTGAATATTCAGCATACAATTATTTTTAATAACTTGATATTCAACATACAATTATTCTTAATTATTCTTAACTTGAGACATGTTTTCCGCGATAATCACATCAAAATTCATTTGTGACGCGTTTCGAACCAGCAAGTGTGGTTCATCATCAGGGTCCTAACGATGAACAACACTTGCGGCTTTGAAATGCATCACAAATGAATTTTGATGTGATTATCACCGAAAACATGTCTCACAAACTTAATATAGATCACAAAAACCTTAATTCAATAATAACAAATGAATAATTATATTTAAAATGTTAAAATAAAAAATTATACTATTTCAAATAATTATGCTTCAAAATTAATGTGAATACTAAAATGAAAAATTATGATAATTCAAATATTTATACTTTAAAATTGATGTAATGTATTTTTTATTTTTTATTTTTTTTTAATTACATCATAAAAAACATAATAAAATAAGTAAATTAAACTGGTGACAGCTAATAACGAGAAGGACAACGGGGTAAATTCTTCAGTCTTTGCATACATAACTAGTAGCTGAAAAAAGCACCAAATAACTTGCTCAACATACTTTCCTTGTGCCCGCCGGTTCATGCTTGGTCTTTATTTTTGTGCACTAAAACATTGTGCTTCGACTAATCACAATGATATGTTTCTTCAAACAGATGATCATATGTTTCAATTTAGACCCTTCAAACTGAATTTCTTTTTGCTTAATTTTCTAAGATTAATGATATGTTTCTTTAAACAGAGGATCCTATGTTTCAATTTAGACACTTCAAATTGAATTTCTTTTCGCATAATTTTCTAAGATATATAACTCTGACATGAGGCAAAGCACATTATACCGTAGTTAAATGTTGGTTGGTTCTGGGTGCAAGCTAATGATCTTTTAAGGAATGGATTTATCATTACCACATACAATCCAAGATGGTTATTTCATTTTTAGCATAGCCCTTTCTAAATAAATGTGAATGAAATTATAATTGTCTCAGCATATTATATATATATCTATATATATATATATATATATATATATATATATATATATATATATATATATATATCCTTCTTCATCATTTGCATCGTCTATTTGTATGAATAGATAGCCACGTCACTTGGCCTGGAGGCATGTTCGTATGATACCACGTCATTTGCACTGAGCCACAGAGGTTTGGAGAACCACGATGGATTTTTTTTTATATATACAAAGGATCCTTCGAGAGTAAATCCACGCGGATCGACATGATATCCCCTAGCCATGATTGACTTGGAATTTATGAAGGATCCTATGAGTACCTGCACAGGAGTGACATACGAAAGGGTGAGCATCGAGAAATGGATAGACGACATGAACAATACATGCCCGACCACTCTACTTCCACTGGTTACGAATGATCTCATCCCCAATCATACCTTGTGACGCCTGATACAGGCCTGCTGTGGTGTCAAATCATTTGTTCAGGATCCCCTCAGCGTAGATAAGAATTTTTCAATCCTAACTAATGTACCTAGCGATGCAAACCGAATCGACAGAAAATTGATGCCTGGCGATGCAAACCGAACCAGCCGAGAATGGAAGTGCCAGCTCTTGAAATGTCGCGCCGCTAGGTATAAATTAAAAAATAAATGAAATAACCATTTTGTAATGCACAACACGAAGCGATCGCAGCCGTCTGACATGCTCTAAGATGAAGAATATGTTGTGAATATCAAATGCAGTTCACTAAAATGTGAACAAGCCTTCTCCCACTCCAGGTTGAAAGAGGAGGCCTTCAACTAATAAGAATTTTGTGATTTTACATGGAATTTTTACAATATTAAAATAAAAAATAAATGAAATTTGATTTTTTTTTAAATGTGAATTGAAAATGTGTGATGTGATCTTAAGGAATGCATCAAAATTGGTTTTTCTCAATTGACTTGTTTTCTTACATATTTGTTTTAGAAATATGTCCATTGGATCCAAAATTTTTACATTCATAATATCTAAGCTTCTAAATCTAGAGGTATAATATAACAAAAGATAAGTAGAATAACACAATATTTGTATTAAATAATTATAGCCTTAGGGATGGACTACATCTTCTGACCTTATTTCGCATGAGTGTGGGGAGAATGAAAGATTCCAATTAGGGAAATCTTGATTGAAAATATTGATAGTGTTGTTAGATGAAGAGGGGTCTGAAGAATTTTGATTTAGTGAATTTTGCAAGTCTTCAATTTGTTATTGTAAACTTGAGATCTTGTCCTCTATCTTCTACACAGTATTTCATCCTAGATTTTGTTAATCCTTTCTAAAATATGATTATTCTCATCAAAGGAGTAGTAAACATGTGAAAATCCTTCTAATTATGCCTATTATCAAGGGTGTGAAGGAGATTCAAGCTAATGATAACAACTTTAGGGAGGGCCCAAACTTTGACCAGAAAATGTTGGAGCATCTCTAAGGACTTGACTATGATCACCTACACTTGGTTGGATTGAATGAAATTGCAACCCACCAACTTTGTGGGATGCATCAAGAAAGGCCCAAACCAACATAAATCAAACTGTAAAACACTAATCCATGGAAAACTTGGATTTACTATGGAAACGATTCCAACAGTATTCAGTAGAATCCCACTTAACTATCTAAAATTACTCAACTAGGGATGAGTGGACTGATCTTGAAGGTTATTTTCTTGTATGTTATATTTACAATTTTTGTAGTGAGTGATTTGTGCTCCTAGCCTACCTTAGGGTATTTATTCTTTTGAATTTTTCTATTTCTAAAAGTGGTTTATCAGTTGGTTCAACGATCTAGGAGGATTTGCGGTTTTCTCCTATGAGTGTATATCCTTCACCTCGAAGGTGTAGGACTCTATTGGTTCTTTTGAACTAGTTCATCGAATGTAGCAGAATTAAACCCTCCCTTGGGGGGATCATTGCTTGAGGACGAAATCAAAGTTCAAGGTTTTCTTCACAATCTTAATGGTAATTTTTTTGGTTGGATTTTGTTTCATTTAGGGTCTTCAGAAGATCACGTTGAGGTAAAATATGTTATAATAAGATATCCCAGATACCTTTGAGCTTGATGTAGACCCCCTTCCTAGAAACCTTCCTTAAATTATATCTTTCATAGGCACTTCGATTCAAAGTGTTCCTATAGACTCTTCTTCTTATGATATGGCCAATGTTTGTGGCATTAGCTCAACGATTGCATTTGTTGGTATTCATACACCAGCAAACTCTACTGGTGTTTCATTCAAGACCTTTAGAAGATTAGGTTTAGGCAAAAGATGTTATAATAAGATATCCTGGATACCTTTGAGCTTGATATAGACCCCCTCCCATGAAACCTTCCTTAAATTATATCTTTTATAGGAACTTTGATTCAAATTGTTCCTATGAATTCTCATTCTTTTGATATGGCCAATGTTAGTGGAATTAGCTCAATTATTGAATCTGAAGGTGTTCATACACCATCCTAAGGATACCAATAGGAAAATCTTTATGAGGACAAGACACCCCACTAAGTTTAGCCACCTAGCTCACGAAGATTCAAGCTTGCATCACTTTTGATAAGACATTTTGCAAACCTTAAGACAGTCTCACTATCCATATTAAAGAAACATTTCACTCTCACTTTGAATGATAAATAAAATATTTCAATGTACATATGAAATAACACACTTTAAGATCAACTTTATTGATAAATAAAATTATTAAAAAAAATAAAATTACACATAATTATGAAAGTATTTAGAAGAGACAAATAAATATGTTTAACTAAATTTTTTATAATCTCACCTGTAAAAAAAATCTACTTAGAAGCAATATATTTAGAGTTTTAAATAGCAAAAATAATTGAGAAAATTTTAAATAATTAAAAGTTTAAATTATTACTGAATTTGTTATTTATTTATTTAAGGAATATGTTTATGTAATATATTTAAATTATATAAATATTGCTTTTTTAATGATGTAATATATTTAAATTAGGTAAATTGTGTTTTTTTTTTAATAATATCACGTGATTAAAAATTTAGCAAAGAAAAGAAATTGAAAGGTTATATAAACTACTTTCTATCTTAGGATTTAAATTTTTATTAACATTGTTACACAAACAATTTCTTTTTATCAGTTGTATCACCATCCTGTGTCTTTTTACTAACATTGTTACCACGTTTCTTTTTACTATCCTAGCCTATCTACACTCGGCCATTTCACTTATAATATGGTTAAATGGTACACCATATTAAATAATAAACCTGATACGTTGTAAACTTGTAAAATTAAATGCATGTGGTGAATAGTTTGACAACAGGTTAGGCGTTTTAAGAGTACCGACACGTGCCAATGAGGACCATTCTAGAGGCTTGTCACTGTGTCATTCTGAAACCTATGATAACACTACGTCAAGTTGTGTCTTAAGATGCCACCGATGGCTCGTATTCAACGGAAGGTTCCTTGACGAAATCAACGTGGCCGTTCGTTAACCTGCATTCTTCGGATTTCATGCGGAGCTGTCAGACTTTGATGCGTCAACCGGGAAAAGCTGCCAAATGAGCAGTTGTAGTCTATTACTTTCAATCATTGTTGTGGTCGACATGCCACGCCAATGCGAATAGTGGGCAGCCGGGAAAAAACAATTCCAATTTTCTATCTCGAGAAATGGGTGACATATGCTCCCTCAGTTTTATAATACTTTGGGTTTAATATACTTTGGGTTTATAATATTCATGTTAGGGGTGTATATATCTTGGGTTTATAATATTTATCTCTTAGTTTTATTATTTCCTTGGGTTTATAATATCAATCTTTTGGGTTTATTGATCTAAGGGTTCATATTCCTAAGGTTTAATATTATTCAACAATGGTCAACCATAATCAACCATCTTCAACCATGGTCCAAGGTTGCATTGTAACAAGGATTGTCTCATTATGAAAATCAACCATCCTCAACCATGTTTATTTTAGTATTTTTAATATTTATCTTAGGGTTTTTATACATTGGGTTTATAATATTAGTCCCTTGAGTTTAATATTATTCCATTGAGTTCATAATTCCTTGGGTTTATTATTCCATTTGGTGTATAATATCAATCCCTTGGGTTTATTATTCCCTTAGGTTTATAATATCAATCATGGTCAACCATTGTCAATCATAGCCAACCATGGTCAACCATGGTTTAATGTCACATTGTGACAATGATTGTCTCACCATCAAAATAAACCATGTTTATTTTAGTGTTTGTAATATTTATATTAGGGTTTACCAATGTTGGGTTTATAATGTTAATCCCTTGGGTTTAATATTTTTCCCTTGGTTTCATAATCCCTTAGGGTTTTAAATCTAAAGAAATTATTTCCCATTTCCATTCAGAGATTGATAGTGGATTTATCTTTTATCACACATTGGGTTTATAATAATTTCTTTAGATTTTATCACACGTTGGGTTTATAATATTAGTAGTGGATTTAGCTTTTATCGGTAGTGGATTTAGCTTCTATCACATGTTGGGTTTATAATATTAATCCCTTGGGTTTAATATTATCCCCTTCGGTTCATAATTCCTTGGGGTTTTATTGTTAACCCCCTCGGTTTATTATTCCAATGGGTTTATAATATCAATCCCTTAGGTTTATTAGTCCCTTAGATTTATAAATATCAATCATGGTCAACCATTGTCAATCATATCCAACCATGGTCAACCATGTTTGAATCTCACATTGTGACAAGGATTGTCTCACCATGCAAATAAACCATGTTTATTTTAGTGTTTGTAATATTTATTTCATGGTTTACCAATGTTTGGTTTATAATATTAGTACATTGGTTTCATAATCCCTTAGGGTTTTAGAATTAATCCCTTGAGTTTATAATATCAATCATGATCAACCATGGTCAACCATAACCAACCATGGTCAATCATGGTCAGATCTCGCATTATTACAAAAATTGTCTCCATATAAAATTCATGGACAACCATGGTCAGCCATGGTTGATCATGCTCAACCATGTTTTATAGAATCAGACATGGTTAACCATGGTTAATCATGGTCAAACATGTTCGAACGTCGCTTGTAACAAAGATTGTCTTGATATGAAAATCAACCACATTTACCAATGTGGAAAGTCTTGTGGAACGTCACATTGTGACAAAGATTGTCTCCATATGAAAATCAACCATGGTCAACCATGGCCCAACATGGCATTGTGATAAGCATTGTCTCAATATGAAAATCAACCATGGTTAGTCATGTTTATTTTAGTATTTATAATACTTATCTTAGGGTTTATACACGTTGGGTTTATAATATTAGTCCATTGGGTTTAATATTATTGCCTTAGGTTCATAATCCCTTGGGGTTTTAGCATTAATCCCTTGGGTTTATTATTCCCTTGAGTTTATAATATCAATCCATTGGGTTTATAATATTAATCATGGTCAACCATTGTCAATCATAGCCAAGCATGTTCAACCATGGTCAAACCATACGGATATGGAAATCAAACATGATAAACCATGGTCCAAAATTGTGTTCTGACAAAGATTGTCTTGATATGAAAACCAATCATGGTCAACCATGGTTAACCATGGTCCAACATTGCATTGTGACAAGGATTGTCTCTATATGGAAATCAACTATGGTCAACCATGTTTATTTTAGGGTTTATAATATTTGTGTTATATTTTATGTACCTTGGGTTTACAAATTTTATCCCTTAGGTTTATTATTCCCTTCAGTTTATAATATCAATCCGTTGGATTTATTGATATAAGGGTTCATATTCCTAGGGCTTCATATTATTCAACAATGGTCAACCATAATCAACTATTTTCAACCATGGTCAACCATGGTCCAATGTCACATTGTGACAAGGATTATGTCAGCATGAAAATCAATCGTTCTCAACCATGTTTATTTTAGAATTTTTAATATTTATCTTAGGGTTTTTATACCTTGGGTTTATAATAATAGTCTCTTGGGTTTAATATTATTCCCTTGGGGTTTAGTATTAAGCCATTGGGTTTATAATATCATGGTTAACAGTCATGGTCGAACATTGCATTGTGACAAGGATTGTCTTTATATAGAAATCAACCATGGTGAACCATGTTTATTTTAGGGTTTATAATATTAATGTTAGGGTTTATATACCTTGGGTTTATAATTTTTATCCCTTAGGTTTATTATTCCTTTGGGCTTATTGATCTAAGGGTTCATATTCTTAGGGGTTAATATTATTCAACAATGGTCACCATAATCAACCACGTTCAACCATGGTCCAACGTCACATTGTGACAAGGATTGACTCAATATGAAAATTATCATGCTCAACCATGCTTATTTTAATATTTTTAATATGTATCTCAGGATTTTTATACCTTGGGTTTATAATATTAATCCCTTGGGTTTAATATTATTCCCTTGGGTTAAAAATCCCTTGGGGTTTTAGTAATAATCCCTTGGGTTTATTATTCGCTTAAGTTTGTAATATCAATCATGGTCAACCATTGTCAATCATAGCCAACCATGGTCAAACATGGTTGAATGTCTAGCATTCTGACAAGGATTGTCTCACCATGAAAGTAAACCATGTTTATTTTGGTGTTTGTAATATTTATATGAGGGTTTACCAATTCTGGGTTTATAATATTAGTCCATTGGGTTGAAAATAAACCATGGTCAATCATCTTTATTTTAGTGTTTATAATATTTATCTTAGGGTTTATATACGTTGGGTTTATAATATTAGTCCCTTGGGTTTAATATTATTCCCTTGGGTTCATAAGCCCTTGGGGTTTTAGTATTAAGCCCTTGGGTTTATTATTCCCTTCAGTTTATAATATCAATCCATTAGGTTTATAATATTAATCATGGTCAACCATCGTCAATAATAGCCAAGCATGTTCAACCATAGTCAAACCATATGGATATGGAAATCAACCATGATAAACCATTGTCCAGCATTGTGTTCTTATAAAGATTGTCTCGATATGAAAATCAATCATGGTCAACCATGGTTAACCATGGTCCAACATTGCATTGTGACAAGGATTGTCTTTATATGGAAATCAATTATGATCAACCATGTTTACTTTAGGGTTTGTAATATTCATGTTAGGGTTTGTATACCTTGGGTTTATAATTTTTATCCTTTAGGCTTATTATTCCATTGGGTTTAAAATATCAATCCCTTAGGTTTATTGGTATAAGGTTTCATATTGCCAGGGTTTAATATTATTGAAAAATGGTCAACCATAATCATGTATTCTCAACCATGGTCAACCATGGTCCAACGTCACTTTGTGACAAGGATTGTCTCAATATGAAAATCAACCGTTCTCAACCATGTTTATCTTATAATTTTTAATATTTTTCATAGGGTTTTTATACTGTGGGTTTATAATATTAGTCCCTATTAGGCCTTAAATATGCCCATGTTTTCATCATACAATGCCACCATTCATAACCTATATTCATGTCATTTTGACCCATTTCGTACCATAATTTCATCACTTGCCGCCAAATATATATCTTACACTCTATGATTGGTTATCATTAGTTTTTTTGGCTCTTCTATGATTAAAGATGATTTTTCCATGACTTTCTAATGACGGTTTTGCTAAGTTCCTTTTTCACAGGGTTCCATCGCCGAAATTCTTCACAAGTCAGTTAAACTAGATACTACAAGGTTGAGTACAGAATGAAATTGTTGTACGTGAAAATATGAATTTTGTGATCAAATGGTGAAGAATATTGACATTATGAGACTTCAATCATGCTCAATATGAGAATGTCATCATATCTATCAAATCATTGAAAATTCTCTCAAGGATGACATTTCTTTCACAAGAAAATGATCAAAGTAGCAACAAAGATTAAACATCAATGCATGAGCACATGATGTGAGATCAGATCCATCACTTGCAAGCCTTTCAGATGCCAGTGTCTCCATTGCATCCATGATTATTTAGTCAATAAGCATTCGCCTCATTTCCCTTTACATTTGCCATTATATTTCTACTCCTTTTTCAGTAAATAAAACCTTCATTGCATTCTCACTTTTTTAGTCAATAAATTTTCCTTCACAGTCATTTTCCTGCCTCACTTTCACTAACCTGTAACCCATCAATAAAAACATTCATCTCCTCTAAAAAGCTGACTCATTCCATTTTCTTTCATTTTTCCAAATAAACCTTGATCCACTGCAAAATTTATCATCCATAATCCTTCAAAATTATTGTTTCATGCTCGAGTTAGATGATGGAGGATTCCTTAAGGCCTCCCTTCTAACAAGTCTTGGCCTATCAACATCAACACATTATCTAGGTTCAAGGCTAGAGTCCTTAGTAGTACCTTGAGGCTTGTATGCCTTAATGATAGGCTCTCTCGCCAGCAATCATGGGAATACACCAATGTCCCTTGATCGTTGGATCTTGCAAGTGGCTCGACATTAGCTCATCTATTCGCCCTTCGCAAGATGTACTTAGGTACCTTGGCACTCATTGACATTAATGGTGAGTTGCCTCGCATTGGTTAACGACATGCATCAATGGTCGGTAATCCAATGACTTCTCTTCATGCTCGACATCGACACATTTATTTGCATGATTAGAATTGTACCATTGGGTGTTGTAATGATTGAAGACTACATCATTTTAGAAGTTTGCAGCAGATCAATTTGTCATAACAATAATAAAGATTCAACCCTTGTCATCAGCAAAAAGAACACAGAAGAAGATCCAAATTCCTTTGTTTACATACTCCATGATCTAATAGCATCAACAACCACACTCTTCAGCGTCCACAACTCATGTACATTGAGGGTAAGTGAAGGTATGTGGTTTTCTAATTTTTAGTCATGCAATTCCTTAAAAATGTTTAAAATTGTAACTTTGGAAGGTTCCTGAGTTCCTTTTTCACATTGTCATGTCTCTAGTTGGAAGGGGAATTCATGTTCATACCTCATATTCAAATTTCACGATATATCACCTTAAATACGTCATATATGTCCTTTATACACATGCCATCCTAACCAACATACTTTTCCAAACAACTACTATTGCATTATGATTCAAAACGTTACATGTTTTGCAAATGATGATCATAGAATGAATGGTTGATTAAATGTTTTCAAAATATTTTGATGCAACACAAAAATAACAAAAGTATTGTTACACAAGAACCAATACTAATAAAAGTTGGTTTCCACAGAAGAACCAACCAAATTAATATGTAGCAATCAAATATTTTTCAACATGACACTTTGCAAAAGGCACAAAGCTGTCAAATGATTATGCGAAGATGAAATAAGAATTAACATCAACCAAACTTCATATAAAAAGAAGACAATTCAAAAGATCAAATCATGATTAAAGTAAATCAATGCAATAGATTGCATGAGGACATGCAATAACTAAGTTGGGGGGTATGTTGGGCCGCCAAATTAGCATACATTTTCACTCCATTTTCAACTTATCCTCATTTTGTCACCTCATGTCATCACATTATCATTATATTTTCATTATCATATGGGTTCATAGTTTCATTTTCCAAAGTTATTTATTTTATGCATTTAAAGTGAATTTATGATTAAAAGTTAGAAAAATAACATGTATTTTCTTATACCTAAAGGTGGAGTGAGTTTGGTGACATGTGTAGGTGATTTGGAAGGTTCCAAGATACTCTTATGTGGCCTCCAAGACTCAAATTCGAATTCTCTTGAAGATTTGAAGGAGATTTGGGATAGGGGTCAAGCATATCTCATGGAGAAAAATCATTGATAAAGAAATATGTGTCTCATATTGGTTGTAACTATATGAGGGATTAGTGGATCCCCATTAATGAGTTAGTTGCTTAAATTTTTGTATAAATAGGAGCACCTCCTCCATTCCAAAAGGAAGACTCTTGGAGAATGTATCCAACTTATGATGGAATAGAATAATGCTTCATCTTACATAAATTTTCTTTCTATAGTTTTAGATATAAATTGTGTTAATGTAGTATATGAATTTATGGAATAGCTTGTCACTTTGTTCTTGAGAGAATTGAGCTCACTCTGAAAATATCAAAGAAATATTTTATTTCATAATAGATCTTATTTCATTTAATTGCCTAGATGTTTGAGGATTTGTTTGTGATTGATGAATGGGTTTTAAATTAAAGTCTTATCAGCATATGAGGGAACAACCAAGGGTCTAAGTTAGGCTCTCTCTCTATTTGATTTGCATGATAATTGAAATTCATTCTTTTTCTTTTAAGTTTCAAGTTATTTCATTTCTTATGCTTATGAATGAATCTTAGTTTAGTTTGGATCAGTATACGAGGGGACAATCAAGGGACTAAGTCAGTCTCTCTCTATTTGAATCTGAACAACAATTAAAATTCATTCTCTTTTCTTTATTTCAAGTTTCTCATTTTATATAATCAATGATTTCTTTTCAATCTATAATACTATAGGGATGGACAACCAGGACCTCCTCAATTAGAAGCCTCTTCCCTTTCATATTATATTGAATCAGAAATCATTTAGTTAGAGATAGAGTTAGTTGCATACTGCTGCATATATTTTGCTAGCATCATCACAAGCTTATGAGTATCACTAGTTGATAATTGAATGAAAGCAATTTAAGAAATTAGGAAACTAACTTGGATATTAATTGAAAGACTTCTTTGGCAATGGATGTGACTTTTCATGGTAAAAAAAAGCTTGACTTCTTCTTCTGATGATTACCTTCATGTCTTTTTGCCTCGATGTCGATCATGTTGTAGGATTTGTTGGTATTGTTGGTCAATAACTAAAGACAAGCTTCAAGAGTTTGAGTTTCATTGGATGAACTCAACATTAGGTGAATTTTCACTTTGCTTTGACTTGAACATTTGTATTCATATTCTTAAATATGAATTTAAAATTGACTTTGAAAAGTACTTTATCCATGGAGTTCACTCCTGCATTCTTCCTATGACCTACAAAAACATAGCACTTGCCTGCAATACAATATTATATGATGGAGGAAGAGAGGTGTATAGTCTCTTTTCTTCCAAGAAATATGTAAATCATTACAAGAATTTTTTAGAAAACAAGTCCAAATATGATATACAAACAAAATGCATTTGTTTATCCCTTGAGGAATGGTGGCTAGCCTAGACCTCCTAGCGGTACTTTGTTCACAAAATCTTAGTTTTATGTCCAATTAGAGTGATTCCAAAGAAAAGTTGAAGTGAATTCATATGGCTACCGCCAGCATAAACAAGTTTTCAAAATGGTTTAAAATGATATGATAAAAATTATAAGGAGTGCCATGTTTGATAGTGCAACTTGTGAATTTTTAACTAGACCAACAATCACTATTTAGAGTGTAATTTTTTCGTTAAATATCGGATCGATGTGATTCCACTTGGAGATTAAATTAGATTCATTCTTTCTTTCCAGTAGAAACAAGTTTTGAAAATAATTAGGTTTCATATCACAAAATTGGTGATGAACAAACCTAGGAGGCAGAGTTTTACTATGCTGATTTGAAGACATGCAATCACTAAATGTGGCATAACATTTTCATTTTACCTCCAAATGGGATGATTCAAATTGTGTATCGATCTAGACTTGAATAAACATCTCCAATATAAACAATTTTTTAAAATAATATGATTTGGTATGTCAAATATGCCAATGAACAATCACGACCTAGAATTGTCACCATGCAGATTTTTCGAGAAATAGTTAGTATTTCAAGAATAACTTTTTCATATGATACCTAATTGAAGTGATTCAAATTGATTTGGAAACTAGATTCCAAGGGATATCTTCCCTATGAATTTCAGGGAAAAATGTTTCTACTAAACACCTCAAATATAGGCTGTACTAACTCTATGCTCAACATTTCACTTGAGAACTAGTTTTGATTTTGATCACATTTTTGTTTGTGATTTAAATTGAAAATTTCAAAATTCATTCCAAAACTAGATTTCAAGATATATGTAAAAAAACATGATTTACAAATGATCCTATATGGTTACCCAAAATAGGATTGTTCTTACTGCATTTTTCCATGTAGTCTTTTCAAATGAATATTGAACATTGATTTGAAGAAATATTCATGACAGTTTGAAACAAAATTATTATGGAAGTCTTATTGTGAATTCATTATACTTGTTTATTTATTCTATTCTATCCTATTTTATTTCAGAAAAATAATTCATTCTCTCAAGTATAAGAGAATTTCCAATGCATCCATGTTTGTAACAAGATCATAAGTAAAATCATATCTAAATTTGAAAAATATCCATTAATGAATGTTTGGACATGAAAATTTCTCTGATCATAAAGATTTGATGAGAAAGAATGTTGAAAAATGGAGTAGTGTTGTGACCAAGGTTTAAGATGATCTTTGTTTGCTGGGCTCTCATTAATTGTCATAGCACAAAACTCTTCTTGTGGTACTTGTTCAAAATCTTGTATGCACAAGGGATCTTGTAATATACATGCTTGAAATTCTTCAATTTCTGGCTCTAATGTTTGATCTTCGTTGCATGTGATCCATGAATCATTCAACTCCTCACAAAGATAGATAAAAGAAAGTTCTAGATTCTCTTCTTGTGGATCACCTTCATGGATGTTTTGTTGCTCTTCTATCCTTTGACATAAAGATTCTTCCCTAGTGAGCATTCTAAATTGTGGACAAGGACTTAAGAATAGTTTTGTGGTGGCGTACCCTCCTTCTCTAAATGATTTCTTTAACATCATTTTTTTTAGAACTTGCCTTGCAAATGGATTTTGTAGTTATTTTTTATTTTATTTTTTTGTTTGGGGTTTTGTTTTGGGAATCTACTTTTAGAATATCTATTTCTAGGCATAAAGAAACATAACTAAGAGAAATGTATATTAACTAATTTTTTTTATCAAATTTTTAGTGTTTTTATTTATCTTCTATTAGACTATGTTGATAATTGCCTCCCTGGCAATGATGCCAAAATGTTGAGTTAATTTATTAACACAAATGAACACATGTATTTAATTATCAATACGGGTTTGTAAAACTTGGAGGCAAGTCTACAACGTATGGATATCGGATGTAGCTAAGCTTAGAAGATAAAATTTGAAGAGTTAAGGAAGTGCATATTACAAATATAAACCTATTTTAACAATTTCTAATTCACTTATGTAATATGTGATGGATGCGGGTCCTAACTTAGGAGAACCAGGTTGTCCTTCCCTACAATACTACTTTCATGAAGATAAATCCAAATCACTAATTAACAATGGTTTATGATGCAGAAGATGTAAAAGAAGAGGCTTCTAACTAAGGGGGACCAGATTATCCTTCTTCACAATGCTACTATATCATAATCAACATTACTTCAAACAAGAAATGTAGAAATAACTTCAAATAAGAAAAGGAGAATGAAATTCAGTTTTAGTTCAAGATCAAATAGAAGGGGAATTTAACTTAAATTCCTGTGTGTCCCTTCATATGTAGATTAGAATTAACCCAATACTCATTGAGCAATCATCACACATTTAAATACATTTGAAACAAGAACTAATTTATGAAAACTATGAAAATTTAACCAAGAAATGCACTTAGCTTAGTGTGGAGGCCCTCCACCCTTGCCTTGCGCACTTAAATAAATCTTAGCTACAGTAACTTGAGTAAATCAACGAAGCATCAAAATATATTTGGCAAATATTTTGGAATTTCATTTTCCTAAGAATATTGGAAAGGATGAATTCAAAAAATATGAAAAATGATTTGGCAAATATTTTTGAATCATATTTCCTAAAAATCTTGGATTTAGATTGGCCATTTGTCACACTATTGTTTCAATTTACATTTTAGAATAATTAAAATTTCCAAAATTCCATTAAATTCATAAATGTGAATTGTGATTTATTGGTAAGTCATCCAAATTACATAATGGAGGTCATGATTTCAAATCTTGTAGGGATTGGAATTTGTTAATTATTCTTCAATTTTGACACAACATTAATTAAACAACAATTTTGCCACCACATGGCAGCACAACATTGACCAATATTGCACATTCATTGCCATATCATCAGTCAACATGTCACATCATCCATTTTCCATGTCACCCACTGCCACATCACTATTACACAGTCACCCTCCATCTGCCAGCTCATTTTTCAACACTAAAAATGAATCAAGAAGAAGAATGATAAGGGTGCTTCATCTATAGGATTATTGGTTTACAAATTGCCTTGAAAGGAATCCTGTAGATGGAAGATTGAATCCTGTATACATGCATTTTTGTTTCATAAAGTATTTTTATGTGATCATGTTTCTTTGACTCTTGCGGGTATAAAAACCAATGACATCACAAACTAGAAAATTTTATGTCATGGCTCAGCCAAAGAAGATAGATAATATTTTTAGATGTAGGAAGGGCGCAATCCTACAACTGATAAACATTATGACAATCTTCACTGTTTCACCCAAATTTGAAATAAGCAAACTTTCTCATAAGACATCGGATTTCGACGATTCAAGCATCATTGGAAAGATCTCAATGAGATCTATAGAATGAGAAATATATCATCAGAATTTGAAATAGTTAAAGAAAGAAGAAATTGCTGACAAGATATAACAGGTAAAATGAGGCACTAGTTTCGACACAGGTATAAATTCTTCCGGTTTTTCTTTCATGAATTTGTTTTATTAGTACCAATTCTCAGTTTTTTTTGTAAATGTCATAAATAGAGAGATTGATCACCTCTCTCTTATGATAAACTTACATTTCATTGCAGAAAAAGTACTAAGTTTTTGCAGGTTCCAGGAAGATAAACAAATGACCACAAGCAAACATTGTCTTTTAAAGACCCCATTTCAAGCATGAGGACATGCTTTTGGGTAAGCAAAGGGGGAGAATGTCATCATATCTATCAAATCATTGAAAATCCTCTCAAAGATGACATTTCTTTCACAAGAAAATGATCAAAGAAGAAACAAAGATTAAACATCAATGCATGAGAACATGATGTCAGATCAGATCCATCACTTGCAAGCCTTTCAAATGCCAGTGTCTCCATTGCATCCATGATTCTTCAGTCAATAAACATTCGCCTCATTTCCCTTTACATTCGCCATTATATTTCTACTCCTTTTTCAGTAAATAAAACCTTCATTACATTCTCACTTTTTTAGTCAATAAATTTTCCTTCACAGTTATTTTCCTGCCTCACTTTCACTAACCTGTAACCCATCAATAAAAACATTCATCTCCTCTACAAAGCGGATTCATTCCATTTCCTTTTCATTTTTCCAAATAAACCATGATCCACTGCAAAATTTCTTATCCATAATCCTTCAAAATTATTGTTTCATGCTCGAGTTAGATGATTGAGGATTCCTTAAGGCCTCCATTCTAACGAGTCTTGGCCTATCGACATCAACACATTATCTAGGTTCACGGCTAGAGTCCTTAGTAGTACCTTGAGGCTTGTATGCGTTAATGACAGGCTCTCTCGCCAGCAATCATGGGAATACACCAATGTCCCTTGATCATTGGATCTTGCAAGTGGCTCGACATCAGCTCATCTATTCGCCCTTCACAAGATGTACTTAGGTACCTTGGCACTCATTGACATTAATGGTGAGTTGCCTCGCATTGGTTAACGACATGCATCAATGGTCAGTAATCCAATGACTTCTCTTCATGCTCGACATTGACACATTTATTCGCATGATTAGAATTGTACCATTGGGTGTTGTAATGATTGAAGACTACATCATTTCAGAAGTTTGCAGTAGATCAATTTGTCATAACAGCAATAAAGATTCAACCCTTGTCATCAGCAAAAAGAACACAGAAGAAGATCCAAATTCCTTTGTTTACATACTCCATGATCCAACAACATCAACAGCCACACTCTTTAGCATCCACAACTCATGTACATTGAGGGTAAGTGAAGGTATGTGGTTTTCTAATTTTTAGTCATGCAATTCCTTAAAATTCTTAAAATTGTAACTTTGGAAAGTTCCTCACTTCCTTTTTCACATTGTCATATCTCTAGTTGGAAGGGGAATTCATGTTCATACCTCATATTCACATTTCACGATATATCACCTTTCATATGTCATATATGTCCTTTATACACATGCCATCCTAACCAACATACTTTTCCAAACAACTACTATTGCATTATGATTCAAAACGTTACATGTTTTGCAAATGATGATCATAGAATGAATGGTTGATTAAATGTTTTCAAAATATTTTCATATCTTTTGAATTCATCATTTCCAAGATTTTTAGGAAAATGAAATTCCAAAATATTTGCCAAATTATTTTTCATATATTTTGAACTCGTCCTTTTTTCCTAGAAAATTGATTCTTTAACCAATTTTTATTCTATAAAAGTTTGGGAAATGTTTATGATTTTTTATATATCTATTTTTTTGTTGCAGGTTGTAAGCATGGAGAAAATCTTATCTTTGTAGTAAGAATTTTTTTAATAATTAACATTTTTTTTGGTTATTTAATTATTAAAAAAAAATTATCGATTTTTTTAAATTTATTGATTGATTTTTTCTCTACAGCTTGGCAACACTACGGGGTGGCTGGCCATGGCTCTGTGGCTGAACTAATGGATAGCCATGGTTGCATTTAATTGAAAAACCATTTTTTTTCACGCAACCTCACAAATAACACTCCATAGAACCTTGAAAATATCTCAAATGGTTACGAATTTTGAAAAAATATTCCATTTTAAACATAATTCACCCCATTCTGAGAAAAACTCATGTTTTCGACTTTTCAGATTTTTTTCCATTTGGTCACAAAATGCATTTTAAAATTGACGTTTTTAACCTCTAGGAATTTGGTCTCTGCTCAGTTAACTGCCGAGTGAAATTCGTTTTCTCTTTTTTAAATCATGACAATACACAACTATCTTTCATTTTTTTGAAATCACACATAACATTTGTAGCAATTTGTTTCCTTGGCTTCCATGAATTTTCATTTGTTTACTTTATTCTCATTTTTGTTTTTGTGTTTTCATTTATTTATATTATTTTTAAAAGAAACAAATAATGAAAGAGAAGATTTTTTTTTTAAACAAAAGATATACTAACATGAAATCCTTTTTCTGATCCTCTAGGTCACACAAAGCACAGGAGGAGAGCATACTTATGAATTATTTATGTAATTGAAATCTGAAATTTGAAAAAATATATAAGAAGAATTTGATTTCAAACCTCAAATTTTAACTTTCTATACTCCACTTGTTTTCCTTCTTCACCAATATCCCTTTGATTGTAGATCTTCATTCCAATGGTTAGTGAATGAGGCGGCTCTTACAGCACCATCAAAATTTCCAAGAAAATGAAATCAAATTTGAAAATCTTAACTTAAAAAAAAAACTCTCCAAGCTTGGTTTTATTTTCCTATTCTATACTATTCTATTTTGAGAACAAGATTTTTTTTTGTTTTTAAATGTAGGAGTATTTCCAATGAAGCCATTTATGGATCAAATTATCTAGTATGCTCACATCCAAATGTGAAAAATATACCTGAATGTTTACAAGGATATGAGAGATCAATTGCACATTTGGATTAAATGCTAGAATTCGTTGGAGAATGGAAGAATGTTGTGGCCTAGTCACCTTTTGAAACCAATCTTCAATGTAGTCCTCATTCTCTTTTTTCTCCTCCAAATGCTCGAATATCATTCTAGATCTCCTACCCATAAATGGATTAGTTCGAAACTCTTATAGTGAAAAGATTGATTGAAATTTATGCATCCTATTTATCATGATTTATATATGCAGCTAAAAATGAGATTCAAAGCTAACTCCAATGTACACTTCCCCATGTTACTAAAATCTTGTTGTCACCAATACATCCTTTCAATATGAGTTAGTTTTTCCAAAGGAAAATATTGGTACTGAATTAAATTCCTAATGCCTAATCCCTTAGCACCATCCTTGGCAATGGTGCCAAAATGTTGGGCAATTTAATTGCTTAAATTGCTTTCATTAAATTATCAACTAGGGATACTCGTAAGCTTGTGATGATGCAAGAAAAATATATGCAGGAATAGGCAACTAACTCTATGTCTAGCTAAATGATTTCTGATTCAATATAATATGCAAGGGAAGAGGCTCCTAATTGAGGAGGTCCTGGTTGTCTTACCCTATAGTGTTATAGATTGAAAATTAATCATTGATTACATAAAACCAGAAACTTGAAATAAAGACAAGAGAATGAATTTTAATTGTTGCTTAGATTCAAATAGAGAGAGATACTAACTTAGTCCCTTAATTGTCCCCTCGTATACTGATCCAAACTAAATTAAGATTCATTCATAAGCATAAGAAATGAAATAACTTGAAACTTAAAAGCAAAAGAATGAATTTCAATTATCGTGCAAATTAAATTGAGAGAAAACCTAACTTAGACCCTTGGTTGTCCCCTCATATGCTGATAAGATTTTAATTTAAAACCCATTCATCAATCACAAACAAATCCTCAAACACCTAGGCAATTAAATAAAATAAGATCTATTATGAAATAAAATGTTTCTTTGATCTTTTCAGAGTGAGCTCAATTCTCTTAAGAACAAAGTGACAAGCTATTCCATAAATTCATATACTACATTAACACAATTTATATCTAAAACTATAGAAATAAAATTTACGTAAAATGAAGCTTTATTCTATTCCATCATAAGTTGGATACATGCTGCAAGAGTCCTCCTTTTCGAATGGAGGAGGTGCTCCTATTTATACAAAAATTTAAGCAACTAACTCATTGATGGGGAGCCACTAATCCCTCATATGGTTACAACCAATATGAGACACATATTCCTTTATCCATGATTTTTCTCCATGAGATATGCTTTACCCCTATCCCAAATCTCCTTCAAATCTTCAAGAGAATTCAAATTTGAATCTTGGAGGCCATATAAGAGTATCTTGGAACCTTCCAAATCACCTACACATGTCACCAAACTCATTCCTCCTTTAGTTATAAGAAAATACATGTTATTTTTCTAACTTTTAATCATAAATTCACTTTAAATGTATAAAATAAATAACTTTGGAAAATGAAACTATGAACCCATATGGTAATGAAAATATAATGATAATGTAATGAAATGAGGTGACAAAATGAGGATAAAGGTGAATTGGAGTGAAAATGTACGCTAATTTGGCGGCCGAACAGGGTTCCATCGCCAAAATTCTTCACAAGTCAGCGAAACTAGTTACTACAAGGTTGAGTACGGAATGAAATTGTTGTAGGTGAAATTATGAATTTTGTGATCAAATGGTGAAGAATATTGACATTCTGAGACTTCAATAATGCTCAAAATACCCTCTTTCATATAAACTAGAAACCGTTTGATAAAATTCATCACCAAAAGGGAGTTAAGTTCAAAACCATTCTTAAGTACACAATGTTAAGTACAAAATTGCTGAACATGAACAATTTTGGTTCTGAATGAGTTAGCCATGTGGAGGAACATGATTTTAATAAATCACTTCATGTTCAAATAAGGAACAATTTTGTTATAGAACAATGCAACTCAGCCTAATTTAGTTTAGGATCCTTCACAAAGATACATGCAACTGATCCAAGATTGATTTCATGAACCTGTGATAGCCACCAGTTAATAAATTTGCTATGTTAAGATCTTGGTTAGTTTAGCTCTGTTCTATCACCTGTCTTCTTAATGACCTGATGAGCTGAGATTAGGGGGGATCTGAGTAACACAGGGGCTTCACTCAATGAACCTCCGACATATCACATGCATTCATGACATATTACACAATACCCTTAATTTGACTACATATTGGGAAATACCTCTAAAAATCACATTATTTAACCCCCTACCAATATAAACCTAATACGCCTTCCCAATTTAAAAACCCCTACTTTCACTAGATATTGTATGTATCCATTTTTTTGTTAACATTTTTTATACCCCTTTATATTTTTTCATTAACTTTGGACTCCATTTTTTATACCCGCTAATATAAAACCATCTCCCCCTATATATCCCCCAATATATTATGTCATTTTTCCCTCAATAAATATCCCCCAATATGAACCCATGTGGTATGGTATTTCTCCCCAAGTGAAGCCCCCGTGCTGAGTAATTGAGTAATAATACTATTGTAATTGCTATAATGCTCCAAAAAATTTTATTACGAACTTATGCTATTCTAGACTTTGTATGCCATCATTTTGATTTAATACAAGTTCCAGCACTCGTTCCACTGTGAGTTATTTATGATTGTGTTTTGATTTACATTTTACGGAGTTAGTTTCACTTGCTCCAGGAGTGGAAAGGGCCTACCACCTCTGGAAGCAAGTTCTACAATCGGTATAGATATTAGTATTAAGTTCGATCATTATTTAGCAATGTGCATATTTGTTTGAGAATGTATTAGTCAGATTTTTGAATTGTCATTTTTATTCTGTACTTAGATATGTCCTCTTCTCTATAAATACAAATTGAAAGTGATATATTTCTCTTCTCGATTGGTAGGAATCAACAAAGGTTTCATTGGGTAATGATCCTTAACATGTCACTGATGCAATTACTTAACACACAAATATTTGTGAAACACTTTTTATTCAAGGGTATGCAGGGATTGAATATGATGTCTGATATTTCAAAATGGAATTAATTTTATGCTCTGTTTACTTCTGAATCTTGTAGCGTTATGTTCATTTGAAAATTTTCTCATAGGTGTTTAATTTCGAACTTGTTGATTCTAAACCTAAAATGGTCAGAGGAATATTGAATTAGAACTAAAATATAGTGTGCATTAAGCGTAGGTTTTCTAAGTTTGATTGGAATAAAGTGAATAAAGAATAGTAAATGCTTGTTGTGAAATGATTTTCTTAGTTTTAGTTTAGAAAAAAAATTGGTCCTTGAATTTGAGTACGTTAATACAGTCAGTATGCAATATTGATTTAAGGTTTGCATTACTTAGTTTATTTTGAACATTTGAAGAATTAAATACTTGTCGATTTGTTTTATCACCCAGGATTTAGCTTAGAAATTATATATCTCTTCAATTAGAAGCTTTCTTGTTTTCCATAGCATAATAATTTCTTTGTAAGAGCAAGTATGAGTGTGAATTTGATTGCACAAGTAGATATATCATTTTAATGAAGATTGATTTGGCTTTCACTTACTTTTGAGTTTCGATTATGAGTTTCTTGATTATGAAGAGTGAGATTTCTTTTGAATGATTTATTTCATTTAGATTAGGAGTCTTGAATTGAAGGTTTTTCATAGATTATGTTGTAATGAGTTTCTTTTAATAGGATATTTCAAGTTAGAATTGATATCATAGGTGTTCTTTTAAGAATTTATTTTATAGCAATAATTGATGTTCTTTCATAGGAGTGATTGGTGTTCTTTTATAAAATAATTAATTGATTTCATACTCTAATTTACGTTAGATGATCTGATCCCGCGTTACCTGCGCTTGTGCCTCGAAGCTTATGAGCCTTGGATTGATAATTTAATGTGGAATTGTTACACATATAATTTCACCAACATTTTTAGCGTCGTTGCCAGGGAGGTGCTAAAGGGATTAGAGCATAATTTATTTCACATGTTTTCTGTGTGGTGAGGACTTTTTGCAGGACAATCAAAGGGCGGAGAGAGTGCGGTAAGATGTGAGAGAAGATCCTGGCATCCACTATAGTGGGGTTTCTCCAAGTTTGGTTGTCTAAGTGAGAAAGTTTGGTGAGTTTTATTGTAATCAATTCTTTTTCATTTAGATTAAAAATTTCAAGCT
This sequence comes from Pinus tabuliformis, assembly GCA_031772625.1. Classification (NCBI taxonomy): domain Eukaryota; kingdom Viridiplantae; phylum Streptophyta; class Pinopsida; order Pinales; family Pinaceae; genus Pinus; species Pinus tabuliformis. The sequence goes on from CM062815.1 coordinate 883,684,491, forward strand.
CTTAAAGAGACAAACCATTTTTGGGGTGCTGTAAGAACCCCCAGGTACTAATCCATGTTGCGAGACTAGAATCATCAACCAACAAGAGAAATCCAATAACGATCGAGAACTTGAAGAATGTCCGTCGAAGTACTTTCTCAAATTCTAGCAGTAGTTGGGGTATCTTCCTCTCAAGAAGATTTCATCCTGGTTGCATTCAGGAAGTTATCTATTTCTCCACAACCAAAAAAATATTTGGAAGTATCCCTTGATTCCTCTTGCCTATCTACCAAGGAGATCAACAAATCATGTACCAAATCTGATGAGGAGCATCCAGCTAAACTTGAGATCAAAGAACTTTCACTATGCCCAGCAACATGCCCTGTATGCATTCTAGAGACCAATTATCCATGTTTCTGTGGCATGACTGAGGAGGACTTTTAGAGTGGTGCAGATGAAGAAATGAGCCAATACCACCAGGATTACATAGAGCATTGGTTCCAAATCATAATCCCGTCAAATTACCACTCTCATCTTCAAATACTCTTTGTATCACATCTTTCAAAGGTGATAATTTTTCATGCTCATCTATATTCTAAATTTGATATGTTAAATCTGAGCATGAATATATCCTCGTGTTGAACCTCAGAATTACCTTCTCCTTGACATTTGTTCTCACCACTTTCTATCATTTTCTCATAAGACTATGGATCCAATCAATGATAAATGATAGGTTTTGTCTTAAGAAAGCATTAAAATGATCACCATATTATATTTTCATGTTCTTACTATTTTAATAGTTTTTTGCAAATTATCTATAGAACGAAGCCTATTCTACAGCTAACTATGGATTCCATAGCTAGTCTCATGGTTTGGCAGGTTACAAGTATCAGGAAAAAGCCTGTAATTCCTTCTATCTTCTAACCACTTCTCGGTTTCATGCAACTGGTATTTATAGGAAAATAACATAATTGTTTAAAGAGACAAACTTGCTACATGTGGCTAATTCGAATAGTAATAGGACTATTCAACTACTGATCAGCTACAGGTGGCTTAATTCGATTTGTAATAGGACTGTCCAACTTTTGATCAGCTATAGGTGGCTTGATTTGAATTAACTCTTCAACATAACTATTAGACTCTTGATTAGCTACGAAAGAGAAAATGAAGAGTCCCACTGCTTCTAGATTACGTATTTGACTCCACCTTTGACCATAACTTTAGGCACACTTTTCTTTCGATGAAAAAGTGAAGATCCTAAAACCTTTTTATTTGAATTTGAAGTCTTATACAGAACTTATGATTATTTACAAGACTCTGAAAAACTCAAATTGTTTCCTTCAACATTGAAAGGAGTTTCTTTAAAAAGGATCATGGGATTAGTCACTCGTCTATTAGAACATGGAATGACATGAAGAAAGTGTTTTTGGACTAGTATTTGGATTATTACATGCCTATAAATCACAAATATGAGGTGTTCAAAATGATGCAAGGAGAGAATGAAAATTTGGAGAATTTAATTGAAAGATTCAACTATAACTTAAAAAGAGCAAAAATGGATAACTTAGATCAAGATACTTTAAAAGCTCTTTTATTAAAAGCTATTAGAGATGAGCAGATAGACATCCTTAACATCATGTTGAAGGGAGATATCTCTCAACTCCCATTAAGTGACATTGAAGAGTTATGTGGTCATATCTCGAGAAGAAAATCTAAAACTGGGAAAGGTCCAAGAGATCTTTCTCTTGTTAGAGTGAATAAGTCTGCAACTGGATCAGTGAGTAGGGCAGAAATTGGAAACATGCTTCATGAAGTTAAAACAAATATTCTAGGGAGACTTAGTGAATAGATAGACACCCTTAAATTACAAAAAAAGTAGAAAGCTGAGACTGATGTTTTAGCTATTTTATGTCCCAAATGTAGAAAGAAGAATGCTTTAAGAGAATGCCCTTTGGATGAAAAAATCATAGAGACTTGTGTGATTTGTTCAGAAAACCGTGAGAGCAAAAGTTGTTCTTCAATTCCTGGCCTTCAGGTTGTTTTTCAAGAGGAAACAATTTAAAATCCAATAGAATCTCTTTGATTTGCCTCTAGAAGACCTTGGTAGGGGCAACAAAACCAGGGTTTTAATAACCAAATGTATATACATCCCCCACCAAATTGGAATTCTTGGCAGCAATCTTGGCCTCAATCTCAATCTAAAACTCAACCATAGGCTCAAGGAATGCAAAATCCTTAAGGAAGATTCTCTCCATACTATCAATATCCTCCATCATATCCAAACTATCCTCCCCAACAAATTCCTCAACAAAATCAACAACCCCAACTTAAGAACCAAAACCCTCAACTTTCACTACCATTTCCATAGAGACCAAATCAGTTACCTGCCCAACCATTACCAAACACCAACAATAAAAATCCCAGAATACATATATGGTGGAAGGACAACAATTTCCAACTTATATGATCACCCCATTAGATCTTAATGATGCCCAACTGAGATCTGGTAGGATATTAGAAAAGAAAAAACCTTATGTAGTTTTTCAAGAACAAGGCAATTCTAAGGAAGATTCTCTATAGCAAAATAAAAGTTTTGAAGGAACATCTCCTCAAAACTAGAATATTGAAAATGAAAAACAAAAAGAACCAATAAACTCAACTCCTATCATAGAGCAACCACTAGTATCCACTTCTACACCTCCTTTTCCTGAAGGATTACAAGTTGATAGAGGGGTAGAAAAACATATTATGTTGCCTAATTATGATTTTCTAGATGAATTGAAAAAAGTCTATATCAAAATCCCTTTGTTACAAGCCAGTAAGGAGATTCCAATTCTAGCTAAAACAATAAAGGAATTGAGCATGAAGAAACCAGGAAGAAAACAAAAGAAGTAAAAAGAATTCAGCTAGCAGGAAAAATAGCCGACATAATGATGGGAAAAATTTCCATACAAAAATATGTAGATCCAGGAAGTTTAGTTGTAAAAACACATATCAATGGAGTTGAAATTCCGAATACATTGATTGATTTAGGAGCAACAATAAACATCATGAGAAAACAAATCATGGAACAACTAAAACTTCCTAATCTTCTTTATACAGCTACATTACTGCAATGGGCAGATATATCTGTAATCAAACTAGATGGTGTATTAGAAGATATTTCAGTGTCCTTAGACTCTTGGGAGTACCCTGTTGATTTTATGATCCTAACCCCAAAGAACAATCTAGGAGGACATCCACTTATATTAGGAATACCTTTGCTGGATATAGTTGATGCTTTCATTAGCTGTAGATCTGGTGATATGTATATCTCTGATGGTAATTCAACTAAGAAATTCACCCTATATCCTCCAACAAGAATAATCACAGAGATAGATGACAAATAATGGATTGATGATGAAAATGATATTCAACCTCTCTTTACTATTTCAACCATTAGTGAAGATAGTCAAATCTTAAATAGAATGGAAAATTTTGAATCATCTCTAGAATATGAGCATGATCAATTCCAAGAAAAATCCAATATTGAATATTTTTCATCTAGGTAGATGTTTCTTTATTCTATGGAAGAATTTGGTAGCTCTACAGTTGAAATCTTTCCAAGGAAAACATTGAACATAAACAATAACTTGGAAAAATTACAACAGGAAAAGCTAATCAAAACTTTACAACAACATTCTTCTGCATATACATGGGAATACACTAACATGAAAGGAATTAGTCCTAAGACTTGTATACATCACATCTATATTGAGGAAAATTATAAACCGATCAGACAACCTGAAAGAAGGATGAATCCAAATCTTAGGGAAATTGTGAAAGAGGAGTTGCAAAAATTGCTAAATGTAAACTTCATTTACCCAATTTTAGACAGCCAGTGGGTTTCTCCTCTAGTGATTATGCCTAAATTTTTTTTTTAAATGAGGGTATGCATTGATTATTGAGAATTGAATAAATCTACCTTGAAAGATAATTTTTCTTTTCCCTTTAGAGATCAAGTGTTAGATACATTAGCAGGTAAGAAGTATTTCACATTTTTGGATGGTTTTAGTGGTTATAATTAGATTCAGGTAGCACCTAAAGATCAAGATAAAACCACATTCACCTACCCATGGGGAACTTATGCCTACCAAGTACTCCCTTTTGGATTGTGCAATGCACCTGCAACATTCCAGAGAGCAGTACTAGGAATTTTTTCTGATCTAATACATGATTGTGTAGAGGTGTATATGGAATACATTTGAAGAAGCTTTAGAAAATTTGGAAAAAGTTCTTAAGAGATGTAAGGAGGCAAACCTTTCATTAAGCCATGAAAAATGTTTTATGATGTTTATAGAAGAGATTTTTTTAGGACATCACATTTCAGGAGATGGAATTAAGGTTGATAAATCTAAAGTTGAAGTAATCTCTAAATTATCAGTTCAAAGTTGTCAAAAGGATGTTAGAAGTTTTCCAGGATTCACAGGATACTATATAAGGTTTATAGAAAATTTCACTAAACTAGCATCCCCCCTCTTCAAATTAATCAACAAAGATTGTGAATACAATTGGAATTATGATTGCCAGTTGGCATTTGAGACCTTAAAAGAAAAAAAATTATGAGGCACCCATCTTAAGAGGTCCAAATTGGAAACTACCTTTTCACATTTCAATAGATTCTTCAAATACAGCTCTTGGATTTGTATTAGGACAACATGATTTGATCCCTTATGCCATCTATTACACAAGCAAGAATTTGACTCCCACTGAGTTAAATTACACTATAATTGAAAAGGAATTCCTAGTTGTTTTTCTTGCGATCAACAAGTTTAGACATTACATAATAGGCTATGAAACCTTTGCTCATACAAATCACTCTACAATTAGGTACTTAATGAATAAATCTATCACTAATGGTAGAGTTACAATATGGTTATTACTTCCGCAAGAATTCAACATCACTTTTCTAGATAGACCTGGAAAACAAAACATAGTTGCTGGTTTCTTGTCTAAATTCAAAATATCAAAGATGACACTCCAGTTGAAGATAAATTTCCTGATGAATATCTTTTTGCAGTAACTACTCAAACCCATTGGTTTACAGATATTTCTAATTACTTAGTCATAAGAAAATTGTCTCCACATTTGTTTCCTAATGAGAAAAGAAAAATCATTCAAACAAGTGCAAGTTACTCATGGATTACTAATGAATTCTATAAAACAGGTCTAGATCTCATGATCAGAAGATGTGTTCGGGAAGATGAAATGCCTAAAATTCTTAAGGCATGTCATGATGAACCTTGTGGTGGACACTTTGCTGACAAAATGATAGAATATAAAATCCTTCATTTAGGATATTATTGGCCCTCCATCTTTATAGATGCCAAAGAATATGTCAAAAGTTGTGACAACTACCAAAGGGTAGTGAAACCTTCTCCTTCAGATGAAATGCCACTACAAACTCAAGTACTTATTGAACGTTTTGAAAAATGGGCCTTGGATTTTGTTGGACCAATTAATCCTCCATCTAAACAAAAGAAGTATATTTTGGTATGCACTGATTATGTCACCAAATGGGTAGAGGCTAAAGCATTACCTTTTGTAAATGAAAAATCTGTAGTTAATTTTCTTTTTGAGGACATCTTCACTCGTTTTAGTGTTCCAAGAGAAATTGTGACAGATCAAGGATCTCAATTTACATCTAAAATGGTGGAAAGACTTGTGGAAGAACACAAGGTAAAGCATAGAAAGTCTACTCCTTACCATCCACAAGCAAACGGTCAAGTTGAATCTACCAATAAGGTGATTGAAGGAATTCTCACTAAGATTGTACATCTACACAAAAGAGATTGGACAGAAAGGCTTCCTAAAGCCTTATGAGCCTACATAACTACATGGATGAACAAAAAAGGACATACTCCCTATGAGCTTCTTTATGGGAAGCAAGTCCTGTTCCCTATAGAGTTTCAAATCAGAACCTTCAAGATGGTAGTCCAATTCGGACTAGATTTATTAGAATCACATAAACATAGATTGGAGAAAATCAATGAGCTTGATGAAATCAGGCAATATGCAGTTCAAAGAACCAGTTTAATCCAATAGCAAAGGGCTAAATGGCATGATAAGTATATCAAGGAAAAGAAGTTTCACACAGGGGATTGGGAACTTTTGTTCAATTCAAAATTCAAATATTTTCAAGGGAAGTTTCAGAATCATTGGCTTGGGCCATATGAGATTGAAGAAGTCCTTAATAATGGAGAAGTGAGAATAAAGACAATAGATGAAAGAAAGGTACCTCTTCTTGTGAATGGTCATTGGTTAAAAATATATCATAAGCCAATTTCAAGAGAGGATTTTGTCAGAATTTTCCAAGATAACACTGAAAATAAAGTTGGTGAAGAAGAATTCTTCTTCTCCACTAACTTAGTTTTTCTTGTATAATATATATATATATATATATATATATATATATAACATTAAAAAAATATATAAATAAAAGGTATAAGTATGAAAACCAATTGTTAGTTGGCATACTTATACAAGAAATACAGGGTGAAAATCTTAGATTTCTGACATCTTATATTTCCTATTTTCTTTCTATAATAAGTAGTGACATAAAGCTACATTCATTTGCGGTTCCTAATCTGCAAATTCATTTCATTTCATTTCATTTCATCTCACTTCACTTTCATTCCCTTTCTTTTTTGTTGAAGCAAGAGTAGGAACTTCTTTAACATTAATAAAATATTACAAAACACCACTCAGAAAAGTGGCGAAGGAGAACTACCTCCCACAGGAACCGAGAACTGGCCAAGGCAAAAGACTCGGTCCAAAAACCTAACCTATCAAAACCTCCAAGTTGAACATGAATAAATCCAAAAAGAAACAAGGAAGTGGATGGACCAGATCCAAGGAAAAGGGCCCCATCGGACCTGCAGAGAACCGAGCCCCAAAGAAACCATACCACAAGGAGGGACCCGCGCCAAACTCGCAGAGAAGAAAAACTCACACCAGAATCAACTGGGAAGTACCAATGGGCTCTATCCAATGGTTCTGAACAAAAAACCCCGAGGCAAGATGCACATCCCATAATGGGCCCCGCCTCCAACCTGCTCAACTCATCTTTGTCGTAGCTTAACTAAAATGGATCTAATGGTTAAGGGTCAAAACTCACCCACTAAGAAATCTGGAAAATAGTGTGCGATGGGGGCCCCACCAAACAACACGATCGATCTTGAGCGTTGAATTTCCCACGCTCCATCGGATGGCTGAGCCAAATATCGCGCATCCAAAGTGATCGACCATTAGGTAGCGGGGAAAGTGGTATTATCAATGGTCCCGTCTCCACGTGTCACTCTCTCAGTGGCATCACTGCCAAATTAAAAACCACTTTTGACATAAAAGTGGTGTGACGCAATGACCCCACTCCCAAGGCAGTTTTAACTGAGGCAAATGGAAAAGGTGGGTGAAGCGTAAAAAATCAACGGTCAGGAAACTCTGACGACGTTCATAGAGTATAATTTTGATCGTGGTCGACTTTGCCGCATACCTAGTTATACCTCTCATCGTGAACTTATCTATCCAACCTAAAGAAGCCCTCTGACTGTGGTCCATTACTGGTTTGATTATGTTCTTTTGCTTCTAAAATCTGCTTTGTCCTCCTCCGCCTGGTTATGACAGAGTTTTTTTAGATTTCTCTGTTCCATAGTGCTCCACTTCCTTGAAATTGCTCTATCCTTCCAGATGACATCTTGATTTGCAAGAATGTCCACCAATTTGTTGGCTTTTCTCCCCACATGAATAAATCTGAGAGTGCAGATTTCCCGTAGATGTTCTTGGATCCTGTGTAGAACCCAAGTTAACCTCCAGTGTTTAGTGACCTTTTCCAGCCTTGTACCATTACTGATTCTCTTGCCAGTGTTTATGACTAACTCTAAATCCGCTTTTATTATGACATTATGACAGTTGCTTTGAATCAAAAGTTCTAAGCATTGTTCCAATTCCATTAGTTCAGCCATATTGTTAGTGGCTTTTCCTAAGTGTCCATGGAAGAGGGAGATTATGTTGCTTGAATCATCCCTTAGAACTCCCCCAAATCCAACCACCGCCGGGTTGTCTTTGGAAGCTCCATCAATGTTGAACTTTAGAAAACCTTTAGGGGGAGGATGCCAGTATTCCTCCCCCTTATTGCACATACTTGCTTCTCTGTCTAGATCTTGAGGAATAAGCCCCTGCAAGTCTAACAGCTGGAGGATTCACAACTCTTCAACTGAGGGAGGATTTTTTGGGAGATTTCTAACTGTGGCGCCCACTGTCTCTTTAAGTTGTTTTTCTATCAGCTTCACCAAGCTAAGAGGGACAATCTTTACCTCTTTGAATACTCTCTTGTTCCTTTCTTTCCATGCATTCCATATAATGAAACTCGACAAGAGTTCCTAGGCTGAATTTAGAATTTCATTAGTAGAAAAATTGTTCCTCTAGTTTATGAGAGTGTTAGAAATACTTTCTTTGTCTCTGTCAGACTACTTGAAAATATTAGTAAAAAAATCCCAAATTTTGTCGGTGTAGATAATATTCTCCTCATGGGTCTCATAGAGATGACATCTGGAGAGTCCCAGCATGCCACTTTTTTTAATGTTGTCCTAGGTTAATATCTTCCTGTGGTGAAATAACCACATGAAGAGTTTGATTTTCATCCAACCTTTGTGTATCCAAAGCTTCTGCCAAGTTTTATTGGGAGCTTGGGGTTCCTGATCAAGGAGAAAACCTTTAGCTTCATTAATATTAAAGTTGCCCTCTTTGTTCTTACCCCATCTCAGTTGGTCCTGCCCTTCCGCTACTAAAATTATTCTCTAATCCAGCATTCTATTAAGGGACTCTACTTGACTGTTGTGGGTCCTTTCCTCTCTGCCCTCAATTTTTTTCCAAATTCTCCATTTACCAACATTATGTGGATTCTGCCAAAAGTCTTTCACTTTTACTAAACCTTGACTGTCAGTCTCATGCTTAAGGCTTAGAAATTCTTCCCTTAGTAGATTTGGTTCTTGCTGCCATTTTTCCTCCCAGAAAAGTGCCAGATCTCCCTCTCTAATTTCCCAGAAACTATTTTTTTGAACCACTTCTCTATTCGCCCAGGCCTTGTTCCATATGGGTGAGCCTTTCCTAGATCTTGTCATATGAATGATTTCAGATGCGAGCCAGTCATTGGCATATTTTTCCTTCTAGATGCTTGCCCATTGAGCTTTAGGATCCTTAACCCACCTCCACCAGAGCTTGGCTCCAACAGCCTTATTGAGAATCTCAGGATCGTCCAAACCCAAGCCTCCTTGTTTCTTGGGTTTTCAGATCTTTTCCCACGAGACTAAGGCCCATTTTTTCCTTGTTTCCTCTTTGCCCCAGAGAAAATCTCGCTGGATATTCCAAAATTGCTATAAGACTCCTATTGGAGCTGGGAGGGCTGATAGCATAAAGATTGGGATCACTTGGAGAACTGCTTTAGTAAGAACCAATCTACCAACTAAATTTAGAGATCCGTTTGTCCATTTCCTGACCTTGTCTTGCATTTTAGTTACTAGAGGATCCCATATACCCTTGTGCCAGGGTTTAGCTGTAAGAGTAACTCCAAAATACTTGGAGGGAAGGGATTCTCTTTGAAAGCCTAAAATTCTGGAGACATTTCTATGTATGGCTATATGAGTGTTAAAGAAAAATGCTTTTGATTTGGAAAGATTAACTTCCATACCTGTGGCCTTTGCGAAGTCATTTAAAATTTGTTTGTAAGCAAGTGATTCTTTAAATGTGGGAATTCCCTATAGCATGGTATCATCTACAAACTTTTGATGAGTCAGATCTTTCCCATTCTCCAAAAGCTGGAGTCCCTAAACTTTTCCCATTACTCTTGCATTCTTGATGGACCACCCCAGCCCTTCCATCATGAGGATGAAGAGAAAAGGAAAAAGCGGATTGCCCTGTCTAAGACCCCTGGAAGGGAGAAAAAGTTCAAAAGGGGAGCCATTCACTAAAATTGAAAAGTTGGAAGAAGTCACAAGGGCCATGACCGATCTGACCCAATTATAATCAAAACCAAAAGCTGTGAGCACTCTTTTGATGTAAATCTAGTTTACTTTGTCGTATGCTTTCTCTATGTCCAGTTGCATGATCATGCCCGCTCTCTTGTTGCAATTTAACGAGTGCACCACCTCATGAGCTTGAATTATGTTGTCCAGAATTTGTCTTCCTTCTACGTACCCTATTTGTTCCCCAGAGATGAGTGTGGGTAGGATGGGTTTAAGTCTGTTAGCCACAACCTTGGAAATTATTTTGTAGACCACATTGCATAAGGCAATGGGCCTATAGTTCTCGGGAGCTTGAGCATTATCCTGTTTTGGAATAAGCGCAATGAAGGAGGTATTGAGAGCTTTCAAAATGGTCTTGTTCCACCTGGAGTCTTCGAGAATCTCAACAATATCCCTTTTAAGGATATGCCAGCAGGCTTTAAAGAAATCGACATTAAATCCTTCCGGACCTGGTGCCTTGCCATTTTGCATTTCCTTAAGGACCTCATTGATCTCCTTTTTGATAATAGCATGGTTGAGATTACAATTTTCCTCTCTAGATATCAGTTTAGGAATGTGTTCTATTAAGTTCTTAATGAAATGTTCTCTTCCTAAAAAGTTTTCCTTAGCAATGCCCCGAAAATGCTTTACTAACACTGCATCTATCTCCTCATGGGATTGGAGAATCTGGACATTCTCGTTCTTGATCAAAGAGATTCTGTTGTGATTTTTGTTCACAATGGTAGATCTGTGGAAAAATTTAGTATTTCGTTCTCCTTCTTTTAGCCAGAGAACCCTAGATTTTTGTTTCCAAAAAAATTCTTCTTGATTACATAGCATTTCCCATTCTTGGTGATATTTATCTGCTTGTTCATTTTTGTCTTTATCAAAGCCATTCTTAATTAGAGCTTGGTTGAGCTCTAGGATTTTGATTTCTATAATTTTTTTACTTGTGAAAATATTCCCAAATTCCTTCTAGTTCCATTCCTTTAGCTTCTTCTTGATGTTTTTTAATCTCTTATGTAATAGGTACATGGATGATCCTTGAATCTATAGGTCTTCAGCCCGCCATTTTTCAATGTTGCTGATGAAACCTGGGTGTGAAAGTCAAATATTTTCAAACCTAAATGGTTTTTTTCTTAGGTTACCAATGCCCTTGATCTCCATTTGAATTGGCGAGTGATCTGAGCCTCCAAAAGGAAGGATATTTGCTGTAATTTCCTTGTCTAGAAGCATGAGCTCTTTCGAGATCATGAATCTGTCTAGCTTTAAAGCTACTTGGGAATCCCATCCTCTTTTATTGTTCCAAGTGCAAAGACCATTATTTGTCTCAATGTCCACCAGCTTCATGTTTTCAGAAAAACTTTGGAAAGCTGAGGATTCTTTGTTTAGTGCTCTTGTGCCCCCTTTTTTCTCCGAGAGAGATGTAATCATATTGAAATCTCCTCCTATAAGCCATGGTATCCCTGCAAATCTGTTTCGAAGGTCCACTAAGGACTCAATAAACTTTATTTTGTCCTCTAACCTTTGTGGGTCGTAAACATTCATTACAAGATAAGTCTCCCTATCTCCTACAGGCTGAATGACAACTGATAAATAATTCCTCGTTGCTTCTGCATCAATAATACCTATTTTATGGGGATTCCATAGGATGAGGATACCCCCTGCTGTATTTTCTGCTTTGACTTCTATAAACTCATATCTGCTGAGCCACTTACTATGGATTTGTCTTATCTTTTGGACAGAGCTTTTCGTTTCTTGGACAAAAATTATATCTGGAGCTACCTGTTTCATTCTATTGTTCAACATTCTCTGTTTTCTTTTACTTCCTAGACCTATGATGTTCCAAGTTGTAAACTTCATAATTATAGATTGGTAAAGGAGTAGCTGGTTAGGTCTTTCACCTTACCTAAGTCTATCATGAGCTTCCCACATTCCATTAATAGATCGTTTTGCTTTTTTCTACCGCCTTTTTTCCCCGGGTTTCTTGGAGCTAATACTGGAGTTGATTTTACCACTTTCACTCCCTGCTTACCCTGTCTTTCACTGTTGTGATCTTCTCCCAAGCCCTTTGTTTGAGTTTTCCATAAGAATAGCTGCCTTATTCGATTGCATTCTTCTTATGGTAGAGATTCTACTCCATAGTTGTACCCTTACTCAATAACCCTTCTAGATCTAGGTTTTCTTTGTCGAGAATCTCTTGTAACTCGTTTTCTTCCATTTCCATCTCGCTCTGGGTCATCTTCTGATCCATATCCATCTCTGTTTCACTCATTATTATCTCTTTCTATTTTTCCTTTACCTGCTCCTGAACGTGTTCTTCCTCATTCTCATGTTTATCATCTTCATCCTTCCCAACTTGATTTTCAACTACTGCGTCCTCCTCCTCTTCAGGAACCTGGAACTGATTTTGCCTCACTTTTTGGTCTCCATTTTGGTGCTGCTTTGGCCCCTTTTTTTCGTTTTTGCCTTTGTGAGTTACTTTATGAAAGCCATTTGTTTCTTTGATTATGTTAGGTTTGCTTTTGTTCTCTGCCTTACTGAGAGGACAGTCTCTCAGAAGGTGCCCGTGTTCATGACATTTTCGACATCTAAACGAAATATGCTCGTAGTCAACCGTCTGCACCCATTCCTCACCATAAACCTCCAGTATGAACTCGTCCGGAAGAGCTCCAGATAGGTCCATTTCCACACAAATCCTAGCAAAAGAGGTATATTTTCCCCTTCTTGTTGCTTCAGATGTTTTAACAAACCTTCCTAATTTATTTCCTATGGCTATTAGTGATTCTATTTTCCAATAATCTAGAGGTAGCAAATAGAGTCTTACCCAAACTGGCACTGAGGTAAAGGTTTCCCGCTCCGGCACGAAGTTCATCATCCACGGCCGCATGTAGAGCCCTGTTGTTGCATAGAAGTAGGGCCCGCCTTCAAACACTCTATCTTTGTCCTTAATGTTTGCAAACACCACAGTGAAAAAACTCTTGGAACCTAGATGAAGATCAATTCTTCCTTTAGGCTTCCAGTGGTATCTGATCCATGTTTGTAATGCCTTTTCGGTGGGCCATAGTCAGATGAATTTGCATATGATTGCATACTTCTGCATGTGCTCCCTATGGGCCTGCAGCTCAGGGTTATTTAAGATAACTCTGGGAGTGACTTCAGCGTTGGGCTTGCATGGTCCCTTCTGTTTCCTATCTTTTGTTCCCTATTTTTTGTCATTTTCCTCTTTGTCTTTTGTGTCAACATTCTCCTTCTCTTTGTTACTTTATATTTCCTATTCCCTATTTCTTCCTCCTTCCATCGTTTTTCCTCTGTCTGATTCTGGAGGGGCCTTCATCTTGTTAACCATGACCTCTTTGGAGGAGGGAGTGAAGCTCCCTCCTCTGCCCCCGTTCATGGCGAAAATCCCATGAAAAAACTCTCCGTTTTTGTTTTCCACTCTTCCGCTCTCGATCACTTTCATTCCCTTTCAATGTTATATTCCATTTCCATTTCATTTCACATTCATATTCCATAGCCATACATCATTTTTATCATGTTCTGCAGCTAATTCCATTCCGTAGCTAATTTGATTCTACAACTATAACTCATTCTGCATCTCTGTTCCAAACAAATGATGATTGCAAGGAATTGAAGAATCTTGTTTTTGAAGATTGATATGCTAAAAAGAGTATCTGCAGATCAACATCAAAGAAAACAACAAACGAAAAGGTTAAGTTCTAAGAGGTAAAGTGCAAAAAATTATTTTAAATAGCAAGGTTAGAACATAAAGCATATATAATATGGGTATTCATATGTTTCCTTGATGAATCATCATTTGATTTGATTGCACTCTCCATCATACTGCATATCCGCCACATCCTCTATGTTTTGTCACATAAGGTCCATAATTAACTCCCTCATTTTTTTTAACGGTCATGAATACGACGTGACATACTTGTCCACGTTTCTCCAAAACCCCTACCATCTACTTATTTCGTACAAATCTGCAGTTCCTTTCACCATATTCGTAGTCAATCCATTTCATAAAACATGAAGGGTAATTTTGAAGGTTAAAGAACTTTGTGTAGTAGAAGGCATGGGGCTAATTGTCAGGTCAAAGGCAGTAGGAGCGAAGTATATGGAAGGATACACACAGCTCAAGGAAATGTTGCAGAAGGATGGATGGGTCAAATTCATCGAGAAATTTGATGGTTTTCATAAGGAGATTACAAAATCATTTGCTAGATCTTTTGATGACATAGAGGTAGAAATTGGAGATATTAAGTTTGCAGTAACTGAGTCATTCATAAATAAGGCTATAGAACTTCCAAGACATGGTGAAAGATGGTTCAAAAATAAGGAATTCCATAGTGAATCATGGAAAGTAATGCTCAGAAGCCCGGGTATGGATGTCTTTATTTTTAGAAAAGGAATTCCCATTTCATCTCTTAAAAGTAAGTGGAGGAACATGCTTTTGATATTATAGAAATTTATCACCTATGAAGGGAGATTCGGTTGCATGTATGTCTACCATATCTGTTTACTGATGAATTTCCCAGAAAACAGAGAAATAAATCTCCCTTTCTTTCTACTAAATAATTTAAGAAGGATGGCCTCAAATGTGCAAAAGGAAATAGAGTTCATAGATACAACCATGTATCATTATGGGTTGATAAAGATACTAATTGAGTTTCATTCAAAAGGCATAGGAGATACCTGGGAGAATTTGCTCATTAGAAACCATTTCCAAGAAGCACCAGAGTCACCTAAAGAAGATAATGTTAGAAGAAATAGAAAAAAGAAGACTGGTATAACTATTAAAGACATACCTGAGTCTTCATTAGAGAAAAATGATGAAAAATTAATCTCTAAAGAACTGACAGAAATCAGGAAGCAAATCGGAGCAAGAGGAAAAATAAGAGAGGAGAAAAAGGTCACAGAGGAGGAGAATGTAAGTCATCCACAACCTAGAAGAAGCTCTAGACTCCGAGGTTTGGTAAAGAAAACATCGTCAAAAGGGACAAAGTTTATAAACTTAGAGGAATCCCCAGAAACATCTTCTGTTAACATCCCTTCTACACACAATCCTCAAAATTCTCCTGATCATCATTTTGAAGGTAGCCCAAGCAGAAGATCTCCAAGCATAGACCCAGTGCAACAATAAATATATGATTATATAGAATCAATGGAGACGAGAAGTGCCTCAATGAACCCAGAACCTTCTATCAATCCACAAGAACCTCTAATTGACTCTCTCAAACAAGAAAGTTATGAATTAGAGATATTGAATAGACATATCAAACAGGAGAATGAAATCTTGAAGGAAAAAAATAAATTGGACAAGACAATTCATGATAATACGATTATGCATCTAGGACTGTGGTATACGAAAAATAGAAAGTTGAAAAGAAAGAATAAGATTATGAATAGAACAGTCATTAACCTTAAGTACATGCTTCTTATGAGAAAACCCAGAATGATAGTCACTTCAAAGAAGAACAAAAGAAGAAAATTTTATGTACTAGAAGAGGTGTCTGAGCAAATTCATTAGAGAAGAAGAACTCACATTTTTAGCAAATTGCATGAGGACATGCAATGATTTTGCAGTGGGGGTATGTTGAACCTTAGAATTACCTTCTCCTTGAAATTTGTTCTCACCATTTTACCTCATTTTCTCATAAGACTATGGATCAAATCAATGATAAATGATGGGTTCTGTCTTAGGAAAGCATTAAAATGATCACCATATTATATTTTCATGTTCTTGCTATTTTAATAGATTTTTGCCAATTAGCTACAAAACACAGCCTATTCTATAGCGAACTGTGGATTCTATAGCTACTCTCATGGTTTGGTAGGTTGCAGGTGTCAAATGAAGAATTGGGCCACATGGGCATTTTCAAAATCATCTCCACATGGATTCTATCATATATACTCGGTCCAGATCGACAAAAAAGTGTGCCTAAAGTCATGGTCAAAGGTGGATTCAAATATGTCATCTCTTTCATAGCTAATCAAGAGTCTAACAGTTTTGTTGAAGAGTTAATTCGAATCAAGCCACCTGTAGTTGATTAGAAGTTGGACAGTCCCATTAAAAATCGAATTAAGCCACTTGTGGCTTATCAAAAGTTTAATAGTCCTATTACTATTCGAATTAGCCACATGTAGCAAGTTTTTCTCTTTAAACAGATATGTTATTTTCCTATAAATACTGGTTGCATGAAATCGAGAAGTAGTTAGAAGCTACAAGGAATTACAGGCTTTTTTCTGATACTCTATATTCAAACTTCATTTTGTTCATAATACAAACTTCGTTTTGTCAATGGTGGTTTAAAGTGCATCTTTAACTAGGTAACGTTCCAGCCACAGCAGCTGCAGAGGGCCCCTGCACTGAAGGAGGTTTTTGACTTGTTGTTTTCTGTTTAGTTTGTATTACTCTGTTTTCAACAAGTCTGTTTTCTCTAATTTAGGATCATGTTTCATTTTAGTTTATAACCAATAGTGTAAGGATAAAATCACAACTATGTAGCCTTTTTCTTCTGAGATATTTTATGGGAAAATGGCTGAATGAAGATTGAAGTAATAAGAACACACAGTTTCTTAGTTTCTTACTGTTTTGTTACTCATTTTCTTAGCACAAAATTGTAAATTCATTGTATTAATAGATGTTCTCAAAAACCATTTCAAAATAATGATGATTCTAACTTAAATGGTTAAATATCTAATTCATGTAGTGATTGAATTTACTAAGTACATTGTTAGTTTTACATGCTTTTACTTTTAGGTCCTTACTTAGTTGCATCACTTGACATTCCAAAAAATCATTTCAATGAGATTGATTCCATCATATTCCAAGATTGAATGGTTGAATGTTTACATGAATGCAATTATTGAGTTACCTTCTACATCAATATTACTCCTGGTTTTAAGAATTATATCCATGGATTAGGAATAATGATAAGATAAGATAGATGCTTTGTTTTCTTATTAGGTTCTAACTAGTTAACAGATTCTTGGTCTATTTTTAGGATATTAGACTAACTTAGGAAATTTTCATTTCTTTAAAAATTCATTAGATCCATCTACATCTCTCATAGATTGTATATTCTTAGACATCAAAGAACAGAAACCCCAAAACAAACATAAAAATACAAAACAAAGAAGTAAGAGAAAATTTAACTAAGCACATATAGTGCATCACACTTCATCAGTCTACAAACCTCGGTTGATAATTCATGCAAGTAATTTAGGACACTAAATTGACTAAACACCTTGTACATGATCTGCACATGGCTTCATTGGAAGTTATCTTTCACTTGAAGGAGGATATTGTTTCTTGAGTATAGTAGTAAATTTAGTATTGTAAATAAATAAATGAAAATAGTAAAGAGAAACATAAGTCCTTTTGGGAAAACCAGGTTGTCAGGCACAACTATACAGGGACTTTGCTTGAAAACAAGGTAACTGATAGGCAAGGTTCCCAATAAAGTTTGTAAATTTTTATGAGTTCTTAAAATAATGTATCTTTTAAGTCTTTATGTTTGTACTCAAGTTGGTTGATGTGGGATCCCTTAAGGCCCAGCTGCCAACAAGCCTTGTCCCATCGACATCCGAAAATTATCTAAGACCAAGGTTAGGGTTAGATAAGTTACCTGGGAGCCTGTATGCCTTAATGGAAGGTATCCTTATCATCTACTAAGGAAATACATCAATGTTTCTTGGTAGATGAATTCTATAGTCCATTCAACTTCTACAAATCCATTCATGGCTAGTAGAATGTACCTAGTGCCTTAATTCCCATTGACATCAAAGGTGGGATATCTCGCATTTGTTAACAATATCCTCAATGATCAGTTACAATGAAATGATTATTTATTATGTTCGACATTGAAACCATTTATTCACATATGCAAGATTTCACATGGGTGTTTAGTGGTTGAAGACTATATGGTTTTGTGATCTCAACACAAAATTGCAGTAGTTTGGATTTTTGTATCAACACTTTCATTATCATTTGCAGTAGCAGTCACCTTTCCTCAGTTTCTTGGGGACATACAACTCCTTAGGCATGGGGAAAAAGGGGATCTTTGGCTCATCCTTCAGCCTTCTTCAGTAGGTCACATAAGCTCCAACCATTCCATCATTCACTTCATCTTACAGCATCGAGCACATCAACAACAAAGGTAAAACTTGAGGTAAAGTTGGCTTAAGATCCTTTAATTCATTAGAGATTTAAGAAATATTTGATGATTAACCACCACATATTCTGTATATTTTGTTTTCCATATACCCTCCATTTGAAAAATCCCCATTCATAATAGAATGCATGATACTCTAATAAGGTCATAATCATGAAAAGAAAATTATATTGGTTCATGAAGATAGAAGGAGTAACTATAGTTCCTTCCCCTCCTACATTCACACATACTGTTAGTTGAATGTATGAAATAGAGGATGAAGTCATTGCTTCCTTTCATAAAGGAACCATCCATAAGCATTGGCCTCGCAAAACAGAGTATTAAAGCACCAATTTACATACTTACTATTTCCATTTCCACCTATCATCTCATTCATCATTTCCTCCTACCATATCTAATGTTTATCCTCAATTTGTATCACTCTCAAAATCAAATCTATGGCATTCAAATAAGAATGGTGTTCCTCCACAAGAACTAACACCCTCAAATCTTCACGTAGTGTTGCTCCACAAAAACCAACCCTGCCCAAAGCCATGATGCCATAAAATTTATAAATGAGCAAAGTACTTGTTTCCATGAGGACATGCAAATCCTCGGGCATGGGGGGATGTTGGGCCTTAAATATCCCCATGTTTTCATCATACAACACCACCATTCATAACCTATATTCATGTAATTTTAACCCATTTCGTACCATAATTCCATCACTTGCCGGGAAATACATATCTTACACTCTATGGTTGGTTATCATTAGTTTTTTTGGCTCTTCTTTTATTAAATATGATTTTTCCATGACTTTCTAATGATGGTTTTTCTAAGTTCCTTTTTCGCAGGGTTCAATCGTTGAAATTCTTTACAAGCCAGTTAAACTAGTTACTACAAGGTTGAGTACGGAATGAAATTGTTGTAGGTGAAACTATGAAGTTTGTGATCAAATGGTGAAGAATCTTGACATTCCGAACTTGCATCATGCTCAAAATACTCTCTTTTATCTAACCAAGAAACTGTTCAGCAAAATTCGTCACGAAAAGGAAGTTAAGGTCAAAACAATTCTTAAGTACAAAATTGGTGAATGTGAATGGTTTTTGTTCTGAATGGTTTTGGTTTTGAACAGGTCAACCATGTGGAGGAACATAATTTGAATAAATCGCTTCATGCTCAAACAAGGAACAATTTTGTTACAAGACAACACAACTCAACCTAATTTAGTTTAGGATCCTTCACGAAGATACATGCAACTAATCAAGCATTGATTTCATGAGCCCATCATAGCCATCAATTAATAAATTTTCTATGTTAAGATCTTTGCTTGTTTAGCTTTGTTCCATCGAATATCTTCTTAAAGACTCGATGAGTTGAGATTACGGGGGAGCTAAGTAATTGAGTAATGATATTGTTGTAATTGTTGTAATGCTCCAGAATTGTTGATCACGAAATTATGTTATTCCAGACTTTGTATGCCATCATTTTGATTTAATACAAGTTCTAGCACGCGTTCCACTATGAGTTATTTATGATTGTGTTTTGATTTACATTTTAATGAGTTAGTTTTGCTTGCTCCAGGAGTGGCAAGGGCCCACCACCTCTAGAAGTATGTTCTGCAACTAGTATAGATATTACGATTAAGTTTGATCATTATTTAATAGTGTGCATATTTGTTTGAGAAGGTATTATTCAGATTTTTAAATTGTCATTTTTATTATGTACTTAAATCTGTCCTCTTCTCTATAAACACAAGTTGAAAGTGATATATTTCACTTCTCGATTGGTAGGAATCAGAAAATGTTTCATTGGGTAGTGATCCTTAACATGTCACTGATGCAATTAGATAACACAGAAGTATTTTTGAAGCACTTTTAATTCAAGGGTATGCAGGGATTGAATATGATATCTGATATGTCGAAATGGAATTAAGTTTATGCTATGTTTACTTCTGAATCTTGTAGTGTTATGTTCGTATGAAGAAACACTCAGGGGTGTTTAATTTTGAACTTGTTGATTCTAAACCCAGCATGGTCAAAGGAATATTGAATTAGAACTGAAATATAGTGTGCATTCAAAGTAGGTTTTCTGAGTTTGATTGGGATAAAGTGAATTTAGAATAGTAAATTCTTATCGTGAAATGATTTTCTGAGTTTTAGTTTAGAACAATTTTTGGTCCTTTGAATTTGATTATGTTACTATAGTCAGTATGGAATATCGATTTAAGGTTTGCATTACTTAGTTTCTTTTGAGCATTTGCAGAATTAAATACTTGTCGATTTGTTTTATCACCCGAGATTTAGCTTAGCAGTTAGATATCTTTTCCATTAGAAGATTTCTTGTTTTTCATAGCATAATCATTTCTTTGTAAGAGAAAGTCTGAGTGTGAATTTGATTGCGCAAGTAGATATATCACTTTAATGAAGATTGATTTGGCTTTCATTTACTTTTGAGTTTCGATTATGAGTTTCCTGATTATGAAGAGTGATCTTTCTTTCAAATGATTTATTTCATTTAGATTAGGAGTATTGAATGGAAGGTTTTTCATAGATTAAGTTGCAATGAGTTTCTTTTAATAGGATATTTCAAGTTAGAATTTCTATCATAGGCATTCTTTTTGAGAAAGTGTATGGTGTGTTCTTTTAAGAATTTCTTTTATAGCAGTAATTGGTGTTCTTTAATAGAAGTAAAATAATTAATTGATTTCGTAATCTAATTTAGGTTAGATGCTTTGATCCTACGTTACCTGTGCTTGCGCCTCGAAGCTTACGAGCCCCAGATTGATAATTTAATGTTGGAATTATTACACATAATTTGCCCAATGATCCCTTGAGTTTATAATACAAATCCCTTGGCTTTATTGATCTACGGGTTCATATTCCTAGGGTTTAATATTATTCAACAATGGTTAACCATAATCAACCATGTTCAACCATGGTCAACCATAATCCAATGTCGCATTGTGACAAGAATTGATTCAATATGAAAATCAATCATGCTCAACCATGTTTATTTTAGTATTTTTAATATTTATCTTAGTGTTTTTATAGCTTCGGTTTATAATATTAGTCGATTGGGTTTAATATTATTCACTTAGGTTCATAATCCCTTGGGGTTTTAATAATAATCCCTTGGGTTTATAGTATCAGCCCCTTGGGGGTTTATTATTCCCTTAGGTTTATAATATCAATCATGGTCAACCATTGTCAATAATAGCCAGCCATGGTAAACCATAGTTGAATTCTGCATTGTGACAAGGATTGTCTCACTATGAAAATAAAACATGTTTATTTTCGTGTTTATAATATTTATATTAGGGTTTACCAATGTTGGGCTTATAATATTAGTCCATTGGGTTTTATATTATTCCTTTGGGGTTATAGTATTAATCCCTTGGGTTCATAATATCAATCCCTTGGGTTTATTATTAACTTGGGTTTATAATATCGCTCATGGTCAACCATAACCAAGCATGGTCAACAATGATCAATCATGGTTGGATCTCATATTATGACAAAAATTGTCCCCATATAAAAATCATAGACCGTGGTCAACCATGGTGAATCATGCTCAATTTTAGGTTTTTAGTAAATTAATCCTAATGGTTTGTTATTCCTTTGGGTCACACATGGTGAATCATAGTCCACCATTGTCAACCATGCTCAAATGTTGCTTTGTCACAAAGATTGCCTCAATATGAAAATCAACCATGACCAACCACGGTCAACAATGATCCAACGTCACATTGTGACAAAGAATTAATTATTATTATGTGAAAGTGAATTAGTTATTATTATTTAATAATATTTAATTAAAAATTTATTATTATTGTTCAACAATAATTAACTAATTAACTATTAATTATTAATTATTAATAGTAAATTATTATTATTATTATTATAAAATAAATAAAATAGAAATATTTTTATTTTTTCTAAAAGCAATATTCAAATTTACTTTCTTTTTAATAAAATAAGTAATTATTTATTTACATTTCTAAAAAATAATAAATTATTATTATTATTATTGTTATTTTTATTATATATTTATGAATTGTTTGTGTCATAGATATAAATGAAGCCTTATGCATATATCAACCACATTTACTAAAATAATTATTGTTATTAAAATTGTTATTGTTAATTAATACAAGTAATATTTTTATCAGTTAATATTATTATTAAATATTTAAATTATATTAAATAATTTACACTAAATAATGTTAAATAAAATATTATACAATAACTTAATATTATCGTAATATATAATATAATAATCATAAATATACAAGAATATGGTTGTATTATTTATAGATATTAATAATCATATATAATTGGTCTTTAAAAAATATACATAATAATTATTAATATGATTGATAAGCCTATTGGCATATATCAACCACATTGGAAAATATTGTTGTATATATGTTTCATATACAACGTATATCAACCACATTGACAAATGTGATTGTGCTAGTTTTACTATATTTAATAGAGAAAAAAGACACATCAAACTCCATTCATAATTGGTAACTACATAAGAAACCAATAATGTATCTTTCCAAGATTTATTTCAATGATTTATGGTGTCCCTGAGTGAGACTGATCTGCACGTACAAGTTTAGAGACTCAATGCCCATATTTTATGAGGCATTTCCCATTTACAAGGAATGAACTCACCATATTCAATGGTCGTCATTTCTGAAACCATCTATTTATTCACTCGCTCAATTAACTAGACACTGGAGGCCCATTCTCGACTAAACCAAGCCAATTAATATGCCGTCTACACTTTATTGTATGTGACACGTTAAACAAATTTAATAACCATTTTTAACTGGGAATCCTTGATTGGGTTCCAGCTGCAAGGTTAAGTCGTAATATAAATCTTCTACGATGGCCAACTGACTCGAGCTACGAGAAAGGTTCTACGTCAATTTCTAAAATTGTGGGGAGGATACACCATGATTCAGCGCATTCAATGTTTCCCATAGATGGGCGACCTACATTATTTCGTTGTAGCCTCCAAGTTCCAAAAAACACATATTTAAAGGAGGTGATGTTTTTGTTACAAAAATAATGGAAATTCTAGCATGATTTTAATAAAATTTTACTAATTATTGGAAATCTTGGTTATAGTGGTAGAGCTTTAGGATTGTAATATCCCTAACAACCAAATAATCAACTGATCTGGGACGTCTAGGTGTTATAGCTAAAAATAATTACAATCAAACACCAAACACAATAGGATGTGGAAATGCAACCTTTATTTATATTAATAAATGAAGACAATGGTACATGCCCATACAATAAATTTCAAACCCCTACAATGGCATGCATGACTGCTTATCAAAAGAAAAGACAAATGCACTAAAGCACAATCATGGACCTTGGATGGATCCACCAGACACAATAACATCCACGGGGTTTTCGTCCTTGGGATCAAATTGGAACTCACCACTCCAAGTTCTCAAGAAAAACACAAGAAGATAGATAAATCTGAATGATCCAAATTCTTATCTTCTATCCCCTTTTATAGGCTTGATGCTCTCTCTAAAGACCCTATTTTATTATTTTTCCCTTGAAAACTGAAGGAAAATACCATGGGTTGATACCATGGGAAAATACCATCGTAAATACCATGGATAGATTCCGTCCATTTTGACAATATTAAAAAAGTGAATACTACAAATCCTCCTGCCCAAAGATTGCTTGCCCTCAAGAAATTCACTACTATTACAATAGAAGCATTGATACAAGGATCCCATACAACCCAGTATGTTATTCCATACCTCCATGCTACATGATCCTGAATGGATCCTTCGATACCTGGATCCCAAATGATCCTCTCACCAATCCTCCCCTTGATAGATTCATCTAGATCTCAAACAATCCTCCGACCAATCTTGGCCCTAATGGATTCTTCTGGATCCCAATGCCACCTAAGTCCTCGGTCCTGTAGGTTATGGTACCATCTCAACCCTCCATCAATGCCCATGTTTAAGGGTCCAACTTGCATTATGCCCTTAGCTAAGAGCATCCCATCAATAGAGTTCCAACTGATAATATCTCACCAATCCATCTCGTCGGAAGGATATAATGCATGAATTTCTACACATGGAATAAGTCTACCATGCTGATGTTGCATGATGCTAAACTCATGTTGCTCCACCCGATCACCCAACATGATCCATTTGTGGAACACTTCTCTGCTATCTCCAATGTATAAATACTGGTTTGTAGTGTTGCAAGCCTTATCTATGTACTCCTATAGAGGGATGCTCTTGAACTCATAATTGTGTTCCTCCTGTTTCCTAGTGAGGGACTTCAGACGTTCCTCTACACTAGACAGTTTGGTTGCTGACTCAGCAACCCCTATGAAATTCTCAATTTTTTTGTTATCTTGTAAGATAGTGTCTCTGACTATCTAGACTCTCGTCTTCAACATCATAAGATATATCTTGAAATGCATGATGTTTTCCCAAAATTCTTTACGAGCAATTCTAGTGCCCTACTGAATCTCTCTGTACTTGTTTGCACCATATGCCCCACGTCCACAGCTTCAACTTGAGCCTTTGACCAAATCTCTATAAATGGCCCATCCTCCACATTATATCTATCATGCTCCTCCTCATGATCATGCTCATCATTTTGATTTGCTAATGTTGGCTCCTCACTCAATTTTTCTTGGTATCCCACATCTGCGAAGACAATATGTTGTTCATCTTCTTCCGTTGTCAAACATAGATGCACGAGTGGACTGCTATCTATACTTGATTACTCATATTCTTTATGGACATCCTCCCAGATACCTATGGACTCAGTTGTATAATATTCTACCTTATCAACACCATTAGGTAGAATTTCCTCATGCACTTTTGAATGTTTGTCATCTTGCAAGTCTCCTTGAATAATATCGTGTTGCTGCTCACCATCCCAAAGATCAATAGATCCAACTATGGAAGACTTCCCATGATCTGTAAGAATCTCCTCTTGTTTTTTCATTGTTGACTCCTTCCTATCATTTAGACATGAATGGTTAGGTTTCCATGCTCTCTTGCAGATAAAGAATAGTCCTATCCTTCTTAGTACATTCTTGTTGTAGGTTTTGTTCTTACTTCCTCCATCGATCCTTCTCAAGTCCTTCCTAGTCAATGTCTTTCTGAGAAATCGTATGTTTTGTCTGACCATCTTCTCGACTAGATTATAAGTGGTTGGTGGCACCATTGGTTTCTTCCTCCAAATGGTCAACAATTTGGATCTTAGTATCTTGCATATATTCACTTCTCCTTTTAAAAACAGGGAAAAAATATTTTGCATGCATGTCTTGACATGGCCTCAATGAGCTGATGTAATACTGGTGTAAAATTTTTGGAGCAACTGAAATATCAACTGATCGCACTCCAGATTCAGGATGAATATGCTAGAGCTGAACTCTGCCATTAATTGTAGAATTTTGTGCTGCTTTGGAAAGGTAGGAAGCATGATGTTGTCCAACCCTTGAAGGGTTTCTACTATCAGTTGCAATATCTCCCTCATGATATCATTGTTGTAATGTGTTAGTGGCAATGTGTTATGAAACCAGCTCACAATAAGATAGAAAAGAGAGATAAACACCTTAGAATTTAGCCTCTTCGAGGGGGCAACCTCCTTTACATTACACAAATGAACAATTCTTGGATGATACAAATGACATGACCTCCTTTCTATATATAGGAGTCTAAGGGGTCATAATATAATGAGAGCCGACATAACAATAATAATGTAAGGGCACAATAATAACAATAGTGGGCTTCTATGGGGCACAATAATAACAATATGGGGACTACATGGGCACAATAATATAATAAGGTGGTTGTACTAATAACAATAAGGGGTTACACTAGTAGTATAGGGACCTAACATGCCCCTTTCCTTCCAAAAGTGTTGTCCTCAATGCTTGAGTAGTTCTTGATGCTTCTGTATAAAATTCTTGTCCTCCCATGTGGAATCTTCAATAGGTAAGTTTGTCCACTTGATGAGATACTCTGAAATTGATCGATTTTGTAGCTATTGAGTTCTTGTTTCCGTGACTGCTTCAAGTTCCAATATGATTTTTCCTTCCTCGTCAACTTCTGGCAATATTGTTTGAACTGGGATCTTCTGCAACTTTTTAATGAGTGGCCACACTTATTCGTCCTTCTTCCATTCATCCCTTGCTTCGTTTATCCAATATGGTTGGATAATAGAAATAGCACAAAACAATGTTTCGATATCCTCATCCTTTCTTGAGAGAGCATCTACAACAACATTTTTCTTCCCTTTTTTGTAGATGATTTCAAAGTCATAACCCAACATATTTGTGACCCATTTTTTTGTTCTTTTAAAGATAATATTTGTTCTAGAAAGTATTTAAGACTATCATAATCCATTTTTACCTTGAAGTGTCTTCTAGCCACACTTCTTCGTCCTTCTTCCATTCATCCCTTGCTTCGTTTATCCAATCTGGTTGGATAATAGAAATAGCACAAAACAATGTTTCCATATCCTCATCCTTTCTTCAGAGAGCATTTGCAACAACATTTTGCTTCCCTTTTTTTTAGATGATTTCAAAGTCATAACCCAACATATTTGTGACCCATTTTTTTTGTTCTTCTAAAGATAATCTTTGTTCTAGAAAGTATTTAAAACTATCATAATCCATTTTTACCTTGAAGTGTCTTCCCATTAGGTAAGGTCGCCATTTCTTAAGTGCATGTAGTATTGCCAACATTTCCTTCTCATAAATAGCTTGCTTGATATGTAGCTGTAAAAATACCCAATCGCCTACATCAAAACTTCTTTCACTGCAATGTTGATCTGCCTGTTGTTTCATTCAATTCTGCACCAAAGGGGTGTTATCCTTTAAAAGTTGGAGAACTTCTTGTTGATGCTCGATGTGATCTTTCACTGCTTGAATCTTTTTCTTCTTACTATGTGCTTCTATCTTGAGAGTATGAGGAGAGGTAATTTCTTCCAATGCATTACAAGATATGGTCGGATTCATTTCTTGATGCTTGATGTGATCTTTCACTTCTTGAACATTTTTCTTCTTGATATGTCCTTCTATATTGATAGTTTGAGGAGTGGTAAATATGACCAATGCATTACAAGATATGGTCAGATTCATTTCTTATTTCACAATGTGATCTTTCACTTCTTGAACCTTTTTCTTCTTGATATGTCCTTCTATCTTGAGTGTTTGAGGACTGATAATTCTTGCCAATGCTTTATAAGATATGGTCGGATTCATTTCTTCTTTCTCTATGGTTGGTTCCTGGTGTATATCCTCTTCTTTTGCCGTTTCTTGATCATTTTCTTCCTCCTCCTCATAATCTATGTAAAATAATTTCTTCTCAGCACACTTATGACCTTTAGTGCATTTGTTATCACAATTGTAACAAAGCACTTTTTCTCTTTTTTCTTCCAATTGTTGTGGTGTCAAACTTGTAGGTTGTGGAAGGCTAGGAGAAACAACACTTCCATCTTTATAGTTGTGAGGGGTAGACTTCCTTTTTGCAATAGTTTTTCTTTCCACTTTTCTTGCCAACCTGAATGCCTTCGTCAATGAATCAGGTTCCCAAAGACAAACCTCATGTTGAATGTTATCCTTTAAGGTCCCTATGGAGACATCAATCCTCTGCCTCTTTGGAATATCATTTTCCCTTATCTTCAATTTTTGAAATTCCTCAATGTGCTCTGCCATTGAACACTTTTGTTTGATATTTATCAGTTGTCTAAAAAACGTGTTTCTCTTTGTATCATCATAATGTGTTATCATTTCCTCCGTGAAAATTGACCACGTAACAAGTGGTTTACGAGAACAGACCCTTTATACCATAAAAATTGATCTAGTTCTAAATATGAAGATGAAATACATACCTTTTGTAATAGTTGCACCTCACGTAGATCAAAATATTGTTCCATCTGTAGTATCCAATTCATTGGATCCTTGCCATCAAACTTCCTCCTATCACCTTTTCTTGATTTTAGGAGCTCGATCTTGAAACGATTGTAACTCTATAATTTCGGATCTTCCAGTTTTTAAATCGCGACCTGTAGTAGCCCTCAATGTCCTCTTTCCAATTTCACCAGTTTGATCAAAGATTCAACAAGAAAGAGTTATGCATAGTCTCCCAAGATGACCTAATTATATACCTTTTCAGAAGAGCACACTTGTATGAAGTGCCACGTGTCACTATTTCGACCTTAGGATCTAAAACAAATACAGTCCATCCTCTTTCTGTAACTTCTTATGAAATTTCAATATGATGCTCAAAGAGATAGTTATGATAATTTTCCCCAGGTCACTTGTTTGGGATGTAATTCGGGAGCCTATAGAAACCCTAAATGTATTGGACTGTATCTTCGAAAATATAGCGAAACAAGCTTTGAAATTTGGACTCGAAGTTCAAAACGATTTCAGCTCAAATGGTTCTTTTTTTTTAGCTTTTGAAACGTCACAGAAAAAAGTTATAGCGAAAATGCCATGATGACCTGTTTGGAGTAGCGAAACCCTACTCTGATACCAAATGTTGTGAAACAAGCTCACAATAATATAGAAAAGAGAGATAAGCGCCTTATAGTTCAGCCTCTTCGAGGGGGCAACCTCCTTTACATTACACAAATGAAGAATTCTTGGATGATACAAATGAGAAGTCCTCTTTTCTATATATAGGAGTCTAAGGAGTCATAATATAATCAGAGCCAACACAACAATAATGATGTAAGGGCATAATAATAACAATAGTGGGCTTCTTTGGGGCACAATAGTAACAATATGGGGACTACATGGGCACAATAATATAAAAAGGGGGTTGTACTAATAGCAATAAGGGGTTACACTAGTAGTATAGGGACCTAACACAATGTTAAAGCTATGATCATGTTGAGATAAGAGGCAGTTGTGAGTCTAACCCTTTCACAAGAATGTTCCAAGAACGTGGGTTGTATCAAAGCAATCATTGATGGATCCAAGGCCCAACCTGGCCTTTTCCAATCTAATTGCTTTACTAGGGACAAGGTCATATCTAATGTGTCCAACTATAAGAGTACATCTTCAGACTTTGTATACTGTAATTTGGATCCAAGTTCAAAGAGACGCTTGCTTTTTACATCTTCCTTCTGGATATCCTTTGACTATTGAAGGATAGCATGGACCTTCCAAGAGAAAGGCTTGTTGATATGATCTTTATTCTCATTTGTAAGTTGTTTCCATTTTTTATCTACAGAAGTAGTGTAGTCCAAGGGATCATATGATTTATTAACAATTTGATTCGTGATGTGTTTCCATAAGTAAAATGATCACATTTTCTCTGCCTCATATTTCTTCCCTCCTCTTCTTCTCTTTTTTTTTTCTTTTATTTTTTTAAGGTAATCAATGAATTTATTACTCCCAAAAATGTAGCGAGTAACTCAACACAAATTCTTTTCAAAATGAAAATACTGAGCTTGAATAATTGTAGAGTAAACCAAGATTAGTGGGATTAATTTTTCTAGAAGAGGGCTAAATCTTTAACTTGAAATTAAATGGAATCATGTGAGAAGCACAAAGGTACGAACTGTCGGCATAAAGAGCCAAACAATTTCTATTTCATGACTTGGAAATCTTAATACTGCACTTCTATGTCGTTCCCCTTACACCCCGTCTATCCAAACCTATCTCCTTCATCTTGCTTGGCTGGTGATGCTTTCAACTAATCCCATGATGTTACCCTCGCACACCCTGTCCAATTCCATTTCCTTCGTCATTTTTTAACTAGTGGCATCATAAGTCAGGAAAAATCTAAATTGGCGGCTTGACTTTGTTGCAATTCCATGTCATTCCCTTCATAACTATTTTGTGCAATGGTCGTTCACTCCAACATCCTTTCCACAACCACAAATGGAAATTCAAACACCAATCCAACTAATGGGCCAATAATTCCACTAGGCCCTTTTGACTTCCAAAATTTCTGGCTGGAGTATCATATGAGGCAGTGTTTCTAACTTCACAGCCTCCCAACAGCATCTTCATAGTGAGCATTCTAAGCTTATGCTTCTATCCAGTCTTTTTGAAAGATGTATATCTTGACTAGTTAGTTCAAGTTTATGTGGCTACATATAACGCACAGGTTCTAGCACGCTTTAAAAAGATTCGTTGATCCTCTTAGGTCTTTTAATGTGGTTAGATCACCGACATCCCTACACTGCCAGATCCATCAATGGTTTTCAGTCTTTGCTACAATCACAACTTGACTCTCTCTAATGGTGCATTCTGGTTGGCGTTGTAGAAAAAACAAAACTCTTGATGTTTTCATCTTTCAACAATGCTTCGGGCCTCCTAACTCCACTGTGCCAACTTCTAATGTAGTATTATAGCCCTTCAAAGAACACAACCATTTTCTTGTGACATGTCAGACCCTCGTGATCCTTCAAAGAAAGCCAATATCTACTCAGGTAATCTAAGCGCTATGCCTTGCTGCAGTCAAACTCATAGATTCTTAATGAAGCATGAAGAAAATGCCCCGGTCTTCAAACTGTAACATGTGAGAACTGGGAAACAATAATTATGAATGTCAACGAAAGTAACAACGTGATACGTTATCTTGAATTTATGACTCTGCCTGTATATTTTCGTTCAATGCAGTGTTGGTGTCTCCACTTGTTACCTAATTAATCGAGGGTTTGGTTGCAGTTGCAGCACCTCCAATAACCATTAGATCACTCACTTATGGGTCTTTCCACATGTACTTCCCAATAATTATGAAACCACGACTCAGTGTTGCTATGATTGTGTGGTCCCTTGATCTTGTAGACTAAAATGTTGCCATCAAATCCTTCAACCAATGCACTCCTCTGTTTTCTCCTGGTGGTATGACTTCTTGGTCCTTCAGCTGTAGATTTCGTTCACCCTCGGTGTCTTGGCACTATGGAACAATGGTTCTGATAGAGAGACTATTTGGACAGTATATAGTATGAATTCAGAGACTCAGATTTCGCAGACTACACAAGGTTGTATGGCATACTAGCTTTGGTGCCTCTCGCAATGGATGAGGGAGACTTCTCAGCCTGGTTCATGCATGATGGATGAATGAGCACTTAATGAAATAGTGTGACAGCCTTCTCAAACCCGAATGATCGACTCATCCCTGCAATTAACCTAGAAGGGCATACAGTGATAACAAAAGTAGCCACGATATGGACTGACACTGCTTCAAATGACAGCACAACCTCAATCCTTGGTAAATATCTTGGAAATAAATCAATAAACCAGTGCTTCAAACCACCAAAATGATCGACGCCTAGAACTCTAGGATTATTTTTTTATTTTTATTTTTAATAAAAAAATGAGAAACTCTCTGTCCAATACAGATTTAGATCTGATTTTCGAACTGGCATTCGAAAAACTTCAAAATCAACTGAAAAGTAAGAGACCAACTAGGGTGATACTAGATATCACTGAAGATGGAGACTGTTAGCTATCACCAAAGATGGATACTATCAGCTAGGGTGGTAAGAATTCCACCTAAGTTATGACAATCTTGCAAACACAAATCCCTCACAATCGCAGGATGCATAGCTCTGATACCATTGTAATATCCCTAATAATGAAATAATCAATTGATTTGGCACATCTAGGTGTTCAAGTTAAAAATAATTGCAATCAAACATTGTACACAACGAGATCTAGGAATGCAACCTTTATTTATATTAATAACTGAAGACAATGGTACATGCTCATACAGTAAATTTCAAACCCGTATGCACGACAACATATCAAAAGAGAAGGCGAATTCACTGAAGCACAATCATGGACCTTGGATGGATCCATCAGACATAATAACACCGATGAGGTTTTCATCCCTGGGATCAAATTGGAACTCACCATGCCAAGTTCTCAAGAAAAAACACAGGAAGATAGATAAGCTCGAATGGTTCAAATGCTTATCTTCTATCACCTTTTATAGGCTTGATGGACTCTCTAAAGACAAAATTTTATTATTTTCCCTTGAGAATGGAAGGCAAATACCATGAGAAAATACCATGGAAAGATTCTGTCCATTTTGACCAGATCAAGAAAGGGAATATTACAAGGATTTTGGTTGTTCCAAGGGTTTTTCATGGTGTTGAATCCATTTCCACCATCCAAAAAAATAATTCAAACACTCTTCATTCCTATTTTTTTGAAAAATAATAGTAGAATTATGAAGAGAAATTGTGCTCCATGCAAAATTGTAACCTTTTGATCGAGGAGGATCTCAAGGTACAAGTGGCCTTAAAAATAGCTCAAAAATCAAAGTGGACAGATAGCAACAAAACTAGAACCAAATATAAGTACCTTTTGCCCTGATTCCAACTGTGCGAACAACACTCAAATCCGAGTTCATGTGGTTGAGTTATTTAGAGACAATTTTTTTGTGAAAGTGACAGGCTTAAGGAGGCAACGAATTGATTGGGACCAGCGCCCTGAATCTAGCTCCCGGGAACAGGAAAATTTATCGGATGATTAATTTGTCTAAGAAACCTTAATTTAAAAAAAATTAAAAAAATAGTGGTTTGTTATAAAAAGCAAAAAAGTATATATTGGGGGTGGGGGGGAGGATGGACTGCCACCCCTGACACCCCCTAACTGCCAACGGTTATGTTGCTCTAAGGTTCAAACATAAAATAGTTATGTTGAGGGGGGTTGGGACACCTACGGTGGTCCCGACCCACCCTGTGGTAAACGATCACGTAAAAAATGGCGGCGGGGTCTAAGTTGTTATTAACAATTCGTGGAAAATTGTGTTGTGCCTTATAAAAAAACACCTATAATAGGTGGGCAGGGGTTTGAACCCTTCTCACCCACAAGCCACTTGCCTCATTTAACCAACGTGCCAATGACTTTAGCCTTGGAAACTTCACCCTCTCGTTTGTATTTAATCTATCATCAACCACTCAGATGAGGAGGGCACCAGCGGACCATTGCAAACCTGCAAGCAGAACCACAAATTCTGAGAGGTTGGAACCTTGCCCCAGGGGAATCTAGGGGTATCTAAAATATTCCGAGAGGTACCAAAGGGACAAGTGTCAGAATTGGACGTGTGGATAGTCATTTTTGCACTACTCAGCCAAAGAAATTTAGTGGTGATATCACTTTCAATAGTTGGGATCTCCATTTTTCGGTCATCTTCCATCTTGGAGGTATAAGGGTCTTTATGTAATTTTTTCTTGTAGTTATTCTCTTTGATGCCAATTAATAAGAGAAGGCCTCCCCACTATTGAATAGGGCCCAGAGACGTAGCCCACATTGGGTGAACTCTGTAATAAAATTTTTGTGTCGTGATCTCATGCTTGTTATGATCTTTCCTCTTCGTTTTATGTGCTTTTTGTTTTCCTAGTTAACATGCTTTGTAATATGTAATTCTTTATGCATCTTTAAGCAAAATATCTTGGATCACGATTGGTAACAGAGCAGGCATTTTTCGATGCAGATTGCATGCATATATGTTAACCAAGAACAAGCTCCAAAACGATGAAGGAAATCTTAAGTCCTTTGATCCCGAAGCAGGATATGCACCACGAAGAAGAAACATGGAAGATGAGGAAACTTGTTGGCAAGAAGAGCAAAATTATCGCAAGGCTTTCTACAACATGACAAATAAATT
This sequence comes from Pinus tabuliformis, assembly GCA_031772625.1. Classification (NCBI taxonomy): domain Eukaryota; kingdom Viridiplantae; phylum Streptophyta; class Pinopsida; order Pinales; family Pinaceae; genus Pinus; species Pinus tabuliformis. Next base: position 883,718,315 of record CM062815.1, read on the forward strand.
TGGTGCGTTGTTTGCAGAGTATGAGAAGACATTGAAACTAGATATGAATGGGCTAGATAATCATGGATCAGTAGGCCACAGAGGTGGAGGAGAAGAGCCTCCTCCCTCTCCATCCACCAGTGAAAGTTCTTCATCTTCTTCTCATCATTCTAACAGGAATCAAAGAAATGCATCTAAGAAACCATTCTTAAAGATGGATGTCAAATTTTATTTACTTGTATTCAATGGAGAATGTAATGCAGAAAATATAGATAATTGGATACGACAAGTTGAGGTATATTGCTGCATACAATTGATCTAAGAGGATGAAGCCAAGATCCAGCTAGCATCCCTTCAATTGAGTGGGATCACTCTCATATGATGGGAAGGAAAGCTGCAAAAAGGTGGTGAGAATAGTCATAAACTTCTTTCATCTTGGTCTGAGTTCATTTCTGCTATACAGGGAAAATTTTACCCATTGGGTTATCGAGAGAAAGCCATGATGGATTGGCAACATTCGAAACAAAGTAACGGTAAAAATGTTCATAATTTTACAGAGGATTTTAGGAAACAAGCTCTAACATTGAATGTCCCCATAGACACTCCTGAGAAAGTTGATGAAATATATCGAATCTTTTCGTAGTTATTTACATCATTCAATATTATTGTTTGAACCTAAAAATCTTGATGAAGCTAGTGTGAAGGTTGTGCATCTTGAAAGTGGGGGTTTGCATGAACAAGATGACCACCAAAAAAGTGCAGCAACAACTAGGAGAAGAGGAGAAAAACCCTCTTGTACTCATTGTGAGAAAGAAGGGCATGATGAGGAGAATTTCGCGATATTTCACCTAGAATTGAGACTTAAGAGGAGTGACAGAAAAGAGAAGTAGAAGACAGTTGCAAACATGCACCAAGAGTCTAAATCAGAGAAGGATGAGAAAGTCACAACCACAGGATTTTCAGGTGGTGGACCAATTGAACTAGGGTCAGATTCAGGTGATGAAATGAAAATTGCAACCTTTAGGATCACAATAGATAGACCCATCAACTTAGGTTCTGATTCAAGCAATGAGAAAAAAATTTCTACAGATTTTGTGCCAAAGACGAGAAGGAAACCAAATGTGGCATGGCTCCAATAACTCGAAGAAATCAAACAAATAATTCAAGAGGAGAATGTTGAATTAAGGAGAATCCTACAAGAAGCAGAGAAGGAGAAACAAAGGTTGCAACACCAGTTACAAGGTAAGGAGGAGGCCTTAGGAAAGTTGTAGCATAACCAACCCAAGGTAAAAAGTGATTCTTTAATTTCATGTACCTTTCATGATGAAGATTTTGTTGCTTTTCAAAGACATACTATAGGAATTGGATCAAACTTGTTGAAGAAAATGGGGTATTAAGGAAAGGGCCTCACCATTAACGGCCAAGGCATCGTGAACCCCATAAAAGTAGAGGAATTTCCTCGTTATGTACGACTTGGGTATGTCAGGAAGGAAGTTGGGGAATGCTCCAAAATAGGTAGTGACCGACCAACGACACATGATGAGAGAACCTCATCACATTCCAGTGGCAATGGGGGATCCATGAGAACTTATTAGAGGTGCAATAGGAGAAAGAGTTCCAAGACGATTTGGAAAGTCTGGAGGAGGAAGAATCATTGTAACGAGGATGGACACTAGAAAGCCATGTGTCAAAGACTCCAGGCCCAAAAATTACCCACGAATATTCCAGTCGTTGAAGATATTCCACAAGAAAATCCGCTAGAGGGAGATGACCCATTCACCTTGTTAAGTAACAAATGGTTTTACTAGATATAGTCATGGCCAAAATTGTAAATCACACATTGCGAATAATTGTAAAAGCGATAACATATTTTCCATCGCTTAATAAAACAATGATGATGTTTGGCCTTTTGTGAGTAGTTTGGTTATTGGTTTCTATTATGTAAAACTTGACCAAAGAGTGTGTGTTATAAAATCTTGGCAAGTGTGGAGTTGCTTGAGTCATGTGTGTTTTGTATGTGATTGCAAAGAATGTACCAGATTTTCATGCAACGCAAATGATTGAAAGTGTGGTTTAGCAAGGACACAAGCAACGTGTTGGATGTGTTAATGCTTTTGGTAGTACAAAAGATATTTAAGTGGGGAGGAATGATCTATGAGGATCTCAAAGTACAAGTGACCTTAAAAATAGCGCAAAAATCAAAGTGGCTACATAGCAGTAAAAATAGAACCAGATCGAAATACTCGCCACCCTGATTTGAACAGTGTGAACGAGACTCAAATCCGAGTTTGTATGGTCGAGTTATTCAGAGTCAAAGTTTTGGTCAAAATGGATAAGTAATAGGCTTAAAGAGGCAACAAATTGACTGGGACTGATGCCAAAAATTCGACTGCCAGGAATAGGCAAATTTGTAGGATGAATAATTTGTCTAAGAACCCTTAATTTGGGAAAAAAAAAAAAGAGTGGTTTGTTATAAAAACCAAATATATATATATATATATATATATATATATATATAGTTCGGGGGGGTGGGCGCGCAGGCGCAGTGGGGGGAGCTACCACCCCCCAACCACCAAAAATTACGTTGTTTTAAAGTTCAAACATAAAATAGTTATGTTGAGGGGGGTCAGGCCACCCCTGGCGGTGCCGACCGACTGCGTGGAAAACAATCATGCAGAACACGGTGGCAGGGTCTACGTTGTTATTAACACCCATGGAAAACTGTGTTGTCGGTTAGAACAAAAACACCTATAATGGGTGGGCAGGGCTTCGAACCCTACCCACCGACAAACCACTTTCCCTGTTTAACTAGCATGCCAATGACTCCAGCCTTCGCAACTTCACCCTCCTGTTTGTATTTAATCTAGTGTCGACCACTCAGATGGGGAGGGCACCAGCGGACCATTGTAGACTTGCAGGCAGAACCACGAATCTTGAGAGGTCGGAACCTTACCCCTGGGGAATCTAGGGGTATCTAAAAGTTTCTGAGAGGTGTCAAAGGGGAAAGTGTCAGAATTGGACGTGTGGATAGTCATTTTTTCACTACTTAGCAACAAAAATTTAGTGATGATATTAGTTTTAGCAGCTAGGCTTTCAATTTTTTGGCCATCTTCCAGCTTGGAGGTATAATGGTCTTTATGTAAATTTTTCTTCTACTTATTCTCTTTGATGCCGTTTAATAAGAGAAGGCTCCCCCACTATTAAGAAGGGCCTGGAGACATAGCCCACATTGGGTGAATTCCGTAATCAAATTCTTGTTTCGTGATCTCATGCTTGTTATGTTCTTTCTTCTTCATTTTATGTGCTTTTAATTTTCCTAGTTAACATGCTTTGTAATATGTAATACTTTATGCATATTTGAGCAAAATATCTTGGATCACCTTCATAGACAAAGCCTTTTAAAAATACATTTTAGATTATAATTATATATATATATATATATATATATATATATATATAGAGAGAGAGAGAGAGAGAGAGAGAGAGAGAGAGAGAGAGAAAGAGAGAGAGAGACCTTATTATCAAATTCCAAAATCAATTAATCAATTTAATTAAAAAGATAAAAGGAATATAATTATTTTGGAGATAAATCTCAATTGTTGCTTTGTGAATATTATTATGAATAGTCTATAGAGGTTAAATATTTACCATACACCTATTGATTATTAATAATTAAATTAAAATTTGTGGAAAACTTATTCCAAAATATACATATTTATGGATGTAATAAATTAAATAATGGATTACATTTTATCATAAATCCCTTCATATAAATAAATAAACGAACTTTAATAAAATCCATTGGATGACATGGTTGGACCAAGGGGCCCTAACATCAAGTGGGTGTTTACTTTGGGATATTATGTGGATCCATGGTGTTACATCTCATGTCAAGTGTTATCAGTGTGAACATGTTGACATTTCAGAAGGTGTAGAAACCACAAGGGACCTTAACTTGGTGTCTAGGCTCAAAAAGGAAATTAATTTTAAATTGTCGAAAATCTCTTGATGAGCGTAAGATGATGGTTGTCTCAAGATTACGGCTTTAGTGGACTTAAAGAAGAATTTTTTTTATGACCCTGAATTCCTTAGTCCTTAGGTGACCTGGCGGTTGGGTATTGTATTACACTCTACAACATTATGATTCCTAAACAAAATTGAGAACACTATTGTCAAATCGATGATAATGAAAATGATTTATCGGATGGAGTGGTATGAAGAAACCTCTTATTGGTCTAAAGGTACTTAATTGAGTTGCACACGTGGTAATAGCACGAAAGGGTGTTATGGATTGATGGTAATGAGACATAGCATGAAGAGTTTCATGATGAGTTTATCCTATCTAGAACAATATCTTAGGCATTGTAGTGGATGAATAATGGACATGGGCAGTAGTATGGAAGGTAGGTTGTGGGTTTATTAAAACCAATCCCCCATGTAGGTAGGTAGACTACGTGGTGGAAGAGGGAGGCTTAAGTATCTCCAAAACTATTTAGGGTATTGGCTAGGCCTTAAAATCTGCACATAATTCTATTGGTTAGTATCTGACTCTTTTGACTCAATTTCTTTTTTCTTGAATATATTTGATCCACTATTTTGAAAATTGGTTTATAGTTGAGGGATTATGGTGATTCTAAGGAAACTAGGAAGGATGTGCATGTGGGTTGCCTAGTTATTTTCACTTTTGTCTTGGTAATTTCTAGTAAAGCTATTGGATCGAGTCATACTACAACCATTCATGTGCTTGCACACCCATATTGATCCATATAAATTCTATTATATTAACATAATAAACAATTGAGATTATTGCTTATTTGAATTCTCGAGCTAGTTTGTTATGATCAAGTTTATTTCATGTTTTATTCCCACAGGAGTGTAGGTAATGTTTCTTTATTTCCTAGAACTTGACCCACTTCCTTTCCTTTGGAACAAATTAGAAACCCCTATGAAGGCCATTTGTTTACAATTGAAATTGACAAAGCCACCACATAGACTAAGATGTTCATCCTAGTTTCAAACTCTATGTCTCTTAGTCCCTTCTCTGCCTAGATCGACTTCTTATGCTCTTATAAATATTCAACCTCCCATAACGAGGCCTATATATAACAAGACCAAACTAGAGTGCAAACAATGGGGTTCTAATGGAGGATTTACATTTTTTGTCAAACTTCTCCCTTCCCTACAAACGTCACAACATATAGGTTGATTCCAAATGGATGTCATGAGGGTGGCCATGAACTTCTAGTGTAGATTCCTAATAGAGATTAACACTGAGGTGTACATGGGACATGGGTCATCAAAAGGAAGAAATATAAACCCTCCAAGGACCAATTAGAGGTTGAGTTCAAATATTGGGGCCTAGACTCTAACTCAAGAACACAAGACACTAAAATATTTAAACTAATTGAGCTACAATGGATAAATAAGGTTTTCATAACTCAAGTGGAGGAAGAGAGAGGTAATCAATAACACTCAATCTTCCAGAGAATAAACATAATGGAAAAAAAATTATGCGTTATGTAGGGAGGCTTTCGATGTTGGGATTATTGTCAATAGCCATGCTGACGACTAAAACATCCAAAGGTGCATATAGAGTAATTTTTTTCCTCTATTGGTACTTCTTTAAACCAAATTTTGTTAGATGGGGTTTATAGGGCTTAAGGTCATAGCGACCACTTAAAATATTATTTTGTAACCTTGAGAGACTCATCCAAATTTGAAATTTTGACCTGTGGTCTCTCCATTGACAACATATTTTTCATGCTTAGTTCAATTTTTGAGCTAAACCGAAGACTCGATACCCATACATACACAACTTCAAATAAAAGTCAAAACCACTTGAGTTAATCTTTTTGGCTAACACTTTGGATTTTATATATATATATATATATATATATATATATATATATATATATATATATATTCATCCTAATGAAACTCTACAAGATCTGTTTATCTTAAAAACAATATATGAATAGAAAGAAACTTAGAAATGAACCACTAGCCATAATACCAATTCATAATATTGAGGAGATTAATCAATTCAAGTCTTTTTCACATATAATTTTCCTATTAACAATATATCATGAGTATTCTACGGGGCATAGAGCAGGTGGTGATATGGTGTTTTGTTAAAACACTCCATGGTGTAAAGGTCACTGATTCGAAACTTTGTGGGCAAAAATCAAGCGATGCTAATGGTTGGTGTGACCTAAACTAGATGTGATTTTTGAGCGATTTTGAACGCTTAGATACCCCTCAATCGTCGCTACTCAAACCACAAGTTAATCATGTCAATCATCTTACAATTCTCATATATATATATATATATATATATATCATTATAATTATAATAAGCAAATACTTCAATTAACTACAATAACTAATCTATCTGTGTATATATATATATATATATAAACACTTAATACATAGTATGTTATTGTTTTTATGAATATTATTTAGAAAGGTGATGTGTTTATGGAATTAAGAATTAAAAAAAAAAAAACAAAAAAATATGTTTAATTAGTTATTAATATTAATTTATAAAATTTAATATAAGTGATTTATTTATGGAATTATTTAAAAACTTAAAATTTTAACTAAAAATAATTAAGATGAATTTAAATATTATATTTTAAATAATTAAAAGGTTTAAATTGGTTAATAAATGTGGTTTTTTTATATATATTTATGTAAATTGAGTTTTCCCTCTGAATTTTGTGTAAAATGATGTCTTTAAATTATTGAAAATGATATTTGTAATTTTAATTTCATTAAAAAAATATATTCTCTAATTTAATAAAAGGTTATATCGATAATCTCTAATCTTACACTTGTGAGAGACAATGATCTATAATATTAGAAAGAATTCGTTCAAATTGTAGCTAATAGAGAAGCCAAGGGATACATCAATCCATAAAACTTCAATGCATTGTGTTCAAAGTGCTATTAATACACGCCATAGGTATAATTTGAATATCTTATCACTTTTCAAAATTTGGTCATTTACTATTGTTGCATTGCAGCGTAAATTTTTTTTATGATGTTGGTCTCCAAAATGATGATTATTTTCACCATCCTTTCACCTTTAATATCCCACATGGTTTCTTGTTTCTTACTTCATATCTAGGTCGATTCTACAACTCTCTAAGAAGTGGTCAAAAATCATGACAACTCATTCTAGGAAGAATCAAATCATCTACTTTAGGAATGATTTTTGGGCAAATGAAGAAAAAAATGGAAAACAAAAAACATAGGTTTTTCTCAAGATATCCCCAATTAGGTTAACCGTAAGGATTTTCTCCACAGAGTGTGTGGTTTGGGAGATATCAAAGGTTCCTTGAAAGGAAAATTCAAGATTACGGCCAACGTCTAGTTGTATCCAAACTCAACAATTAGTTAGTAACTCAAACTAGATCTAGCTATTCTTAGAGGGTTTAATGTTAAATTGATCCCATCTGATCATATATCTAGCTGAAGAAACCAAAAAATCAATCCTTCATAAGATCAATCATGATTTGTTGGGAAATTTTTGGGGAAAGTTGTTTCAGCGTGCCTTGTATAAATATTTGGGCAGAAACTCTAATTGGGTGTTAGAAACTCTAATTGGGTGTTTGAAAGGATTTAGAGAGGAGTTCAAGAAAGGAATTTTTTTCATATGAGGGATGATCCCTGGTGGTGACCACTGTGGATTAGTCTCCTTTGTTCTAGTATTGATGAAAAATGTGGTTTCTTAATTTAAGGTTGTTGATGTCTGCTTAATTTACTTGTTGTTTGCAATATTGTTAATATCTGTGATTTAGTTTTCTAAGAGGTAATAAGTTGATTGGCTTAGGCTTACCAATCCAACTTGTTTCTCTTTCACTCTCTTTTGTTTGAAGTGTGCTTTAATGTGTAGATATGAATATTAACATTTTGATTTAGAATTATGGTTTCAGTGTTCAAGAATGTATCTATGGTCACTCTTCAGAATACTTGATGTATTTATAATACTATGTAAAAACAGGAAAGAAAATTAAATTTTAAATTAGAAGAAAGAAAATTAAATGAAAGGAAATCAACAAAAACACCTAAAATTAAAATCCTTGAAACTAGCTCACACACAAGTAAATAACATATTTACCATTAGTTATTACCCACCATAATTTAAGCAAGCATTTGCATAAAAGATGGAGTGTGAACAAGATGTAAATAACTATACTTACTAGGAGTTATTGTCCACTGTTAATTATGTGATCTTCAAAATGTGAATGTGCAGACTTACTAGAATTTAATTTACAAAGAGACATGATTAAATTTAAGAGACATGTCTTTGGGTATAAGATATACATAACTTTTTCATTTTACATACGCAATTATTATTCACATATCTCCCGCTCATACACATTGTGATATCTACTTTCTTTTCAAGGTTATTAGTTGAATTTCTGAAGTGTGACTACTTGATGAATATAAAAGCACTGTAATATATATTCACAACTAATTACCATATTTCAAAAATAAAATACCTATAGCAATTACACTGAAAAATCAACATGGTATCAGAGCTTTGGTAAAGGAAAGAGAACATAGATCACTCCTTGAAAAACTCGAAACCCTAGATCTATATTCAATTTGCATCCATGACCTCTACTATGATATCAGAGAACAAGTTAGAGGAGACCACTAACTTTAGGGCTTGGAAGAAAAGAATTGACCTAATTATTATAAAAAAAATACCTTTTGGAAACTATACAAGCCAAAATGACTAAACCTTCAAATGAAGTTGGAAGGAAGAAGTGCAAGAAAGATGTCATCACCTCCATGAGAATTATTTTATACTCCATCAAGGATGATATTATTTCATACATCTCAAATCTTGACACTTCAAAGAAGATATATGATGCCCTAGATAAGTTATATACTATCAACAATATTGGCCAAGTCATGAGCATGAGAAATGAGCTTCGTTATATAAGAATGGAAAAGAATGATACACTAGATTCATACTTTTGTAAGACGTTGAAAGGAAGCTCCAAGTTTTGAAGAACTATGGGAAGCTTGTTCTTAGGAAGAATCAGGACTTCTATCTAGAGAAAGAAAGCCAAAAGGAGAAGAAGATTCTCAATCCTATGTTGCTCATTCCATGAAAGTTAGAGGAAGAAAGAAGTCCGACTTTCAGAAGAATAAAAATGGTTTTGATACTAGACCCAATCATTAAAGGAATAAAGATATGTCTCAAATTCACTACTTTCATTGCAACAAATTTGGTCACTTAAAATCCCAATTTCTTTAAAGGTTCAATGGTAGGGAGAAGAGAAGAAATCAACATCCTATCACGATAGAATTTGATGAGCATTCTAAGAGTTCCAAAGTCAAAGGAGATAAAGATAACTTCTACTATTCTACACTTGTAAGATCTCTTGTAGATGACAACAATATATATATATATATATATATATATATATATATATATATATATATATATATATATATATATATATATATATATCTATATATATATATATATATATATATATATATATATATATATATATATATATATATATATATATATATATATATATATATAGATATATATATATATATATATATATATATATGATTGACAATGGAGCTTCAAGACATATTATAAGTGATCATGATCACCTTACAAGTTTTATGGAAAGAAGAGTGGCACAAAAGGTAGAGCTTGGAGACAACAACAATTATGTAGTTAGAGGAATTAAGACGATAATTGTTGAGTTGGAAACATGTAAAAACGTTCAGTTGAGAAACATACTCTATGATCCAGGTTTGAAAAAGAATTTGGTTTCAATTTAATGTTTAGAAGATAGAGGAGATAGAGTGGTCTTCATTCATGGGGCATCCCTTGTTTGGGACAAGGGTTCTAGTATAATCTCTACTAGGGTTATTGGGATTCAAGAAGGAAGGTGGTATAGAATTTTGGGGAAATCTTCCAAAGATTTAGTACATAATGATATTAACCCTAGTGAGCTATGGCATATGATATATGTACAACTTCATAAAAGAACCTTGCCAACTTTGAAGCAATTTTTTTCAAGTGTACTAGATTTGCAAATAGACCATGAAGGTGTGTGTAAGGGATGTGCTTAGGAAAAAAATGATAAAGAAACTCTTTCCAAGAAGTGAACATAGGTCCAAAGAAATTTTGGATACTTAAATTTTTCATTTTACGTACACAATTATTATTCACATATCTCCCGCTCATACACATTGTGATATCTACTTTCTTTTCAAGGTTATTAGTTGAATTTTTGAAGTGTGACTACTTGATGAATATAAAATAACTGTAATATATATTCACAAGTAATTACCATAGTTCAAAAATAAAATACCTGTATCAATTACACTGAAAAATCAACATGGTATCAAAGCTTTGGTAAAGGAAAGAGAACATCGATCACTCCTTGAAAAAACCGAAACCCTAGATCTATATTCAATTTGCATCCCTGACCTCTACTATGATGTTATAGACATTTTTGTGCCTTACAACATTGAGCATGAAATGTCCATAATCCAAGGGATCCAAAGTCCCTAAATGAGTTGTTCCTACCCCTAAAGGAACAAGGTCAAACAATGACAGCTTCTCCCAGAAGTTCTCCACCAAAAACCACTCAGAAACAGTCAATTCAGGATCAATTCAGAGGCTCCACTAGCTGTCTGCGCTGAAATGCAGAGGTTACACTGGCTAGGTGCACTGCAACGCAGGTAGAAGCACTACCAGGGTGTGCTGAGCGGGAAATGACAAATGGCAAGCTCATTCAACGAGGTGGAAAGACCCTGGAAGCTTCCAGAATCTTCCTCAATGACACTTGCCTCAATGAATTCGACTAGTGATGAGTAAGAGGTTCTCAACCTCCAAGTGGAAGCAAGAACTGATAGAGAGAAGCCTCAAGTCAAAACATAAGTTGACTCATCCTCTCTGCTTACATCTATATATTGATCTCTCACCCAGAGGTTCAAGAGGCTGGAATTTTGTACTTTGTAGAGAATTACTGTTGGTTTGAGATTGAGATTAGTACATTGGGTGATTTATGCTTTGTTGGAGGAGAGGAAGGGATTCTTTTGCTGGGAGGTAGATGTTGGATCGGGACTCATTTGGTTGTATCTCCTCTTGAACCTTGGTATCATATCAATAAAGCTACTTGCGTTTCTCCTATATGCTTGTATTTTAATGATGTTTTGTTATATTTGCATATTTAGTTTATATCTGATCCTAAACTAGTTATGAATGTGAATCTATATCTTTCGTGTAGTTTTCCTCTCTTGTGATCTTGCAGGAGCTGTGTGAAGCTGGACCAGTGAAAGAGTAGGCAGCGGGAAGCAAACGAAAGAGAGAGTGATTGGATCGACAAACTAGTGGAAGACACCGGTTAGTTACATCCTTCTTTCTCTATTTGCATCTCATAAAGAAGAATACTCAGATAGCTTTCCTTGTTTGTTGCTAAGGCACTATCACCTCTTAGAGTGGGATAGGGGCATTCCGAATTGGATACTTTTCCCAACAACAAATTGGCGACTCCGCTGGGGAAAGTATCTTGTTAGTTTATTTGTGTTTCTATTGCTATTCATTTCATAAACTCAAGAGTGCTGAATCGAACTGCATTTGCTATTTACAAATGCAAAGTAGAGATCAGCTACTCTAGTCCTCTCACTGGGCCTGTTTATGATCTGAGAAGCTGATCCACAAGTGCTCTAACAACCATTTGTGATAGATCTTAGTCCTCCTATAAATCATCCTCCTAATTGTACCTAATTGATAGCTCTTATTCGGCCAAAAACTGTAGATCAAACTGCAAATCGTAACCCAAAACCCAGAAACAACCCTCGTTTCTGCTCCAGCATAGACTCTGTGAAGAGGTTCTGCATTTCAACGCAGGTCCCGTGAAGGCTACCTGTGCTGAATGTCAAAACCTCTGTGTTGGGAGTGCGCTGATCAGTCTTTGCCTTGTGCAACAATGGTTCCCTCCTTCCTTTTTCTCAGTTTTATCTCTGTTTTTTGCAGCCTATTATCAGTCAGTGTACCTATCTGAAACCCATTTTCTTTGCCTCAATTCCACCTCGGTTGTATAAAGAAATTGTATTTGTTCTTTGTGTATTTGTTACATCATTTGCAGTTTCCCATTACAAAAGTAAACTAGTCATACTGTCGCCCCTAGATCTAGACCTGTCGTAAGTGTCATTTTGATCTTAGGAGTGAGTTTGTTTGCTGTTCACAGTTGATTTAGCTTTTACTTTTGTCTTTTGGTTTGAATTTATGCATTTCAAAGTGTCGAAACAAGTAAATCATAAAGTGTCGTAATCGTCTTTTTGATTTCGAAAAAGGAACTTGTTTGTGTTTTCACTTGAAATCGAATTCAAATTTATATAACAACTTTCCTTTTAGGCATCAATATTAAGAAAGCGAAAACAAATACATGCATATGTGCATTTGCATTTTGACAGTTTGTATGTTGATTTAGGGAAAAGTGCATTACTGTGTGCTCTATGCTCTTTGAGAAAAGATGGTGTCTTTCTTTTCCCCTTGTAGCTACGATTTTCAGTGTTAAAAAGATATAAAAGCTTTCTTATCATCTTTAGACTGCATTTAGGAATTGTATCATACATCTCGTGGTGATCCAAAAAGGCAAACTTCTAAAAAGATCAACCTAAAATAAATTGAATGAACTTAACAACGCTTTGTAACATAACGCACAACATAGAGGTCTAGGCTAGAGACGTGTTCCGGCGTCATAAAACCTGGTCACTGGTCGCCTCACTGATGGTTGGGTGATTCCTCCTTAGAGACGATAAGTGCTAGTACGGATTGTGCTCCCACGTACCGTCGCGTATATATTGGGATACCCCTATAGGAATATAATCTTTATCCATAGGAAGCCGTGTCGGCTGCCCTACTGATCGCAATGCACTAAACACAACATTCAGGAAGATTGACCGCCCGTACCCTAAAAAGTATTCTGCGGTTTTGCGAAAAGTTTGGCACACCCTCTACCTAGAACTCCAGAGCAGTTCCTTTTGGCCTTTTTCAGACTCTATAACAGAAAAAGTCCATCCGAGCATTTGTCACTTCGGGCTTGTTAAAACATCGAAGGAGACTAGAGTCATCTTTAGCTTTTTCTCGACTCTTTAAAATTGAAAAAGCAAATTGTGGCTACAGCGTCTAAAAAATTCATTTAATTGGGAAACACACTTTCCCCTTTTGTATTTTGGTTGATCGAGTAATCCGCAATCGTGGAAGAAAGTCAATTGAAACCCCGTCATTCGCGGAGGCTTACGAGTCAACCGTCTTTATCTCCGGAATCGAAAACAGTACGGAAAAAGCAAACTCGTTTAACCGGTTCGAAATCTCCTATCAAAGTTAGAACAAGTGTTCCAACAACATCCGAGATTCCGGTTACTCCAAACATTTCTGGAAACCCTGCCTCCATAGAAGAAGTTCAACAGCCATAGAGGGACAGTGATACTGATCCTAGTCTGAGAGAAAATACTTGCGTTACTGAACCAGTTCCATCCGCAACCGGTTCAGAGAGTCTTGCTCCTCAAACATCTGTCGCTGTCGATTCAACCCCTTCTTCGGCACCAGAAATATTTTACAGACTTGACGGTCTTCCCCTTCCACCTGGTTTGATTGCGATAGAGGAAATTGTAGAAGATCCGCAAGCAAGTACTCCAACACATTTTGGAGTCGGGGTCACTCTATTTCCTTCGACATCAGAAGTTAGTTTACCACCAGTGGAAGTTCATGTAGAATCGCTAGGTGATCTTTTGGATAGACTCAAAATGTCTGAACAACCGTCAACATCTAGGACTGTGTCAAATGACACAGCGACAGCGGAACTCCCTACCGTCACTCCGACAATGTTTGTCGGCGTACCATCTGTCCCGACTAGCTCACAACCGCTAGAAGGAGTCCATCCAGGGACTATTTCGACAGTGTGGTCCGTTCCTGTTTGTTCCTCCGGAATAATATTCGGCAACTCTTATGTTGAGACTCGACAAATTGATCCATTTGGAGGTCAATTTGGGCCATCCAGTCCCCAAGGGCAAACAATCCCCTTGAGTTCCGGATTACCACCGTATGGGGGGCAGTATGCCCTTTCATTACCCCCTCCTGGAGGATATCCATACGGGAGTTCTCAACAGTATTCAGGTTATACTGGAGTTATGACAAGTGGTTGGGTACCGATACTACCCCAACAACCAAGAGTTGTGTATTCTATGCAACAATGTGTACCTATGTCAAACATCCCGACAACACCAGCTATTGTAACAGTGTCACAAGTTCAAACGATGCCTGCTGTATGTCAACCTCAGATTTCTCAGGTTGTAATGCAACAGCCCCTTGACCCTATGACTCAACCACAATCGCCAACTGGTGGGGCGACACAGGTCCAAACGGGTACAATTACCCCACATCTTGGTCCGACGGTTAGTATAGCACAACAGAGCATGGCTTCACAATCGTGGCTGGTGCAATACCAACAACCAGAATTCCAACAAGTGTACCAAGGTTCTGAGCAGCAGATCTTTGCGAACAGTGGACAACCGTACATTCAAAACGGTCAAAATAAACCACTTTACAGTGGTCAAGTCGACCAACCGTATCAGTCATACCAGCATCAACTACATTATGCTGGTATGCAAAGGCAAACTGCTCAGGCAATTCCATCGTACCCTGGGTATGCTTCACCTAACCTGAATCAACAGTTACCATTCGTGGCAACTTTAGAGTTACCCGATTTACACCGGTTAACAAACAATCCAATTGCTTACGCCCCCTGGTGGCCAGCGATTCCTCACAAACTTCCATCAGACATTCCTAAATTTAATGGAAATCCAGGTGAGGACCCATTGAATCACGTGATGACATTTCATCTATGGTGTTCATCAAACACACTAAACGATGATTCGATAAGCCTTCGCCTTTTTCAGAGGACGTTAACGGGTCCGGCAGAAAAATGGTATATTGAATTGCCTAGAGCTTCGTTCGACAATTTCAGCACCTTAGCCACGACTTTCTTAACCCATTTTCAATTACCGATAAGGTATGAAACGGGAACGGAAATCTTAACCAACTTCAAACAGACAACGGCTACTCACATATCTGATCATATACATGAGTGGCGGCGTCATCGTAGGATGGTAAAAACGTACGTTCCCGATCAGCTATTAGCTAAATGGTTTATCAAGTCGTTACTTCCTGCCATAACGGAAGATGTGGCAAAGGGGGGAGTCGTAACGGAAGAGCAAGTTATCGCTCGTGCGCAATATCTAGACTTGGTCTATACTCAGTCTGGCACGCTCTACGACAAAATACCTGACGCCCCTAGACCGGAATTCTCAATTCCTCCTCCTCCTAAATCAAACAATGACTCTCATGCCGGTGATGGCGTGATTGGCACGACAAACGCGAAATCAACAAAGGCTGCCTCCAAGAAAGCCCGTAAGATTTCAGATCAAAATGCAAAAGACGAAATTCTTGCTTTAGAAGTAAATGTCGTATCAGCAGATAAAGGCAAAGAAACCAAACAACCAGGAAGCAAGAAGAAACAAAGCAAAGGGAAGAAGAAGAAACAGGATAAATCATCTCCTGAAAAAACATCTTCAAACCCTCCTGGAAATAGGAAACCAAAAAGTCCATGTTTTATATGCGATGAGGATCATTGGACAACCGATTGTCCATACAGAGCTGAGCTTAAGAAATTCTTTAAAAGTTCGAAAACCTCAACTGTATTAACTGATCCGTTTCCGAATCCAGGCTCAAATCTGGTTGATAGTGGAAATGCTTCCCCGTCGCAAGTGCTAATGTTGTCGATTTCCAAGCAACAAAATGATGCTTTGATTTCGAAAAGGAACAAAGATTACGGGAATCCGCAGCTGTTGAACGACAAAGGTAAAGATCAACCAAGTAGTTCGACAACAACTTCGACAGAAGTTGTACCGCCATCATTCCTGAATTAACAATAAAACCGCCAAAGGGAGTAGTATACAAGTCGACATTTAATCCTCGCGCCAGAGTGGCGCAGCATTATAACATAGTGGAAGATTTGGCCCAATCGCCTTCCGCTATGTCGACTCTTGAAGTACTACAAAATTGTCCATTCCAAAGGCAGGCTTTGTTATCAGCCATTGATGGGGTTGATCCCAAGGATTCCAATATTGTATCCTTTGACCAGGAGGGATATGATCCTCAGTTACCAGCTCAACTAGCTTTCCTTATTCAAGTGAAAGCCCTCAACAAAACTGTTCACCGGACAATTATTGATGAGGGGGCATCTACATGTATTATGTCGATGAGTTGCTGGAAAACTTTAGGATCTCCAACCTTGTCGCGATCTTCGACGACATTAAAAGCATTCGACGGAAGGACATATACCCCATACGGTATCCTAAATAACTTGAAAGTTGAACTAGGAGGAAAAACAGTAGAAATAGATGTTGAAGTCATCGATGGAAATCTTGATTACAACATCCTACTAGGAAGATCGTGGATCTATGCCATGGCCGCAGTTGTGTCGACCTACTTCAGGAAGATTGCATTTCCCTTTAAAGGAGGAATTACAGTCGTCGACCAACAAACTTTCCTCCCCGACAGTTCACAAGTTACGAGAAGCATTCCAATGATCCATGGAAGCAATCATTCGCTTCAAAATATTGGAGTAGGTCTCCTAAAAGACCCTGCCTTAATGGGTACTTTTGCCCTACCGCCTCCGAATAATTTGGCGGAAGTGGCCACAGTGGAAACCTACAATATGAAATCTTCTATATCTAATGGATTCCAAAGATTCCTGAACATTTTGTCAACATGGAACATCGCCATTCTAGAAATATTGTAGCAATCAATTTTCTTGGCCTGGGGGGCAACCCCAAATCAACGCTCATCAAGCGTTTGGATAGATAGGTATAGGGAATATGGTACCCCTTCAGATCCTTGGTCGCGAGTGCATGGAACCGACGAAGTAATTTTCCAATCAATGGTAATTGACGGGGCACCATGGAATGATTCCCACCATCGTTCCCTTCTCCCAGATTGTGGAGAAGATACTCAAGATGACCTTTATCATCCTTCAGTTTTTGATTTTCTATCAAATACTGTAAATACAGTGGGCTCCGAGGACGGTTCTTATCTCGTGTCAACCTCGTTAAAAAATGAAACAAGGAGTCATGAGGATAGTTCTTTTACTGTGTCAACCTCATTAAAAAATGAAACAAATCCCCTTTTCAAATCTCAAAGGTAAACCTTCATTCCAACCACCGAGTTGAATGCAATGAAGCTTGGGGGGCATGCACCTCGATTTGCGTTATTATGCTGGGGGCATGCAAACTTATAATCGAGCAGTTTTAGCACATAGTTCATGCTCATTAAAAAATAAACATAAGATCGAGCAAGTGTTTCAATCCGCGTTTAAGCTCGTTAAAAAATGAACTACCCGGTAAATAACCACTGCGAATGTAGAGTTATCAGCCATTAAAGCCTTGGTCGTGTTTGCATCGTCACCTCCACTTTTCCATTGGGCGATCATTCACCTCCATTTGATTGTTTACCCATTTTGAGGAACAGCTGCGAAGAGTGATTTCACTTAGCCATCCTTGTGACACTGCCGTGATTGGAAAATTCCAACCCTTACATGGAATCAGCTGCTAACCCGTTTCATCACTCGTTCCTCAAAAGACGAGTCTTCTTTAAGCTCTTTTCATTTGACTCGTAAAATATGAAAAGATTGTCGAGTTTTGGCCTTCCAGCTCGTTAAAGCGACCGGAAGTGCTATCCCTCCTCTAGATTTTAATCTTTTTGGACCTGAGGGATTATTGCACAGAAAGATCGAGTGCTTGTTTTTTTCGGCTCGTTAAAACTATCGAAAACTCATCCCTTCTGTATTGTTTTATACTTTTTCGGACTTAAGGGATTAGATGACGAAAAAGGAACTTTGGAGTTATCTTTACGTACCTTTTCAGACTCTCTAAAAATGAAAAGGACCGAGTTATCTTTGTCATTAGACTCGTTAAAAAACATCAATAGCGACAAACTTGTCTTTAGACGAGAACGAATTTCACTATCGCCAGGCTCGTTAAAACATAGCGATGGGTTTGCTCGAAGGGAAAATTATAGAACAAGCATATGTTATCCTCCTCAAGCTTGAAAAAAATAAAGAGGTACTGGTCAGAAATGACTGGGGAAAAATTGGGAAGAAACTCAAATAACTTTTATTGGTAGCAAGTCTCTCTTGAACATGACACTTCCACTCCGTGCCTGAGTCAGGTTGGGTTGTTTGATTCACCGGTCACATCACCATGGTCTCGCCAATACCATCCATCTTTGGGGTAAATGCTACCAATCCATCACACAAGTGTCACCGATATGTTCAAGAGAAGTCATCCAGAGAAGTCAATCGTGTCCCATCCACTACCATACATTATCCTTCATCCTTTCATGACCGCCACCCTGAACCATATATCATCAGATCGTTTTCACCTCCATCAAAATCATTTGCTCCGTTCTATGTCACCGATGTGGGATACATTAAGGCCCTCCTTTAACGGATCGCTTCTTGTCGACATCAGCTCATTATCCAAGAAGTTGATCTAGGAACACCCCCTTCAGTACTTTGAAGCTTGCATGCCTCAATGGCAAGTTTCTCACTTCCGGCGACAGGTATACATCAATGACCTTCGACCGAAAGATTTTGCGTGGTGTTCGACGCCAAGTCCTTTATTCACACCACGTGGATTGTACTGCAGTACCTTGAGGGTCATTATCATTATCGGTGATTCCTCTCGCGCTTGTTAACAATTTACATCATTGACTGGTAATCAAGCGATGTCTTTCCATGTTCAACTTCAGAACATTTCTCACATGGATCGACTTGTACTTAGAGTGAAGATCGAACGAGATTGAAGACCCCGGATCTAGTTTCATCCATCTGGGCTGCGATATATATTCAGGAAAAATAAAGACATTGACATGTACAACATTGCAGCAGATAATCATCCTACCAAAAGGATGATGATTTCATCAAAATCATCAGTCTACCATCAGACGATTGTCTGTTCTATGTACAGAAAAATGAATTTATAAAGCTGAGCATGGGAATGCCCGCCTCAGCTATTTCATGAAAGCAGTATGAAAAATAATGTATTGTATTGTATCTTATTACAGGTCTCCTCCCAGCATTGGAAGAACTTCGGATCCTCCTAATAAAGCATTTCACCCGATAAACGGCCTCATACTTTAGGGGGCAACTGTTATAGAAATTTTTGTGCCTTACAGCATTGAGCATGAAATGTCCATAATCCAAGGGATCCAAAGTCCCTAAATGAGTTGTTCCTACCCCTAAAGGAACCAGGTCAACCAATGACAGCTTCTCCCAGAAGTTCTCCACCAAAAACCACTCAGAAACAGTCAATTCAGGATCAATTCAGAGGCTCCACTAGCTGTCTACGCTGAAATGTAGAGGTTACACTGGCTAGGTGCACTGCAACGCAGGTAGAAGCACTACCAGGGTGCGCTGAGTGGGAAATGACAAATGGAAAGCTCATTCAACGAGGTGGAAAGACCCTGGAAGCCTCCAGAATCTTCCTCAATGACACTTGCCTCAATGAATTCGACTAGTGATGAGTAAGAGGTTCTCAACCTCCAAGTGGAAGCAAGAACTGACAGAGAAAAGCCACAAGTCAAAACATAAGCTGACTCATCCTCTCTGCTTGCATTTATATATGGATCTCTCACCCAGAGGTTCAAGAGGCTGGAATTTTGTACTTTGCAGAGAATTACTGTTGGTTTGAGATTGAGATTAGTACATTGGGTGATTTATGCTTTGTTGGAGGAGAGGAAGGGATTCTTTTGCTGGGAGGTAGATGCTGGATCAGGACTCATTTGGTTGTATCTCCTCTTGAACCTTGTTATCATATCAATAAAGCTACTTGAGTTTCTCCTATATGCTTGTATTTCAATGATGTTTTGTTATATTTGCATATTTAGTTTATATCTGATCCTAAACTAGTTATGAATGTGAATCTATATCTTTCGTGTAGTTTTCCTCTCTTGTGATCTTGCAGGAACTATGTGAAGCTGGACCAGTGAAAGAGCAGGCAGCGGGAAGCAAACGAAAGAGAGAGTGATTGGATCGACAAACTAGCGGAAGACACCGGTTAGTTACATCCTTCTTTCTCTATTTGCATCTCATAAAGAAGAATACTCAGATAGCTTTCCTTGTTTGTTGCTAAGGCACTATCACCTCTTAGAGTGGGATAAGGGCATTCTGAATTGGATACTTTTCCCAACAACATATGATATCAAAGAACAAGTTAGAGGAGACCACTAACTTTAGGGCTTGGAAGAAAAGAATTGACCTAATTATTATGAAAAAAAAAGACCTTTTGGAAACTGTACAAGGAAAAATGACTAATCCTTCAAATGAAGCTGGAAAGAATAAGTGCAAGGAAGATGTCATCACCTCCATGAGAATTATTGTAGACTCCATCAAGGATGATCTTATTTCATACATCTCAAAGCTTGACACTTCAAAGAAGATATATGATTCCCTCGATAAGTTATATACTGTCAACAATATTGGCCAAGTCATGAGCGTGAGAAATGAGCTTCGCTATATAAGAATGGAAAAGAATGATACACTAGATTCATACTTTGTCTAAGAAGCTGAAAGGAAGCTCCAAGTTTTGATGAACTATGGGAAGCTTGTTCTTAGGAAGAATCAGGACTTCTATCTAGAGAATGAAAGCCAAAAGAATAAGAAGATTCTCAAGCCTATGTTTCTCATCCCATGAAAGTTAGAGGAAGAAAGAAGTTCGACTTTCAGAAGAATAAAAATGGTTTTGATACTAGACCCAATCATTAAAGGAATAAAGATATGTCTCAAATTCACTACTTTCATTGCAACAAATTTGGTCACTTAAAATCCCAATTTCTTTAAAGGTTCAATGGTAGGGAGAAGAGAAGAAATGAACATCCTACCACGATAGAATTTGATGAGCATTCTAAGAGTTCCAAAGTCGAAGGAGATAAAGATAACTTCTACTATTCTACACTTGCAAGATATTTTGGAGATGACAACAATATATATATGATTGAAAATGGAGCTTCAAGACATATTATAAGTGATCATGATCACCTTACAAGTTTTATGGAATAAGATTGGCACAAAAGGTAGAGCTTGGAGACAACAACAATTATGTAGTTAGAGGAATTGGGAGGATAATTGTTGAGTTGGAAACATGTAAAAATGTTAAGTTGAGAAACATACTCTATGATCCAGGTTTGAAAAAGAATTTGGTTTCAATTTAATGTTTATAAGATAAAGGAGATAGAGTGGCCTTCATTCATGGGGCATCCCTTGTTTGGGATGAGGGTTCTAGTATAAGCTCTACTAGGGTTATTGAGATTCAAGAAGGATGGTGGTATAGAATTTTGGGGAAATCTTCCAAAGATTTAGTACATAATGATATTAACCCTAGTGAGCTATGGCATATGATATATGTACAACTTCATAAAAGAGCCTTGCCAACTTTGAAGAAATTTTTTTCAAGTGTACTAGATTTGAAAATAGACCATGAAGGTGTGTGTAAGGGATGTGCTCAGGAAAAAATGTTAAGAAACCCTTTCCAGGAAGTGAACATAGGTCCAAAGAAATTTTGGACCTAGTCCACTCTGATGTGTGTGGTCGCATGTTGATTAAATATCTTGTAGGTGATCTATAATATGTATCTTTTGTGGATGACTTCTCCTACAAGAAACAAATCTATCTGGTGAAGTCAAAATACAAAGTTCTCATAGTTTTCCAAGAATTAAAAGTTTAAGTGGAGAACTAGATAAGGAATTGAATCAAGATCTAGAGATTTGATACTAGAGGAGAATACACCTCCAAGGAACTCAGTTCCTTATGTAAGGAAGCTAGGATTAAGAGGGAGATAATAGTTCCATATATTCCTTAATATAATGGAGTAGTTGAAAGAAAGAACATATCTATTAAATATTCGATGAAGGTTATGATACATGATCAATATGTACCAATATACGTATGGGGAGAAGCTGCGAAGACAACCGTATACATCCTACATAAAAATCCTCATAGGCTTCTAGAAGATAAGACTACCAAAGAAGCATTTGTAGGTTAGAATCCACAAGTTAATGATATGATAATATTTGGATGTCCAATGTTCATACATGTACCCAAGGATAAGATAAACAAGTTAGAGCCTTCTGATAAGAAGGGAATATTTTTTGGGTGCAGTGATTCATGAAAAACCTATTGGATCTATGTTCTAGGGAAACAAGTTGAAGTAAGCAAAGCCATGACTTTCAATGAAGATGAAACTTATTGGAAATCTAGAGAAGAGAACTTGGACATTGAAGATGAAGAGAAGAAGCATGTGGCTCCTAAAGAAAAGGTTGATGAGTCCCATCGATAGGTATATTTTGAAGTTAATTATGCTATCCTCCAACCTTAAAACTATCCTTTTCTCACATTAATTCACATTTTTTGGTATAATAGTCTTAGTAAGAAGAGTAAAAGGTGTTTGTCATAGTATGTGGCCTAATGTGATTAAATTGTAAGAAAAACAAGCATTTTTGTGGCATGTTACACTAAAATTTGTCACCATGACTATTTGCAGTTAGTATGGCTCCATCAATAGTCATATTGTCCTCCTTGGCAAGTCTTATACCCCTGCTCCTCATGTCAAACTCCAAAAAAGAGAGAAAGTCTTTAAAAGTCAATATAACTCTGGTTACGCAGTTTCTCCTACCCTTACCTGCGTGTACGCACCTCAAGTACATAATACCTGCGTACTTGTACGCTCTGTCTGTAAAGGGGTGGGTGTGTACTCCTGTAAAGGTCAAAAGGCACAAGTTTTACTTCAAAAAACTTACTTGTGGTCGATTCTAGAGCATTCTAGAAGATGGTTTGACGTGGAGTGAGCGCCTCCAGATGGTTCATGCATCCCAATGAAAGAGGAACTTATCCCATGAAGAGGGGAGCTATCCCTTTGAAAGAGGGGCTTATCCCATTGATGGTGGACCTGATTAACTTCCTCCAAAGCATTATAAATATAGGCATTGGGTGAGAGGGAGGGGAGGTTGAAAGCTGAACATTCCTAAGGGTAGATGCTGCTGAAATTAGGACTCCCTTATAGAGCTTGAGAGGAGAGATTCCAATCCTTTCTTAGCTTCATTTGGAAGTGGGTGAGCTGATCAAAGTAAAGGAGAACTCTTGCTGGACCCTGGGAGGGACCTGCACAACACCAAGGCACTGGTTGTAATGGTTTCTTTTGTTTCCAATTAATACAATTAAGTTCATTTTTCTCAACAAGTTGTTATATATAATTTGTTTCATAAACTACTTGGTCTTTATGATGAATATGTTTTATTATATGAGTTATTCAGGTGCTATGTAATCGTTTGCTTGTTAGTGAATGCAGGCTTCAAGGAGAAGGAGCTCATCTGGATCGAAGAGGTTTGGCCGCTACGAACAAGCGTTGGACTAAAGATAAGCCTTAAACACCTGGTTGCTTTTATTTTAAATGCATATTTAGGGAAAGATAGTGCTTGATTGTTTTGTTTGTCACTAGAAAAGCCTTGTTTTCTAGGGATGTTGGTTTTGTCCGCAAAATTGACTCTTTCCGCATCACAAAATGGCGACTCCACTGGGGAATCCATGGATTTGATTGATTTCTCTTTTGATTGATACTTTGATTTGAGAAAAGTTGATTTCTTTCTAGTTTTTGACTGATTGACTGTGAATTTGGGTGGAATAGCTTAGGATTGAGTTAGTTTTTTATTTTTCTTGGTTTTGAGAGCAGTACGCACCCTCTACGTTAAGCACAGTGCATACCTGTACGCACTTCTACTTTGTACACAGAGTGTGGCCACACTTGTGCAAACAGGTTGCCTGCGTACCCTGTCAAAAGTTTTCATCTAAGCTTGTGTTATGAAACCAACTCAAGAAAAGATAGATCAACGCCTTAGAATTTAGCCTCTTCGAGGGGGAAACCTCCTTTACATTACATAAATGAAAAATTCTTGGATGATACAAATGAAAAAACCTCCTTTCTATATATAGGAGTCTAGGGAGTCACAATATAATCCAGTCGACTTAACAATAATAATATAAAGCCACAAAAATAACAATAGAGGGATTCTATGGGGCACAGAAATAACAATATGGGGGTAATAGGGACACAACAATATAAATAAGGGGTATAACTACAATATTAATGGGGTAATCACTCGTATTATAGGGACCCAACATGCTCCTCTCCTTCAAAAAAGTGTTGTCCTCAACGCTTGAGTAGTTCTCGATACTTCTGCATAAAATTCTCATCCTCCCATGTGGAATCTTCAGCGGATAAGTTCTTCCACTTGATAAGATACTCTGAAATTGATCGATTTCATAGTTGTCGAGTTCTTGTTTCTGTGACTGCTTCCGGTTCCAATATAATTTTTCCTTCCTCGTCAAGTTCTGGCAATATTGTTTGAATTGGGAGCTTGTCACCTATAACCTTCTTTAAACATGAAACATGGAAAACTGGGTGCAATCGAGAAGCTGCAGGAAGCTCCAATTTGTATGCCATAGTACCAATATTTTCCAACACCTTGTACGGACCATAATACTTTGGTGATAATTTATTATCCTTCTTAGCTTGCTTTAGGGACATTTGCTTATATGGTTGTAGCCGTAGGAATACCCAATCACCTACATCAAAACTTCTTTCACTGCGATGTTGATCTTCCTGTTGTTTCATTTTATTTTGTGCCAACACGAGGTTATCCTTTAAGAGTTGGAGGACTTGTTGTTGATGTTCGATGTGATGTTCTACTGCCTGAACCTTAGAATTTTCTCTTAAATATGATGCGATGGATGGTGGTTGATACCCATAAAGTGCCATAAATAGGGTCATTTTTGTTGTTGTATGGAAGGAAGTGTTATACCACCATTCAGCTAGAGGAAACCATTTGACCCATTGTGTCTGTTTATCAGATACAAAGCAACGAAGATATCCTTCCAAACATTTGTTTACTATCTCAATTTGCCCATCAGATTGAGGATGATAATATGAGCTATGAGCTAACTGAGTACCAAGACCAGAAAATAATTCTGTCCAAAAATTTCCAGTGAAAATGGGATCTCTGTCACTGGTGAGCTCCAGTATTGTAGCAATAATGCTACAACTCCTGGGGCTTCTTGTCTCTTAATTTTATCAACCCGGTAGTTCGTACAAACTTGGAAGCGACGGTGCTGTATGCACAAGTACTAGCTCTTGTCGCAGCTGTCACTTGGTCAGCTGGCACAAGTCCGCTAGGGCTCAAGCCAACTTCTATAGGCTCTCAGAAGAAGCTTGTTAAATGATGGACGAAAGCTAGCTCAAAGAAGACTAATCTACTTGGCAAAAATGAACTGAAAGCAAATCAAAACATGGAAACCCTAGGAAACCCTAATTTAACTAGTCTAACCTCTATGATGCAAAGAATGTGAAGGAAACTTCTACCAATGATGCCATTACTTCTAATAAGTGAGAATGCATGAATCTAATCTACTTGCATCTTACAAGACATGTTTTTGTATTTTTTCTTTAAGTGGATGGAGTGATTGTGATTTTGTGCTTATTAGGGTTTGGTTGTGCAGATGTGATGCGGAAGGAAGGAAAGCTTGGGAAAGGTTGGGGAGGCTAGGAGAGGTCCCCAGAGATCCTTAGCATCAGTCCATAGAGGTTCCTCACGTTCAGAGGCTCAGCAACCGAGTGAGTGGCCTCCTACAGGATGTCTGCAGGGGATTCTACAGGAAACACAGGGATTTCTACAGGAAGGTCTGCAATTCTTCTACAGGATGTTCTGAAATGGGATGTTTGAGGATGGATGGTTGATGGAAGATGCATGGATGGTTATGGAGGTAGGATGGGGGTCTGAAGTGACCCAGGAACTGATGGATGGAGTGGTGAGGTGATGTGGAAAGCTGACTTGGCTTGAAGGTGGTTGAGACAACAATGGGGAAGAAGGTAAGGTTACTTGGCAAAAGAGAAGATGGGAGATGAAGGAACAGACTTGGTGATGGAGGAGCTGATCTGAACGAGGAGGTGATGAAGATGCCCTGCATAGTGGTTACTTGATCAAACCAACTACATCTTGCATGCAATCGAAATATCATGTGATCTATCTAACAAGTTAATGAAATCGGTGGACAACAACCTTATTCATGAAAAGAATCACGTACAACCTGTGAAAAAAACATTATCAAAGAGATATAAATGCATGAATAACTCCTACCAATCTATCTTAAACATAAGAAACTACTTTAACCATCAAAAGCAACCTAAGTAACACAGCATGAATTAAATCTAAAGAGCAGATTTGTTCTCAAGAACGCAGCAAAACACACATAAAGAGAAACAAGGGAGGTATTGGGCGCTTGAGATGGGCCCAACCCCAAGAGCTACAGCCTCCCATGAAAGATTTAGAGCTGGTGCAAAGCTGGATCCATCTTTATTAATCAAGAAATGAAAAGTACATCAAAACTGTCCATAAGGAGAGCTTGAGAATGAGCTAAAAGCAAAGCTAATCCATGGCCTAAAAATCGAACTACAAGCTAGCTAACTAATGGCTAAAACATAATGACTAACTAGCTACGAAAATGACTACCAACTAGCTAACCAAAATGAGGCCCCAAGCCTTCTTATTTATACAATTTGAGGACCCAACAGTCCTCCTAAAAGTTAGGGACTTGGCTGCCCAAGACTTGTAGTTAACAGCAGTCCAACTTGACTTGCTTGGCTGCCCTTGTGCTCATTGATTTGGTGGCCTTTGAACTCCGAGCTGATGGTGGATAATTCGAGGTAAGGGCCCATAAATGAGGGGGACACCTTCCTACAAATCCTCTAGCTTGTTCTCCCACGAATTTGGCTGCCAAGTGCTCATTAAGACCTTCAATTTTGTCTCCAAGTTGACCAACAAGGCTACACAAAGCACCCATTAGACTTGTTGGCATAATGACTAACCAAATTCACTCTATTAACATAAAAATAATCAAAAACATGCAATAAACAAATGAGAATGGTGGACTAAGTCAAATTAGGAGGTTGAATGAGCCCAAATAATTGTACATTTTTGGGGCTCATCATCACCCCCCTACTGAAGGTGTTGCTCATCCTCTGAGCAACCAATCTCTCTCCTTGTCTTTGATGGCCCTGATGGCCTCCTTGTCATGCCAAGCTTCTGAAGTTATGTCCTCTTCTCTGTCATGAAACCATGCTTCTTTGCTTTTTTTCCACTACTTGCTCCTTTTCCTAAAGAATTCTCAGCTTGGGTATGATTGTGCAAGTATATTCAATCTGATGGCGGAAACGGTGGTGAAAGGAGATGAAACCAGTGGAGGATGGAAGAGAAGAGTGGTTGCATGCCTCCTCAACAGACTTCAAGCTTCAAATCCCTCTCCATAATTGATTTTGGCCTGCCAAAAGGCTTCTACAGGATGTTTTTGGTAAAAATACAGAACTTCCTGTAGAAGGTTGAACCATGACTAAATTGTGCCCGAACCTTGAAAGAAATGAGTATTCATGGAGGGAATGGATGTGCTTAGGGTGGCCAACACAGGTGCTGCCTCCTTAGCTAAAATCTCGGCCGATTTCTCCTTTTTCTGCCCTTTTTCCAACCTTCCTGTAGAAACAGTTCGCTGGCTTCCTGTAGAAACAGTCTCTGTCTTCCTGTAGAAGCAGTCCTGAAGCTGAGTTTTGGCTTCCTGTAGAAACAAACAGCACCACTATATCCTGCTCGGCTGTGGGTGATTTTCCTTTCAGCTTGGCTGTGGCTATCCTTCATCTTCTCCCCCTTTCTTCTCTTCTTCCTCACTGTTAGAAGGACTGATATCATAGGTGAGGGCTGTTATGTCACTTTCTGCTATCATGTCCTTGAAGACTTCCGAATTTTCTTTCTAACTGCATGGTGTTCCTGTAACCATCTTACAGAGGAGCACTTCCATGAGACTTTTGACCCTTTTTTTTTCTTTTTCCCTTTTTTTTTTTGTTGTTTTTGAATCAAAGTCAGAGTCTAAACCAACGCATATATTTCAATATTTATGGTGCAAGCCCTGCAAACAAATCAACAGTCATGTAGAAAACACAAATATGAGCATTTTCTTTGATTGGTGTTGTCCTTGTATGATTGGGCAGATTTGAAGTTGAAGAGACACTGTTCCGAGAGAAGTGGATGCTGTTTTCCCATCAGTTCCAGATCAAAAATGAAAGGCATTTTTATGTTGGTCTATGTAGCCCCTGATTTCGCATGTCTAGGTGCAGTTCTTTAACCAATTTATATGGTATTGGAGTGCTGGTTGAAGAGGAGCATATGAGACGCTTTTTGGAAGACCAAGCACAATATCTACACCAGGAGATGGGGCACATCTGATAGGAGTTAGAACCAGCAGCCTGGGCACAATTTCCAGGGTTGTTACGTGCCTTAGTTACAGCATAAAAGGGAGCATTCTTAACCCTTGTTTCTGATGCCTGCTGACTGGGTAGAGGGAGCGCACTACTTCAGATCTGCTTTACCCATTTGCTGTGATGCCTCTTATTTCAAGCATTAAAACATATTCTATTAGCAAGTGTTTTTCAAGAAAATTCATGCATGGTCACCCTCCAATTCACAACAGCTCAATTCACCACTCTTTTGGAGTATATCATACATGGAAGAGTGTTTTCGATCCTACCACTTTCGGGATTCCCAATTTGTCGAAGAAAAATCCAAGCTTTTCTGCTCTAGAAGGCTCTGCTGTTCTTTCCTGTAGAACGTCTTCCTGTAGAAACGCCTGTAGGATGTCTCTGCGCCTTTGAATGATCTTTGCATGCGGGAGAATTGTTAACAAGCCCAAAACTTGATGAAGGACGTGAGTTTAACATTTGCAAGTGTAAATGAACAACAGTTAGTAAGTGTACCTGAATAACAATTACGTGAGTCTTCAGCCGAGCACTCCTTTATTCACTACGTGATTTGTGGTGAGGTGGCAGAGACCTGCGCTTAGCCCATGCAAACTGTTCGTCCCCTCCAGTTCCATCTGCCTGTAATCCCTTACCATTTGTTTCACTGGAGTTTAAACTATCCATAACTGGCTGTGTTTTTTCAGTTTCACGTGAATGACCATGCTGCGTGACTGCCGGCTAAGTTCTTAGGGACGACAATCAGCTGAACCTTACTAATTCGTGGCTTAATCCCACCATTCCATTAATTCATGCAGTTTTCGAATTAAATTTATGCAATAGAGGAATGAGTTTGTCACATACCTCGAAGTTGAATGGCTGCCGTGAGCTTTTTGCTGCTGCCTGCTCTGATTTTGCTGCTGCATGCTTAGTTTTCCTGATTGCATATGGCTTGGCTGCTAATCCTTGATTGCTTTTTTCATGTGCAGGTGTCCTCCGGCCGGATCCAAGCTCCAGACAATTGTTTCCACGTTCAAATCTGCACGTTCAAGCTGCTGTTGCTGCATCTTCACCGAACCAGAACTTGTTTTCGACATTTCTCCCAAACGCCAAAGCGGATCGATCTGAAACTTGCTGAGCATGTTTCTATCATCATTATGCATCTCCCATAGTAAATTCGTGATCAATGGATGCACGGATTTCGAGAAAAATGGAAAATGGCTGAAGATTTCAGAGGTCGATTTCTCGGAAATCGTGCATCGGAATCGGCTGAAACTGCTGGGGTAGGCTACTATCATCCATGTGCATCTCCCCATGAAACAGGTTTTGAAACGGATGCACGGTTATGGAGAAAAGGCAAAAATGGCTGATGGTGATGGAGGCTGATTTCTTGGAAACCGTACACCAGAATTGCATGAAACTGCTCAGGCCTGTTTTCATCAACCTTGTACAATTCCCCATAAAATAGTTTGTCAAAAGGATGCATGGTTTTCAAGTTATGGCAAAAACAAATTTGGTTCTATGGATTTTTGCCTCAAGGCTTTTTGCATGTGCTTGCATGGGATGACAAAATGAATTTTGTTTGTGATGCAGGTATGGAGCTAATGGAGGAGGAGTTGGAAGATTGCATGAGGGCTTCTGGACCCTTGAGGAAGCTACCATGCTTGCCAAACCACTTTTTGAAATGCATGCCTAGTTTCCCACAATTTCTACAGGAAGTTCCTGTAGAAGCACAACAAGAAGCACCAGGAGGTGGAAAAATGATGGAGAAAGGCAAGGGAAGGACACACAAGTGCTTGTAGGCCTAATCAATAGATTCCCACCGTTAGATTCACTTTTGAAATTGTATTTGGCTCGTCCAAAGGTTCTACAGGATGTTTCCTGTAGAGATTCAGAGCTTTCCTGTAGAAGACACAGTTTTGAGGAAAGAAGCTTAATGACATGAAAAAATGATGGAAAAGGGGTGAGGAATGGAAACATGGATGTGGGTAGGCCTCATGGACATTTTCCAAGCCTTCAGGTCCTCCTCGGAGATCAATTTGGCTTTTTTGTAAGCTTCCTGTAGAAGATACGAAACTTCCTGTAGAAGGCACAAAAACTCCTTTGTCTTTGATTTGAGTGCTCCTCCTGTCATGAAACGTCCTTCTTTAACCTGCAATGTCATTGCTGCAACATGAACTTATTCAATGGAGATTAGCTTTATTTTTCTTTCTCTTTTTCTCCTTTTTTTTTTTTTTTTGAAAAACAACTAGGGCGCCTCATGGAGGTTTTCACCCTAATTGCCTGCCTTGGGCGCCTCCAAGGGAGGTTTTCACCCAAAGATCTTATCCCATTTTTCTCTTTTTTTTCAACCCATTGACTGCCTCATGGAGGTTTTCAATCAATGAGCCAATATAAGGCGCCTCCAAGGAGGTTTTCACCTTAGATTTCTATTTTCCTTTTTTCATTTTTTTCTTTTTCTTTTTTCTTTCTTCTTTTTTCATTTTTCTACCCTAACCTACTTGAAAAACAAAATCATTTTCAAGTATAAGAATATTTCCAATGGAGCCATGTGCACATCGAGATTAGAGAAAGAATGATGTGAAGGCTTGAAATGCATGCTTGGACAAGTATCCAGATCTCAGAGACCAAATGATCTGGCGTTGAAGGGATCAAACAAAACTGAGGAAGAAAGTACTACTGCAACTTAGTGACCTTCTGAAACCATATCTCAATATAGCTTTGATATCCTTGGTTCTTTTGCTGATCTGGATCATTCTTCATGTCACCTTCTATCATGACCTTCTGATCTTCCCCTTTTTGTTGATCTTTTTCTTGAGTACATGGAGGATTTGATGGTAACCATGAGGGATCTCTCTCGATCTCTGATTTAGATCTCTTTTCTTCATCAAGTGCAGCCCATGGTTCTTTGATATCCTCTTTGGAATCTTCTTTTGCTTTTGATCCTTCAATGTTGTCAATAGATTCTCTCTTTTGCAACACTCTTCCTAAGCTTTGGTGAACATCATTGAGCTCAAAAGGAGTCATTTGCACATGTTGTGCCTCAGCTTTGCAATTGGGTTGAGCTGCTCCATTGCATGGTTTTGGAAATGGAGGTACGGGTAGCTGAGTGGAGGTGTGAAATTGAGATGGAGATGGATGGCATTGTGGTTGGGTAGGCATTTGGGGTTGCCTTGGTGGAGGAGGAGGCGATGGTTGTGGATGAGCAGGTGGTGGAGGAAAATGAGCGGGATGAGAGTTGTACTGGGGCCTCCACTCTTGATAAGGTGCATTCCACTGAGGCTGTGGCTGAGCATAAGAGTGAAATGAATGAGCAGCTGGTTGGGCATAATATGGATATGTGAAGGAATAAGGAGGAGGTGTGAACCAGGAAGGATGAGCAGGGGGACCCCAAGAAGGCATGAAGGTGGCTTGGGAAGGGTCATAATAGGTCTCGGGTGTCCCTTGTAGTTCCTGCTGGTAGGGTATGGGTCCATGTGGCCTCCTTTGGTTCATATAACAGAGTGATTCAGTGGCTCCCTTGGCTCTTTGATATGTAGCTTTGATTCTGGGCAAGGAAGGGCACTGATCTGTAGGATGGTATTCTTCACAGATGAAACACACTTCTAGAGGGTGCATTGGACATTCGTTCCTAGGATGCTTTCTAGTGCACCTAGGACAAAAAATGGCCAAAGCCCTCTTGGCTTCTTCTTGCTTCTTTTGGATCCGCGAGGTATCCAGTTGCATGGCAAGAAACTGCCTCATATCACTCTTGAAACCTTCGATCTGATTTTCAAATTCATCTTTGGACAAGATGTTGCTCCCAACATCTCTACTTGTAGCCATTTGCTCCAGAGGAAAGTTTTCTTCTTCTTCTCCCCTAGAGGTTTTTTAAATATGCCTTGATGTCCACCCAGGGGTTCTTTCATCACAGCCATCGAAGAAGAACGTTGGCTGTGTGAAGCAGTGGGGGTGTTGTGCAATCATTTTTCTAACTTATCTCTACTCCTACAAAGCATGAAATGAAATCTTTTTGGTTGTTTTTTTTGCTTTTTCCTACTTCTACTTGCAAAACTGAAATAGATTGAACTGCAACTAACTATCTTGCTGAAATGAAAATGCGGAATTGAAATGAAAGCAGGAAAGGACTAATCTATTTTGCTCAAATGAAATTGCAGGAATGAAATGCTAGGCTACGCTTGCGAAATTGAAATGCTAATCTACGCTTGCAAAAATGAAATTGTGGAATTGAAATGCTAATCTAGGAAAGCAGGAAATGCTAATCTATGAAAGCAGGAAAGGCTAATCTATGAAAGCAGGACATACTAATCTATGAAAGCAAGAAATGCTAATCTACTTTTGCATAAATGAAATTGCATAAGGGAAATGAAATAAACTACTTAGCAGAAGGTTGTAAAGGAAAATAGAAGAAAAGCAACAATCACCAATACTCTGCTGCTTCCCCGGCAACGGCGCCAAAAAGATGGTGAGCTCCAGTATTGTAGCAATAATGCTACAACTCCTGGGGCTTCCTGTCTCTTAATTTTATCAACCTGGTAGTTCGTACAAACTTGGAAGCGACGGTGTTGTATGCACAAGTACTAGCTCTTGTCGCAGCTGTCACTTGGTCAGCTGGCACAAGTCCGCTAGGGCTCAAGCCAACTTCTATAGGCTCTCAGAAGAAGCTTGTTAAATGATGGATGAAAGCTAGCTCAAAGAAGACTAATCTACTTGGCAAAAATGAACTGAAAGCAAATCAAAACATGGAAACCCTAGGAAACCCTAATTTAACTAGTCTAACCTCTATGATGCAAAGAATGTGAAGGAAACTTCTACCAATGATGCCATTACTTCTAATAAGTGAGAATGCATGAATCTAATCTACTTGCATCTTACAAGACATGTTTTTGTATTTTTTCTTTAAGTGGATGGAGTGATTGTGATTTTGTGCTTATTAGGGTTTGGTTGTGCAGATGTGATGCGGAAGGAAGGAAAGCTTGGGAAAGGTTGGGGAGGCTAGGAGAGGTCCCCAGAGATCCTTAGCATCAGTCCACAGAGGTTCCTCACGTTCAGAGGCTCAGCAACCGAGTGAGTGGCCTCCTACAGGATGTCTGCAGGGGATTCTACAGGAAACGCAGGGATTTCTACAGGAAGGTCTGCAATTCTTCTACAGGATGTTCTGAAATGGGATGTTTGAGGATGGATGGTTGATGGAAGATGCATGGATGGTTATGGAGGTAGGATGGGGGTCTGAAGTGACCCAGGAACTGATGGATGGAGTGGTGAGGTGATGTGGAAAGCTGACTTGGCTTGAAGGTGGTTGAGACAACAATGGGGAAGAAGGTAAGGTTACTTGGCAAAGAGAAGATGGGAGATGAAGGAACAGACTTGGTGATGGAGGAGCTGATCTGAACGAGGCTCAAATGAACGAGGAGGTGATGAAGATGCCCTGCATAGTGGTTACTTGATCAAACCAACTACATCTTGCATGCAATCGAAATATCATGTGATCTATCTAACAAGTTAATGAAATCGGTGGACAGCAACCTTATTCATGAAAAGAATCACGTACAGCCTGTGAACAAAACATTATCAAAGAGATATAAACGCATGAATAACTCCTACCAATCTATCTTAAACATAAGAAACTACTTTAACCATCAAAAGCAACCTAAGTAACACAGCATGAATTAAATCTAAAGAGTAGATTTGTTCTCAAGAACGCAGCAAACACACATAAAGAGAAACAAGGGAGGTACTGGGTGCTTGAGATGGGCCCAACCCCAACAGCTACAGCCTCCCATGAAAGATTTAGAGCTGGTGCAAAGCTGGATCCATCTTTATTAATCAAGAAATGAAAAGTACATCAAAATTGTCCATAAGGAGAGCTTGAGAATGAGCTGAAAGCAAAGCTAATCCATGGCCTAAAAATCGAACTACAAGCTAGCTAACTAATGGCTAAAACAAAATGACTAACTAGCTACGAAAATGACTACCAACTAGCTAACCAAAATGAGGCCCCAAGCCTTCTTATTTATACAATTTGAGGACCCAACAGTCCTCCTAAAAGTTAAGGACTTGGCTGCCCAAGACTTGTAGTTAACAGCAGTCCAACTTGACTTGCTTGGCTGCCCTTGTGCTCATTGATTTGGTGGCCTTTGAACTCCGAGCTGATGGTGGATAATTCGAGGTAAGGGCCCATAAATGAGGGGGACACCTTCCTACAAATCCTCTAGCTTGTTCTCCCACGAATTTCGCTACCAAGTACTCATTAAGACCTTCAATTTTGTCTCCAAGTTGACCAACAAGGCTACACAAAGCACCCATTAGACTTGTTGGCATAATGACTAACCAAATTCACTCTATTAACATAAAAATAATCAAAAACATGCAATAAACAAATGAGAATGGTGGACTAAGTCAAATTAGGAGGTTGAATGAGCCCAAATAATTGTACATTTTTGGGGCTCATCAGTCACTTACAATAATCTTTGGGTTTCCACATAGCTTTTGAATTGTTTCCATAAATGTAGTAGAAACTGTACTGGCTTTAAATGGATGTGATAATGCACAAAATTGTGCATACTTGGTAAGTCTGTCAACTACCACCATGATGACACTCTTTCCCTCATACTTGGGTAAACCTGTGATAAAATCCATTGAAACCTCCTCCCAATGTTGGCCTGGAATGGATAAAGGTTGTAATAGACCCGGTGTCTTAATTTTTTCAACTTTATTTTGCTGGAAAACCAAACATTCCACCACAAACTTTTGAATATCTGATTTAAGGCCATCCCAAAAAAATTCCTTCTTAACCCTGTGGTAAGTTTTTAAAAATCCTGAGTGCCCTCCTAAGGGAGAAGTGTGCAATTCCATAAGAATCTTTTGTTTTAGCTAGGAATTCTTATAGAGGTATAAGTGATCTTTGTACCATAACGAATCATTTTGCCAGCTAAATGTATCAGAAGTACTGGAATCTTGTTGTAACTTTCGAATAAGTGCCCACACTTCTTCGTCATTCTTCCATTCCTCCCTCGCTTCGTTTATCCAATCTGGTTGGATAATAGAAATGGCACACAACAATGCTTCCACATCCTCATCCTTTCTTGAGAGTGCATCTGCCACCACATTTTGCTTCCCTTTTTTGTAGATGATTTCAAAGTCATAACCCAACATCTTTGTGACCCAATTTTGTTGCTCTTCAGAGGATAATCTTTGTTCTAAAAAGTATTTAAGGCTATCATGATCCGTTTTTACCTTGAAGTGTCTTCCCATTAGGTAGGGTCGCCATTTCTTAAGTGCATGGAGTATTGCCAACATTTCCTTCTCATAAATAGCTTTGCTTAAAAACTTTCCCTTGATTGAACGACTTTCAAAAGCAATGGGTCTTTCATCTTGCATTAGAACAGCACCAATTCCATTTCCTGAAGCATCACATTCCACAATAAAGGTTTTTGTGAAGTCCGGTGTAGCTAAGACCGATGCTTGGCACATTGCCTCTTTAAGATGTTCAAAGGCCTTTGTTGCTTCCGGAGTCCATGAAAATGAATCTTTCTTCAATAATGTTGTTAGAGGTGCTGCTATTCTCCCATAATTCTTAACAAACTTGCGATAATACCCTGTCAACCCAAGAAATCCTCGCAGATGCTTTATGGATGTGGGGATTTTCCATTCCTTAATGGCTTTAATTTTGCTAGGGTCTACCTTAACTCCTTCATGAGATACAATATGACCCAAATATTCCACCTCCTGGACTCCAAAGAAACATTTGGATCTTTTTGCATATAATTGTTTCTCCTCCAATAGTTGTAGCACCCTGTCAACATGTTCAACATGATCCTTCCAAGACTTGCTGTAGATTAGTATATCATCAAAAAATACTAACACAAATTTTCTAAGGAATGGTTTGAAAATTGAATTCATCAAACCTTGAAATGTTGAAGGTGCATTGGTAAGGCCAAAAGGCATGACCAAAAATTCATAATGACCCTCATGAGTTCTAAATTCCGTTTTCAGAATGTCTTCAATCTTCATTCTGATTTGATGATATCCCGAACGAAGATCCAACTTGGTGAAGTAAATTGATCCATGCAATTCATCCAGTAATTCATCAATAACAGGAATGGGGAACTTATCTTTAATAGTGAGCTTGTTGAGCTCCCTATAATCTGGACACATGCGCCATGATCCATCCTTCTTGTGCACCAATACTACTGGAGCTGAGAAAGAACTTTGACTCGGTTGAATTATACCAGCCTCTAGCATTTCTGCAACCATACGTTCAATTTCACTTTTTTGGACATAGGGATATCTGTACGGCCTGATGTTTGGAGGAACACTTCCTGGAATCAGATGAATAGCATGATCATGATCACGCATAGGTGGGAGACCTTGGGAGTCTCAAATACCTTGGAATGATTGTCCAAGACTTTTTGGAGATCTGGAGAAATAGATGATTCCAATGTGGAAACATCTAGCGAGCATAATTGTGCAATTACACCTCTTTGCTCCTTTTTTAGAAGCTTTGTCATACCATTAGAGCTGATTATCTTTCCTGGTTTCCCTGCAATACCCCTTAATTCAACTTCCTTTCCTTCCGTAGAAAATTTGATGAAAAGTTCTTGAAAATTAAAAGCTATTGTACCCAAGGATTGTAGCCATTGGACTCCTAGTACAACATCAGCACCTCCCATTGGAATGGAAAGCATTGGGCTAGTCAATACATATTCTCCCATGGATAGCTTGATATTATGGCACTTTCCAGAGCAATTTATTGTTCCTCCATTTGCAATCATCACTTGACACTCTGGTGCTGGATATAGGAAGCAATTCAATTCTTTTGCTACCCTACAATGAATAAAATTGTGGGTGCTTCCTGAATCAATCAACACTATTACCTTTTTCTTCTTGATTTGTCCTTCTATCTTGATGGTTTGAGGAGTGGTAATTCCCGCCAATGCATTACAAGATATCTTCTTCTTTTGACCTTGCTTTCTCCTTTTCTTCTTCCTCTTCACAATCTATGTAGAATAATTTCTTCTCAGCACACTTATGACCTTTAGTGTATTTTCTATCACAACTGTAACAAAGCCCTTTTGCTCTTTTTTCTTCCAATTGTTGTGGTGTCAACCTTATAGGTTGTGGAAGACTAGGGGCAACAACACTTCCGTCTTTATAGTTGTGAGTGGTATGCTTCCTGGTTGCCATAATTTTTCTTTCCATTTTTCTTGCTAACCTGAATGCCTTCTCTAATGAATCAGGTTCCCAAAGGCGAACATCATGTTGGATATTATCCTTTAAAGACCCTATGAACACATCAATCCTATGCTCCTCTGGAATATCTTTTACCCTTATGTTCAATTTTTGGAACTCCTCAATGTGCTCCATTACTGAACCCTTTTGTTTGAGACTTATCAATTGGCTAAAAAAAGTGTTGCTTTTTGTATCTTCATAATGTGCTATCAATTCTTCCGTAAAAATTGCCCAAGTGATAAATTGTTTACGAGAGCAAAGCCATTGATACCATACAAACTGATTTGGTTCCAAATATACAGTTGCCATACGTACCTTTTGTGCGTTTTGCACATTATTGAGATCGAAGAATTGCTCCATCTGTAATATCCATGTGGCAGGATCCTTGCCATCAAACTTCCTCATATCGATTTTTGGAATATGGTGATTCTTCGATCCAACATTAGCGTCTATGGAATCATGATTAACATTTCTTTTGTTCTCATCATGAGTTTCCTTTACTACCCTTTCACCATTAGTGACCCTTTCTTGTAGCAACTTCTTCAATTCTTCCATGTCTGTCTTCATATCTATCTTCAAATTTGCCATGTCTCTCTTCAAATATATCTTTGAATCATCCATCTTAGCTTCCATGCCCTTTATCTTAGATTCCACGCCATTTATCTTAGATTCCACGCCACTTATCTTAGCTTCTGTTAGCTTTTGTGAGCGTGACATTTGTTGCACTTGTTCTTGTAATTTTGATATATCGTGTAGCATTTCTTCCTCTTCTTCATGGGTCATGCTAGAGCTTTCAGGTTCCTTACTAGGTGTTTGCATTTTCTTTCCTCGGGGCATCAGTTACCGATAATAATGCTTTACTATGCCCTTTGAATTCCGTTAAACCAAGCTTACACAAAAATTAAAAAGAAAAAACCACAACCTTTTTTTCACTTTATAGAAGCCTGATATTGAATCTGATGTATCTCTGTAATTTCAGATCATCCAATTCTAAAATTTCTACCTGTAGTATCCTTCTGCGTCCTCTTTCCAATGCCACAAATCTGAGCCAAATTGGATTCTCCAAGGAAGAGTTATGTGAAATCTCCCACAGTGACTTGTTTTTAGACTATTTCAGTAGAGCGAACTTGTACGACGTGCCACAAGTCACTGTTTCAACCTTTGAATCTAAAACACATATACAAGAAACTACAGTATGTCCTCTTTCTGTACCTTCTTATGAAATTTCAATCCGATCCCCAGAGAGAAAGTTATGACGATTTTCCCCAGGTCACCTGTTTTGAATGTAATTCAGGAATCTGCAAAAAGACCAACTTCCTCAGATCATATCTCCACAAATATCGCGCGAAAAGCTCTAAAATTTGGACCCAAGGTTCAGCGTGTTTTCTTCTCAAATGGGGTTTTTTTCTGACTTCTGAAATGTCACAGAAAAAAAGTTATAGCAAAAATACCACGATGACCTGTTTGGAGCAGCGAAACCCTAGAATCCAAACCTCTGATATCAAATGTTATGAAACCAGCTCAAGAAAAGATAGAAAAGATAGATCAACGCCTTAGAATTCAGCCTCTTCGAGGGGGCAACCTCCTTTACATTACATAAATGAACAATTCTTGGATGATACAAATGACAAAACCTCCTTTCTATATATAGGAGTCTAAGGAGTCACAATATAATCCAGCCGACTTAACAATAATAATATAAAGCCACAAAAATAACAATAGATGGATTCTATGGGGCACAGAAATAACAATATGGGGGTAATAGGGGCACAACAATGTAAATAAGGGGTATAACTACAATAGTAATGGGGTAATCACTAGTATTATAGGGACCCAACAGCTTGTTTCATTAGCATCAAGGGTTTTAGTGAAGTTCATAGAAGTTCTAGCCCTAGGTTTGATTTTTGCATTGGTCTTGTAGTGACTTTGGCTTTAGAAGTTGTAAAAACCTTGGATCTCCCTGGTCTTTTCAGTCTTCTTAGGAGTTGGACCTTTCGTAAAATCCACCTTTGTGAGAAACCTACCGTTGTGTTGTGTCTTTGCGGAATTTCGAGAAGGCTTGTTTGTTAAGCTGTGAATTTCATTCTTAAGAAAAAGAACAAAACTTTTTATTTTTGTTTTTGACTGATTTATGATTCTGCATGAATTAGTCCTTGGTTAAATTTTAACTGAGTAAAACATCCTGGAATTATATTTTGTAGGCTTTTACCTCATTAGATTTGCTTTTAGGTAAATTTCTTTTAGATTTGATTTTAGGTAAATTTCTCTTAGATTTTCATAGATCTTAAAATTGATTTTTGTTAAGTAGTTTTACATGCTTTGTTAAAATAGGAAAAAATACAAAATCTCTTTTGAAGAAAGTTTTTTTTAGTAGCATTTGAAGTCTTTGAAAAGAGAAAGGAAGTTTTCGTGAAATAATTAGTGGTCATGTGTTGTGTGCTTTGGAAAAGATAAAGAGATTGTTTCTTTGATTTTCATTGCCAAGAAAGTTGTCTTTATAAATTTTGCATTCTCCAACTCTCTTAGCTAGGGAATTCATTGAAAAGGAAAGATTGTTTTGTTTCATCCTAGGTGCATCTTTTTAGTGGATTTGAGTCGAGTCTACACACCATCAGTTTCATCTCCGCTACATTTTGTCCTAAAGAAAAGCCATAAAAATTAACGCTTAAAGTAAAATTCACTTAGTAACTTTTTATTCACTAGGGCTCTGATACACCAACATAGATCAGGCTAGTGTCTTGGAGTAGGAGAGTAGTTAACTCTCCAAGACAGTAAAAGAAAACAAGTAGCTTATCTTGTGGTAGGATAAATCCAACTGTTACATTTATGCTCTGGGAAAGCTCCTCTTAAAGGAGAAGCACGAGATCGTGTCCGAACCAGTGAGGGAATCAATCCTCCTTCATTGGGAACGACGCCAGATATGCACGTACTACAAACGGTAAACCTCAGATTAATCATTATCGAGGAGCCTGGGGTCACTTGTCGGTAAACCTTGGATTATTGTCATGGAGCCGGCAAGGGGATTGAGCTTGTTACTCTGCCCTTGCGTGCTATTGGATCGTAGACTGTTCCCCCAGGTATATTTGTTGTTGTTGGTGACCTTAGTGACTATTATCTTTAGGATTCTTCCTAAGGTGATGGTGGAGGGAAGATCCCACTGTACCTGGAGCAGACGTCAGCTAGACTCACTTGGATTTTCTGGGTGGTTCACTTCACTCGAGATGGTTAAAGTGGAGGAACTTGGTCCAGTCTATTCATTAAGCAATTTGCCGGGGTAACTGTTCCACCCACCAATTCTGTACTGAATTCTGCGATGTTGGATTTCATCACCAACTAGTGTTTTCGGTCCGGAAGGTTACTGTTTGTGTGTGGTTTGACGCCCTAGATTCTTTAGGCGTGTGATTCGAATTTGTTTGGTTCTTTAGAGACTTTAGGCAATTTGCTTTGAGATTTTACTTTGTTTGCATGTTCAGTAGTTAAAAGTTTTTAGCTGTGGTTGAATTACCAAGACAGTCCCGTAGACTTCGGGGCCAGTCTCCTGAGGTTGTAACCGTGGCCGATTTGTTGAGGAAGTCCCGTAGACTTCAGGGCCAACCTCCTGAAGAAGTTCCGAGCCATTACGAAGGTTTGAAAGTCCTCGTAACTCCTAGTGGCAGTAAAGTAGGGTCACCTGAAGAAGGAGAGTCTTCGTTGGTTGTTCATCCTGATTACCAAACTCTAGAAACAGGTTATAATCCTGAAGCTATTTCGGTTTTCGAACTTGCTGGTAGTTTTTCATCTACTAGTGATATAGGCGAAGAACCTAAGATATCTGAACCTGTTACTCCGACATCGGGGTTAGTCTCTCCAGCTTCCGGTGCTCCTGATTCACCCAGGGTAGAAAGAGTCATCACCGAAAATCTTCCTTCTGGTTTGATAGCTATTTAAGAACTTTCTCCAGAAGAAGAAATACGCATCCCTATCCCTAAAAATCAACCTACTATTGATCTAAGGGAGCGTGAATCCATTTTTTATAGTCCACCTAGAAGTACTACTTGGTATCTTGCTTTAACTAATTATTTGGACAACTCAGTGTCAAGTTTTTCACCACCTCGTGTTTCTTATCCACCTAGGGGTATTTATACTCCCGTAAATATGTTAGGTAAGTCGTCCATGTTTACTCAATCGCCTGAATCTTTTTTGTATGGCGGTCCTTCTGTTCCCTCTGGGTATCAGTCTCTTTCTGGTACTTTTTCGGGAGCATCTCCTCAACCCATTGAACAAAGGATATTCACTGGAAGCAATGGTGCAAAGCCGTTGAGTGTAGAAGACATTCTTATGATGTCAGGTTCTATTCCCGCTTCTCAACCTCAAGGTGGCCAGTTACCGCCTGGGGGGCAGCCTCAATTAACGCCTGGGGGGCAACCTCAAGGTACACAATTTGCATCTGGGGGGCAACCTCAAGGACAGTACGTGCCTACGGTACATTACATTCCTCAAGGTCAACCCCAGACTCAATATGTACCCCAAGGTCAACCCAGTATCAATTTATACCTCAAGGTCAACCCCAGTATCAGTACATGCCTCAACGGTATCTACCCCAAGGTCAGTACCCGAACCAAGGTTTCCAACCACCCCAAGGTCAATCTTATGTTCAAGGTACGGGAAATGTGCCTTTCAATTATCAATCCTACCCTCAACCCGGTTATGGATCTCAATATCCTCAACCTGTTATGGGTCAATACCCCGGAATAAACATAGTGTGGGATCCATCGCAAGTTCAACAGATGTTGCAGCCAAATGTACAATTGTCATCTCAAACTGGACAACCTTTAGTTTTTGGTTCACCCTAGCAACCAGTCCAGTCTAATATTCAAACTTCTGTACCTTCAGTAGTTTCTCAGTCTGGGCCTATTTCACCTCGTACTCCATCTCAAATGACTGCTGCAACTGCCGCAACATTTGTTCCATCTACCCCACTTACTTCTGGAGTATCGACAGCTCCGGTTTCTACTGTTCCTGTATCTACTCCTCAGACATCTTTACCATCATCTGGATCCACGATTCAAACTACGGTTCAAATGCCTGTAGGACAACTTGGTTTAAGTACGGTTGTCACAAGTCAACCACAATTCACTTATCAACCGTACCAGGGGCAGTACCAATTCGGTCTTGCTGTCCAACAGCCAATTTACCAGTATCAACCATATCCTGGGTACACTTATCAACAACCACAGCAACCCCAGTATGGTTCGGTTAATCTTGGCTTTCCAGGAGGATACAATATCCCGAACACGATTCCTATTCCTAGTTATCATAGATATCCTCCTCCTGGGGCTGGTATAGTGACCCAGAGTTTTAGAGATCCTAATCGGTAGCTACCATTTATCGCAACATTGGATTTACCAGACTTGTCGCGCCTAACGAACGATCCAATTAATTATCTTCCGTTTTGGCCACCAATGCCGAATAAGTTGCCCAGTGACATTCCCAAGTTTGAGGGTAAGTCTGGAGAGGACCCGTCAAATCATGTGATGACTTACCACCTCTAGTGTGCCTCTAATTCCATCTCGGATGATTCGATCCGCTTACGTCTTTTCCAGCGCACTCTCATTGGTCTTGCGGCCAAGTGGTACATTGAGTTACCACGGGCCTCTTTTTATAATTTTAGTCAGTTAGCTACCTCGTTTTTAACTCATTTTCAGTTGCCGGTCAGATATGATAATGGCACGGAGTTACTAACTTCGTTAAAACAATCGACGTCCACTTATATTTCCGATCATATTCATGAATGGAGATGTCGAAGGTGGTTAGTGAAAGTTTTTATCCCGGACCAGATCTTAGCTGAATGGTTTGTTAAATCATTGTTACCGAAGGTTACTGAAGATGTAGCTAAGGCCGGAGTAGTTACTGAGGAGCAAGTGATTGCTCAAGTGTAGTACCTTGACTTAGTTTACACTCAGTCAGGTACGTTACATGAAAAGATCCCAGATCTTCCAAAGTCAAATCAAATCGCTGCAGCTCCTTCGGGATCTCATGCCGCTGATGGCATGATTGGTACGGTGAACACTAAAAGTAAGAAGAAATCTTCCAAGAATTCTTCTCCTATCATAACCTTGCCTGATTCCCCGACAGGAGATTCTTCCGCTGAGGTTTCCGCCGATATTCACGTTGTAGAGTCATCTACAGCTATATCAAAATCCGGTGGGAAGAAGAAAGGGAAGAAGAAGAATAAAGCAGACAAAACTCCAAAGGAGAAAACAGAAAAAGCGGAATCCAATGATGAAAAGTGCAAAACTCGTTATCCATGTCTCATTTGTGAAGAGGAACATTTTACAAGAGACTGCCCTCATCGCACAGAGGTTGTGAAGATCGTCAAAGGTTCCCAAATTCCTACTGTCTTGAAGGATCCATTTCCAAAAGATAGCAAAATGATAGGTTCTTCCTCGAGTGCCAATGAAGAACCCATTTTGATGATGTCCCATGTAAGGATTGAGACTCGATCGCAAGATTATGGTAGTAAAAGTCCTGTTGATGGCAAAGAGGCAGAATCTTCTCATTCTAATCCATCAACCTCAGCTCCCGGTTCCGATCCACTACAGATCGAGAAACCTAATCCAGACTTAGTAATCAAGCCGCCCGCCAAGGGTGTACTTCGAAGGTTTGCTTTCAATCGACATGCGAGAGCGGCCCAGAACTATAACATTGTTGAGGACTTAGCTGTTTCACCCTCAGCAATGTCGGCTTTGGAAGTGCTGCAATCATGTACAGCACAACGCAAATTACTTTTGTCTGCTATAGGAGCTGTTGATGTTCAGGACCCGAACCTAATAATCTTTGATCTAGAAAATAGTACACCGCGTTTTTCCTCCTCAAATGGCTTTCCAGATCCCAGTGATAGTCAAAAACAGGCCTATTCATCGGACTGTAATTGATGAGGGAGCTTCAACGTGTATTATGTCGATACAGTGTTGGAGATCGCTTGGTTCTCCTTCACTAAATCAATCCCCGACAATTCTTAAGGCCTTTGATGGCCGTGGGTTTCATCCTTTTGGCATTCTACAGGATTTGCCTATAGGGGTTGAAGGTAAAACCATTAGTCTAGAT
Organism: Pinus tabuliformis; assembly: GCA_031772625.1. Lineage (NCBI taxonomy): Eukaryota > Viridiplantae > Streptophyta > Pinopsida > Pinales > Pinaceae > Pinus > Pinus tabuliformis. The sequence continues at coordinate 883,763,051 of CM062815.1, forward strand.
GTGGAGGTGGTTGATGCCCCTCTAGACTACAACCTTCTCCTGGGTCGAAGTTGGACTTACGCTATGACAGCGGTTGTTTCATCGGTCTTCCGCGTAATAAAGTTCCCACATAATGGAAAGATCGTAACAATAGACCAGCTGACTTACTTTTCATCCGACCCAACTTCTTCAGAGAGTATTCAGCATGTCGGTAAAACGACTATCCCATATAAGGATGTTGGTGTAGGATTAGTTAAAGATGTCGGTTTACTAGGAACTTTTCCTTTTCCTCCGCTCAACGCATCATCTTCATTTGCAACCATTCATATGGTTACATCAGATACTATTTATTATGACGATCCTTGGATCATTCCTTCTAAATCTGAAATAGACTCATTTGGTAATTCCATGCCTCTGAGTCCATATGAAATTGCCTATGAAGCCGTGTAGTCTTTTACCGACCCGTGTTCAACCAAAATCGACCAAATGAACGTGGTCCATGAGGAATCACTTTTCACATCAACCTCGGAGATAATAGCGTTTCCCAAAGTTGTGTCATCTGACGAGCAACTTCGTGAAGTCCTGTGTATAGATGATTTACCATGGGAGGATCTCCATCATAGATCTTCATTTTTACCTGAGGATGATCGTTTTGAAAATGATTTCTCATCAATTTTTACAGCTGAATATGTCAAGGAAGCTCAGAATCCCATGAAACATCCTGATTCAGAGCTGAATTTTGGAAATATCTCTCGAACTATTCCCATTGACATTTCAGTTAAGCCTGGAATTGTTGAGAACATTCATATAGGTGCCTCGTGTACAGATGACGAAATTCAGACATACAAGGCCCTATTTCAAGAATTCTGCGATGTCTTTGCCTGGTCCTATGAGGAAATGCCAGGAATTGATCCCGCGATTGTTGTTCATGAGATCAAGATTTACCTGGATGCTAAACCCATCCGGCAAAGTTTGCGTCAGATTCACCCACGAAAAGCTGCTGCAATTAAAGCAGAAGTTGAAAAACTGTTGAAAGCAGGTTTCATTTATCCGATCCTGTTAACGGATTGGGTATCAAATATTGTTCCGGTTAACAAAAAACATGGAACAATAAGAATATGCATCGATTATAGGGACATTAATCAAGCTTGTCCAAAGGACAACTACCCAACACCCTATATCGATCAAATCATTGATGATTGTGCCGGTAGTGAAATATTTTCCTTTATGGATGGTTTTTCCGGTTACAATCAAATCAATATTCTACCTGCTGATCAACCAAAAACGGCTTTCATTTGTCCATGGGGGACATTTGCTTATTGCAAATTGCCTTTTGGGCTAAAGAATGTTGGGGCAACTTTTCAAAGGGCGATGTCTTATGCGTTTCATGACATCAAACACATTGTGCAACCATATCTCGATGATTTGCCCGCTCATTCCTTACATCGAGCTAACCACCTTGTCCATTTACGAGCAATCTTCATGAGGTGTAGGCATTATCGTATTCGGTTGAACCCACATAAATGTGTCTTCTGTATAGAAGAGGGGCGATTGCTAGGATTTGTAGTTTCAAAAGCTGGCATTCACGTCGATCCCTCGAAGGTAGAAGCTATCATCAAATTGCCTCCTCCTTCGAGTCTTCGCCAACTCCAAAGTTTGCAGGGGAAAGCAAACTTTTTATGATGATTCATTCCTAACTACGCCGAGGTTACAAAGGGTTTTACATGGTTGTTGAAACAGAACACTCAATTCTCTTGGGATGAGATAGCTCAGAAATCTTTTGATGCACTCAAACATGCGTTGACCCATGCACCATTGTTGCATCCTCCCAACTACAAATAGGATTACTTTTTGTACCTCGCCGCCGCTCATTCCACCATTGGAATGGTCTTAGTTCAGGAAGATGAATTCGGAACGGAACATGTGATATATTACCTTAGTAGGACGTTAAATCCCACTGAGCTAAAATACTCACATGTGGAGAAATTGGCATTGGCAGCCGTTCAAGCTGTCCAACGTTTTCGTCACTACATTTTACTTCGTAAAACTATAGTCATTTCGGATTGCAACCCTATGATCTACATTTTGACCAAACAATTCCTAGGGGGCAAGTACTCCAAATGGATTGTTATCCTGCAGGAGTTCGACTTAGAGTTTGAGAAATCTAAGTCTAAGAAATCTTTAGTTTTTGCAGAGTTAATGTGTGACTTCCCGCGTGCTGACATGGAAACTGTGGCAGAAGAACCCATTGTGGACGAATCTTTGTTTCTAATCAGCACTTTAGATCTGTGGTATGGGGATATCATCGTCTATCTCCAAACCCAATCCTTTTGGCCCGAAGCTTCAAAGTCAGAACGTTGGAAAATTTGATTCCAGTCCCAACAATACAAAATTATTGGAGATACTCTTTATCGCCGTGGGGCGAACTCTATCTTTTGACGTTGTTTAACTCACGAAGAGGCTGAAAGGGTTCTAAATGACTGTCACTCTGGAGCGTGTGGCGGTCATATGTCTGGGTATGCCACAGCCCAAAAGATATTGCGCGCTGGCTACTTCTGGCCGTCCTTGTTTAAAGATTGTATTACTGCAGTCCGAAAATGCCACAACTGTCAAGTGTTTGATCGAAAGATGCACGCTCCACCTGCTCCTCTCCACCCTATAATTGCCATTGGTCCTTTTGCCAAATGGGGTATCGATTTCATTACATGTAACCCTCACTCGGCCGGGGGGCATGCGTATATCATCCTTGCAGTAGATTATTTTACTAAGTGGGCCGAGGCGATGCCTACATTCGAGGCAGACGGCAAGACAACTGCAATTTTTGTATTCAATCATATAATTGCTAGGTTTGGTGTCCCACAAGCGATAATCACTGACCATGGGTGCCATTTTCAAAACGTTATGATGACAGAACTGACAGGCCAGCTTGGTTTGCGTCACGATAGTTCAACTCCTTATTATCCACAAGCGAATGGTCTGGTTGAGTCCATCAACAAAGTTTTAGTTATCATGATCCGACGAATCATTGGTATTCATTGGTCGAATTGGCACAACATGTTATTTTCAGCGCTTTGGGCGTACCGAACCTCAGTGAAAACATCAACATGGTTCACTCCTTTCCAACTAGTTTATGGTTTGGAAGCTGTGCTACCCATTGAATGCGAAATCCCGTCACTGCAAATGGCCATCGAGTTACTTCCAGCTACTTCCGAAGAGGAGAAGCGTTTATTATACTTAGCTCAATTAGATGAGAATCGACGTGATGCTGCATTGACGATCGAGACTCATGTAAAACGTATGAAAGCTCAGTATGATCGAAATGTGACCCCTCGAAATTTTTCGAAAGGAGACCTAGTGTTATTATATGATCAAGCTAATGATAAATTAGGTGCTGGAAAATTCATTCCTATGTGGCATGGGCCCTATATTGTCAAGCGAATGCTAGCAAAAGGGGCCTATGAGCTGGTAGACTTTGACGGGGACTCTTTGGGTAAACCCAGAAATGGACTTTACCTAAAGAGGTATTATGCTTAAAAGACGGGTATGGAGATTTTTTAGTTAGGTTAGTTTTTCTTTCTAGCTAGAGTGTTTGTTAGTTTAGACAGTGTGCTTAGCCTAGAGAGTGTGGTTTTTCGTCATTATTCTGGCTTATCTTGGTTTTACTCTTGTTGATGCAGATCTCGATGCCTCTCCAAACATACATTGGTTTCGCTGATGGTACTTGTCGTAGTACACAGAATATCTCTTCCACAGCTTGGGTTATCTATTCACCCTCTGACGAGTTAGTATCTATGCATGGGGTGAGCCTCGGTCAAACAACAAACAACATTGCAGAATACAGTGCAGTGATTGAGTTATTATATGAATCTATTTCATTTGGGATTCGGAGTTTGATAGTGAGGTTAGATTCTGAACTCGTTGTATTACAGCTTAGTAGAATATATGCCATTAGAAATCCAGTGTTATTAGGGTTATTTTTGAGAGTGCCTCTCTTGGAACGTGAGTTTGATTACATTGAATATCAACATATTCCAAGGTCTTTAAATACATTAGTAGATGCAATTGCTTCTCGAATGTTAAATAGACATTTGCAATAATCATACATGTAAATTTAAAACCATTTCATAACATGATTTACAAGATAAGCCGGTAATAATGATATATATAGATAGGAGTGTGTCAAAAAATACATAGTCTTCGATCATAGGTTGAAAAAACACCTTATGATCGGCAAAAATGACAAGTACAAAAAACAAAATGTCACATGTGTCTACAAAAACGACCATCCAATCACTGGTGATGATCTCTATATGACACCACTGCACGGGCCACCCTACACAAGAACCTCCTAAAAGGTCCTGGGACCCCGACTACATAGCGCTGAAGCCTGATTGGAATATCATCTATGGTAGTCTCCGGTATGTCTGCTGTAAGACGCTCTAGGTCACTTTCCAACTCAGCCAAAGTCTCTGTGGCCTCGTCGTGTGGGGCCGGTGCCGCTGCGACTGGTAGTCTCCTCTCGTAAGGCCGGAGATTGGCTGGATGTCGTGGGCCTACATCTGCATTTTGAAAATTATTACTATTAGTTTTGAGACAATATAAAACAAACAAAAAAAATAGATAGTTTAAAAAATTTGTGGAAAATGAAGTTACCTGTATCATCCCATTGTTCTCCTGGTGGAAGAACCATGTCCGGATCTCCACGAAAATCAACTCCGGCATAAGGAAAATCCTGTATAGAAAAGACCTGGTCTTCTAACCAGTGAATGTACTCCGGATTAAATTGGACAACCTCCGTTCCCTCATCAGGATGACGGGCCATAACTGCAACCCATCGCATCAATTTGGGCTCTCGAGGAAGCCCAACACCAACAGTGAGCTACTGCGGGATCAGAATCGGAACCCTCTCTAAGCCAAAACTCATAACTAAAGGCCCATAACTAAAAGTATTTAGCTGTCCGTTTTTGGCTCTAGTCAGTTGGCCTTTCATATTGGCCAACACAGCATCACACCAGTTGAAAATGGTACCTCGATAGCAATCAATAGCCATCCGCATCTGGGATCCAGTAGCAATGTGTAAAGCGGAAGCCCCGAAAAGTCTAGTAACTATAAAGGCAATCACCTTAAGTTCAGGATGGGATATAGTGTTGATCTCTATCCCCTTCTCCTGAGTCTGAGTGTTACACCACTCTAGTCGGAGACTAGCAATGGACTGGCCACCCGGCCTAGTCCCGAACAGGGTCAAGTGTTCGCCTCTCTTGGGCAAAGCAGTGAGAAAGTAGATATCTGTGGGCTCCATCTCGAGCTGGTACCCTCCAATATAAAAACACTGGTCCTGAACGTTCCATCTCTCTACCAGCCACTCTATAAAGCTCACTTGGGCCCTCATGCCAGGTATGGCCTAGTATTTATAAATGCCGCATGCCTTCAAAGCATCAATTGATGGTTGATGATTAATGGCGGCCAAATCAACGTCTTCGTGCTCTCTCTCGCACCAATCAAGCATGGTGAACAATCTACACACCAAAAAACATCCATTAGATTCCATAAAATCAAAAAAATTTGGTCCATTTTGGAGAAATTGGGGTTTGAAAACTTGTTGTGCGAAGTACGCACCCTGCCTTTAGGAACAGAGCGTGGGTACACAGGTTCCCTGAAGGCAAGGTGCGTACTCCTGACATTTTTCTAACTGAGAAAATGTCGGGGTACGCGGGTCCCTAGTGTGATGCCTGCGTACCCCGAGAGGCGGTCTTTGAAACCCCAAAGCCTCCAAAAAATGAAATCTAGGGCCTAAAAACAAATTCTAAATGGATGAAATTGAAGAGGAGGATGTTGTAGAATACCTGGAAGAGACGGCGTTCGATTTTGACGGTCGGATTCTCCGCAATGTCCACGGGAAGTTTCTTGCCAAAAGCTCTTTTTCTCTCCTCAACAGTAAAATGGTAAAAATGAATTGGTAAAAGCCCTTTTTATAGGTTTTTTGGGTAAATAAATGGTAAATTTGTTTATTTTTCACCATGGAAAGGTATTTTTCAAAGTATTTTTATCTATCTTCAACAGGTATGAGTAATGTGTTGGTTTTTGTGCAGGATAAAGGATTTTCAAGGAAAATTGTCATTTTTTACAAACAAAAACATCAGAGTCATCTTTAAGCCCTTTTCTGACTCCTAAAACATGAAAGATTGCCGAGTGTTTCTTTTAGACTCGTTAAAACGGAATTAAAAGACGGTCCTCTTACAGCCCTTTTCTGACCGTAAAAACATGAAAAGATTGTCGGATTTTTGTCGTTTCAAATTCAATATTGGAAATAAAATGACGTGTCTTTGATCGCTTTTTACTTTTCAGATCAGAGACACTAATCATGAAAGTACTCCTTGGTCGTAAAGATCAAGCAGTTCTCTCAAGTATTATTTTATACTTTTTCGGGCTTTGGAGACACAAACTTAGGAAAAAGGTCAACCCTGGAGTCTTCTTAAGTTTTTCAGACTCTCTAAAATTTAAAAACGCCGAGTTTCTCCTATACTGGACTCGTTAAAATTTCACAGTAAAGGACTTGTTCGATTACAAACAGGAACGGACCACTCCTTCTTAGGGTTCGAATCTAAACTAAGTTGGACTCATCCGAAGGATGAGCTTATAATCAAGCAAATGTTATCCTCCTCAAGCTTGTAAAAAAATAAAGAGGTACTTGCCAGAAATGGTGGGGGAAAAGAGAGAAAAATGAGCCTATTTGTTATCCTTTGTCTCAGAAAAACCTTATCACCACTCTTGAACACGACACTTTTCATTCACCTGGGTTGGGAAATCCTTTGCCTAACAGTTGATCAAACCACATTGAAAGTCTTCAACCGGTTTCTGGGTATTAACTTTGGGTCAATTGTCACCAAGCCATCTGTTGTGTCGTTATGTGTTCAAGAGGTCACTGCAAATAACCATTTATCTGCAAAATACTTGTCATCTATCTTGACCATCCCTGAGTCAGTCCTTATAGCTACATTTCTTCAACTTGATCTATGATTTCGTGTTGTGGGCTTGCCTATGACGGATCGCTTTCTATCGACATCAGCACATTATCTAGAAAGATGATCTAGGAATCATCAGTACCTTGAAATCTGCATGCCTCAATGGCAGGTTTCTCGCCTTTGACGACAGTTTACATCATTGACTCTCGATCAAAGGATTCCGTGACATGTTCGACACCAACACATCTACCCACATCTCATGGATTGTACTGGGTACTTTGAGAACCATTGACATCACTGGTGGTCTCTCTCACACTTGTTAACAGTTTAGATCATTGACTGGTAATCAAGTGGTTTCTACCATGTTCGACATCAACTCATTTATTCGCATGGATAGAATCGTACTATTTCGGGAAGTAGAAATGAAGACCCTGAATCTAGTTTCCGCCATCCAGGCTGCGAGGAGTTTTGTATTCATTATATAGTAGACTAATTATAAACAGATGGCTGCGTCCATACTGTGTCTACATGTGTCTATGATTATGATGTACTGCGAAATCATTCCTATATCAGAGCAGTAGTTAGTTTGTTAGTTAAATTTTTTGATCTGAGTATGGGAATGCCTACCTCAACGATGGTATGATCTCATACATGTACATTGTGTTGAATATTTGCAGGTTCCGACTGGGCTCTCCACGAGATAATCCTTGAAATGATAAAGTGCTTCACCCTTCCTAGATGATATAAAACCCTAATCTACTACAGGCTTCACACTTTAGGGGGCAATCTGTTACACTAAAATTTGTCACCATGACTATTTGCAGTCAGTATGGCTCCATCAATAGTCATACTGTCCTCCTTCACAAGTCTTATACCTGTGCTCCTCATGTCAAACTCCAAAAGAGAGAGAAAGTATTTAAAAGTCAATATAACTCTGGTTACGCAGTTTCTCCTACCCTTACCTGCGTGTACGCACCTCAAGTACATAATACCTGCGTACTTGTACGCTTTGTCTGTAAAGGGGTGGGTGCGTACTCCTGTAAAGGTCAAAAGGCGCAAGTTTTACTTCAAAAAACTTACTTGTGGTCGATTCTAGAGCATTCTAGAAGATGGTTTGACATGGAGTGAGCGCCTCCAGATGGTTCATGCATCCCAATGAAAGAGGAACTTATCCCATGAAGAGGGGAGCTATCCCTTTGAAAGAGGCGCTTATCCCATTGATGGTGGACCTGATTAACTTCCTCCAAAGCATTATAAATACAGGCATTGGGCCAGAGGGAGGGGAGGTTGAAAGCTGAACATTCCTAAGGGTAGATGCTGCTGAAATTAGGACTCTCTTATAGAGCTTGAGAGGAGAGATTCCAATCCTTTCTTAGCTTCATTTGGAAGTGGGTGAGCTGATCAAAGTAAAGGAGAACTTTTGCTGGACCCTGGGAGGGACCTGCACAACACCAAGGCACTGGTTGTAATGGTTTCTTTTGTTTCCAATTAATACAATTAAGTTCATTTTTCTCAACAAGTTGTTATATATAATTTGTTTCATAAACTCCTTGGTCTTTATGATGAATATGTTTTATTATATGAGTTATTCAGGTGCTATGTAATCGTTTTCTTGTTAGTGAATGCAGGCTTCAAGGAGAAGGAGCTCATCTGATCGAAGAGGCTTGGCCGCTACGAACAAGCGATGGACTAAAGATAAGCCTTAAACACCTGGTTGCTTTTATTTTAAATGCATATTTAGGGAAAGATAGTGCTTGATTGTTTTGTTTGTCACTAGAAAAGCCTTGTTTTCTAGGGAGGTCGATTTTGTCCGCAAAATTGACTCTTTCCGCATGACAAGGCAATTATTATGCATGTGCTTGATGGAGACAACCACGAGGGAATCTAAGGAGGCTTCTCCACCTCCTTAACTCTCTAACTTGGCTTGAGATCACTGAATCCTCACCCAGGCTCAAATTCACTGACAATGAAGTAAGTCCAAGTGCAAGAGAAGCTCAAGGAGGACAAGATCCACAATTTTTGAGATCAATGAGGGAATCACTCGTATTTCCAAGGGAGCTGTTATCAACTACCCTTTTTTTTATAAATAAACGAGCTAAAAGGATCATTAGGATTCAATTTTTTATTTATCTAGGATTAGCTATTGAGCCTAGGGCTTGACCTTGTTATTGTTAACTTTCATGTGAGACTACTATCTTTTGCTAATGAGAAGTTTGTTATTGAGCTATATCTAAGCTAGTTCTAGAGGGTTGAAACCCTTGGGTTTGGGGCCAACCCAGAAGCTTTAGTCCCTCTTTTGTATTTCTGTCTTGTTTTTATTTCCAAGCATTTCATGTCTTTTTTGTTGTTGCAATAGATGTTAGACTATAAAAACTTATGATTGTAGACTTATTTATCACCTCTCTTTTGGGAAAAGTGGCGGGAAATATTCACAATCTTAGTGCAACAATATTTGTTTATGATTTAATGGAAATAGGTAGATGCTAGTTATCATTTATAATTTTTACTTTTGGCAACCTAGGAGTTAGTTCGGTCATTAGAGTAGAATTGTGAAATAGAATAAGATTGTAGTCAAATTAAACTCATATTTTCCATGAAAATATGTCACCCTATTATGGATCATTTCATACATGTAGTGGCTAGTTGAAGGGTTGTGTTTACTTGCAAGGGTGGCCACATCTTTCATCTCCACTTATAATTTTCCATCTTCCCCCTTTACCTCTCACACTTCTCTCAAACTCTGTTTCCACAGTCATTTTGTTTAGGCAATTAGAGACACTGTGGGCATCCATTGTGGTGTAAGACATATCTATGAGAGGTATTGAGCCTGGCTAGGAGGTTTCCCCAAACTTAATTCACTCTCTCCTACCTTCATCCATCTCTTCCTGCCCTCAGGACACCATCTACACCCTCAAAGGACTCTTGGAACCCCTCCTGTAGTAAAAAGGGCCAAATGTAGAAATACATGACCTCCTAAAGCAGTGCCTGTAGCTGGCCTGTAGCACCATTTTCCTCTACTTGTTTTGCTCCCCACTTCAACCTTAGCTTGGTTCATATAAATAATGACCCCCTGCTTGTGATTTGATGATCTAGAGAGGTTCTTAGACTACTCCAACCTCCTCTTTTCTTGAATACAAAACAAAGTAGAATTAATGTTTTTAATTCACAAGCATGTGACAAGGTAGATTTCTGATTTTCAAGAAAACGTAAAGATTGATATGATGAAATGTGCAAAATAGAGTATCTTCGCTTCTACAAGTAGACTAGTCTTTTTCTCATGAAATGTTAATTAGTTGAATTAATGGAATTTCCACTTTCATAGTTAGAATTGGTTTGATCAAGAGTTTTCACTATAGTTAAGTTGGAGGAATGGTCTCTGAACACTTGGATCTAATATCATAAGTGATGGTGGCATGAGTAGAACCTAACCTATCATGCATATGACACTATCACCTCTAAGTTTGTACGAACCCTAGGTTGATAATTAAAGTTGAGGAGCCCTTGGGAGTTGCAACACTCTTGGTGAAATACCAGGGCTCACCAAAGGTTACAAATCCTCCCTCATCCTCCAATCATCTTGAAGATCATGAAGAATTCCAGAAGGAATTAGTGAACTATTCGATCATGTGATTGTTACTGAAGATATAAAAAGATGAGCTTGGATAAAATATACTTTGCAAGATGTAGAATATGTCAAAAACTAACAACAAGAAATTCCAATTTAATTTGTCCTTGAATTAAATTGTGAATTAAAATTGTGATTCTATTCTCATAGCAACTTGTAATAGTTAATTAAGTTAAATCGACTTAATTGACTAGGAAATTCAATTTCGAAGTCTATCTAGAGTCATGTAGAGTGATCCATAATTTTTAGGGGTCCAATTTGAGTTCTTTTGAGTTGTAATTAGATAACTTAGTTAACTTAGTATAACTGAGTTATAGTTAGTTAAACTAGTTCTAATTGTTGGAGGAACTAGCAAAGGTCTAGTAGTGGAGTAGTGCACGAGTTCATCCCCAGTACCACACAAGCTAATTGAATATTCACTCATAAATAACACATGCATGTCAGTTTCGAGGAAGACCTAGTTGAGATTAGAGTGCAAGGACAATGTACTATCAGTTGTATAATTTTTCGAGTTGTAGAGATGGTGCATGAAATCAGTTCAGGACCTATAGTTGGATTGCACAGTTATGGAAGAAGGATTGCCAAATTAAATATGGGCTAATTTTCTTAGGAATTGCGCAAGGAAGTAGGGGCTTGGAAGGCAACAAATTTGGCTAAGTGTTGGCTTGAGCTGGCTTGTGAGGCAGAGAGATTATAGTTGTGCAAGAATTTTTCAAGAGGAACAAGCATTATATTAACTTCTCAGATCTTTTGGTTAATGCAATATAGATAGTCATGGTTTCTAGCAGTTTCTTTCCCCAGATAAATATTGTGTTATGTGCGATTAATATCCTTCCTCTTTCTTCTTATTGTCTTCATCAATCATTTTTGGTTTCCACTGAGAAGAGTAGAGTAGATTTTGGTCTTTTGTTTTAGCAAATCACATAAGTTGTTGAATCTATAGAAAAATCTACATGGTATTAAAACTAAAAACAATATAGAAGAGGAGATTTCAAGTTTGTTGTGTAGGTGAAAATCAAATTTGTAGTTCATACTTCACAGTCAGAAATATTGCTTTCTACGGTTTGAGACTTGAGTATGACTTGGAAGGCAACTTGAATTACATAGCCTGGAAGGAGAGGATGGAAGAAGTGCTTGAAGATGATGGGCTAAAGAAATTCATTGATCAAGAAATTCCTAAGCCTCCAACAACGGATGCTAAAGATCTGGATGAATTGATAAAATGTGTGGCAAAATCGAGGCATATTGTCCTTAAGGAAGTTTGAGATCACATTGTCTCGAGTCTCCATCGCAAGGAAAATCCATTGTCAATGTGGAAGGCATTGGCAAACCTATTTCAGAATAGCAGTGACCATAGGAAGTTGGCACTGAAGGAAAAAATTAGAAAGATCAAGATGGAGAAGGGTGACTCAATTCTAAAATACTTGACCAAGTCCACTCATTGTTGTTAGGAGCTTGGAAGTGTTGGGATTATTGTTTCCAATGAAGATATGGTGATCCTAGCTCTTCTACAACTTCCCAAGAGTTGGCATAGTTATCAGGACTTTGTCAATGAGAGGGATATGCTACTAGATTGGGAATCACTATGGTCAGATTTGGTACAAAAAGAGATTCATAGGAACACCAAAGACAAATCCTCATCAAAGACTGATGATGAGTAAAATTGTGACTTAGCGAGTAACGAAAAGAAAGGGAAGGGGAAGGCAGCCCATTCCAAATCAGATTCTTGTTATGGAGGAAAGAAGAAGGATATGTTGAAATTCATGTGCTTTCATTGTCACAAGTTGGGAAATTTTGCCACAAATTGTCCACTTAATAAAGCTAGGAAGAATCCCTCAAGAGGAGTGGTAGGCAAGGCCCTTTCCTCACAATTCGAACTGGAATTTACCCTCATCGCATGTATGGTGTCATCGAGGATGGGTATTGTATGGTACCTAGACAATAAAGCTTCTTTCCACATGACGGGTAAAAAGGAGCTCTTTAGTAACTTGGAGGAGAAGGATCTACAGATGCATATTCAGATGGGTATAGTGCTACTGGGCTTGGTACAATTACCTTTCAAAGGGATTCAGGTGCTCCCCTCACTTTGCGAGATGTTATGTATGTTCCTGGTTTGAAGAAGAACTTGGTATCTATTGCCATATTGGAGGATAGAGGCTATGATGTGATCTTTAGTAAGGGAAAGGCGTTCCTTCATCACATAGCCATGGGATAGGTAATGAGGATAGGGGTCTGGGTGAAGAATCTCTACAAGTTGGAGGTAGAAGATTGTGTTGCCTTGAGCATGAAAGAAGAGAAGGTGCAAAGAGGAAACATTGGTGGGTTGTGGCAGAGGTGGTTGGGTCACTTGCATCATGGCACTTTGAGAATGATGTAGCAAATTTCTACTAGTCTTCCCAAAGGTACACTAGAGCAAGTTCACACATGAAAAGGGTGTACTTTGGGAAAATACGCCAAAGCTTCCTTTCACGACAAAGACAGTCGAGCACATGCGATTGTCAATCGAGTCCATTAAGATGTGTGTGGATCATTCTCAACAACGTACACAACCAAGCACGGGGATTATTTTATATTTGCTGATGATTTTTCTCATAAATGCTAGATCTTCTTCATGTAGAAGAAAGATCAGACTTTTGCAAAGTTTTGTGAATTTAAAGCATTGGTTGACAAAGACACTAGCAGGAAGGTTAAAGCTCTTAGGAGTGATAAGAGTGGAGAGTATGTGTCGAATGAGTTTAAAAACTTTTGTGCGACAGAAGGCATTCGACGAGATTCGATAACACCTCATAACCCACAACATAATCAGGTGGCTGAAAGGAAGAATAAAAGAATTATAGGGGAAACATGGACGATGTTGCATGATCAAGGCCTACCACTACACTTGTGGGATGAGACATGAAACACAGTTGTTTATTTGTAGAAAAGAATCCCTCATTGAATTCTTAGGATGAGCATTGGAGGAGGTTTTTTGAGGGAAGAGACTAGATGTGGGTCACTTCAGGATTTTTGGATCATCGGTATATTTCCGTGTGACCAAATATGCATGAAAAAAGCTTGAGCTGACAACAGAGTTGGGGATATTTGTGGGGCACACTGATACACCTCAAAACTATTAGGTGTACCTACCGACAACAAGATGACAATTATTCACGGGGATGTAAAATTCGATGAAGAGAAGGCCATGGGATGTTCCCTTGAGAGGGAGCTTCATCTACATGCAATTGAGGATATTTTACCTCCTAAGGAGGAACCTCAAATTGATGTGGAGCAACCACACGCAGAGGATCTGGGAGTGGAAACACCCACTTAGGTAGAGTCTTCCAGAGATGGGATAAAGTGCACTAGAGAGGCTGATAGGTTATTGCATGATGTGAGAGAGAATGTGGGAGAACCCACATCACAACACAGACACAGGAGGTCACTAGAGAGGTACACTAGATACATGGCTCTTATGAGCGAATTTGTTGAGACATAGTCATCTTCTTTTGAGGAGGTTGTGCAACAACTGGTTTGGGTTGATGCCATGGTTGAGGAGTATAACTCCATTTTCAAGAAGAGTGTTTCGAATGTGGTCCCAAGAACAATTGACAAGTCAGTGGTGAGTTCTCGATGGATTTACAAGTTAAATAAAGTAGGAGATGGTAGTATGGGGAACAAGGCCAGGTTTGTGGCTCGAGAATTTTCTCAGGTAGAGGGGAATGATTACGACGAGACCTTTGCTCTTATTGCAAGGTACTCATCAATCAGATCCATTTTGGCACTGTCAGCACAAATGGGTTGGAAGATACATCAGATGGATGTAAAGACAACCTTCCTTAATGGCATGATTGAGGAAGAGGTGTATATTGAGTAGCCTTAAGGTTTTGAGACTTTTGACCGAGATTCGCATGTGTGTCAACTCAAGTGAGCATTGTATGGGCTGAAGCAAGCACCCCATGCTTGGTAAGCCATGATCGATAACTACTTCACCAAGTTGGGCTTCACCAAAAATGAAGCAGATGTGAACCTTTACCATATTGTGGTTGAAGGTAAATTGTTGATTATTGTTTTATATGTTGACAATTTGATTCTAACATGTGATGATAAGGTGATCAAGCCTTGCAAAGAGGATATTGCAAGAGATTTCGAAATGAAAGACTTGAGGCTCATGCACTACTTTTTGGGCATGGAGGTATGGCAAGGTGATGAGGAAATTTTTGTCTCTTAGGGAAAGCATGCCAAAAATATACTGAAAATGTTCCACATGGAGAGAAGTAAACCCATGGAGACTCCTCTTGCAGGTAATTGGAGGAAGGAGGATGCTACTTTCGGTGAAGTAGTGGAAGCTACTATTTACAGGCAACTTGTGGGTTCACTCATATTTGGTGAAGACATGACCAAACATGTGCTACACAGTTAACCATCTTAGTCAAGCGATGGTTAAGATGACCAAGTTGTATTGGAAGGCAACCAAGCATGTGTTGAGATACCTCGGAGGCACCACTGAGTATGGTTTATGGTACATACATACATAGGGAGTGAAGCTTCAAGGCTTCACCAATTCAAATTGGGTAGGGAGTCCATCCGACAGGAAGAGCACATCCAAAGGGATCTTCAATATTGGGTCAATAACTATTTCTTGGTATAGCAGGAAATAGAGATCAGTTGCACTCAGTTCAGTAGAGGTAGAGTACATGGATGCTAGTCAAGAAACTTGTGACGCTATCTAGATGAGGAATATTTTGGTTGGTTTGTTTCGATAAAAGATGGATCTAATTGTGATTTACTGTGACAATTAAATTTGTATCGAACTCTCTGAAAATCCAATTTTTCAAGATTGGTCCAAGAATATTAATATTTTATATCCTCATCTTTGAGATTATGTGCAGACAAGGATTATGTTGTTGGAGTACATTCCCAGAGAGGAGAAGGATGCTGATATCTTGACAAAGGCATTGTCAAGATGCAAATTCAAGTTTCACTAAGACAAGATCGGGGTAGCTGATAATCCCTTTCTTGTTGAGAGGGAGTGTTAAAAAATAGCAACAAAAAATTCCAATTTAATTTGTCCTTGAATTAAATTGTGAATTAAAATTGTAATTCTATTCTCATAGCAACTTGTAATTTAGTTAATTAAGTTGAATTGACTTAATTGAATTAGGAAATTCGATTTGGAAGTATATCTAGAGTCATGCAGAGTGATACCTAAATTTTAGGGGTCTAGATTGAGTTCTTTTGAGTTGTAATTAGATAACTCAGTCTAATTGAGTTATAGTAAGTTAAACTAGTTCTTACTGTTGGAGGAACTAGTAAAGGTCTAGTAGCGGAGTAGTCCATGAGTGCATCCCTAGTACCACACTAACTAACTAAAGGTTCACTCATAAATAAATCATGCATGTTAATTCAGAGGAAGACCCAGTTGAGATTACAGTGCAGGGATAGTGTACTATCAATTATATAAATTTATGAGTTGTACAGATGGTGCATGCAATCCATTAATGACCTATAGTTGTATTGTGTAGTTATGGAAGAAGGATTTCCTAATTAAATATGAGATAATTATCTTTATAATTGCATAAGGAAGCAGGGTCTTGGTAGGAAGCAGATTTGGCTAAGTTTTTTCTTGAGCTAGCTTGTGAGGGAGAGAGTTCGATTATACTTGTGAAATAATTGTTTAGGAGGAACAAGCGTTGCACTATCTTATTAGATATTTTGGTTAATGCAATTTATATATTCAGGGTTTTTAGTAGTTGCTTTCCCCAGAGAAATATTGTGTTATGTGTGATTGATATTATTCCACTTTTTGCTTATTATTTTCATCGATCATTTTTGGTTTCCGCTTAGAAGAGCAGAGTATATTATTTTATTTTGTTTTAGAAAATCACATAATATGTTTAATCTATAGAAAAATCTACAGAAGACATGCAACTCCACAAGGCACCTTCAAGGAATCTATGAGACCTAAGAGGTATTTTTATGATGTAGCTTTGATGACTAAGGTGATTGATTACAAACCTTCCAACTTTGAGGAAGAAACTACTTCACAAGTGTGGAAGGATGCAATGATGGAGGAATACCAGTCTATTATGATGAAAGATGCTTGGGAAATTCTTCGAAGAACCGAAGGAAAGGCTGTAGTAACCGCAAAGTGGATTTAAAAGATCAAGCATACAACATATGTGTGCATTGAAAAATACAAGGAAAGATTCGTGGCTAGAGGATTCTCCTAGAAAAAGGGAGAATACTATTACGAAGTCTTTGCACCAATTGCCATATTAAAGAAGGTCTTATATGGACTCCAACAAGCTTTGAGAGCTTGGTATTATATAATTAATGGATATCCGATGAGTCTTTGTTTCTATAAAAGTTTTGTTGATCCAAATCTTTATATCAAGGTTGTAAAAGGTGACTCGGTGATACTGCTACTAAATGTTGATGATTTGTTCCTTACTAATGTAGAGCATCTTATTGCCAAGTCTAATTTAGGGAGTTGGGCTTTGAATTTCACATGAAGGATCTTGGCTTGATGCATTACTCTTTGTGGGTGGAAGTTTGGAAGAACCCTGGTGAATTCCTTTTCAAACAAGAAAAATATGTCATTAATATACTTCAAATGTTTGGAAAGATGGAGCGTAAGTTGATTGAAGATCCTATGATGACTAACCTAAGAATGATGAGAGGTTCTAATTCATACCTAGTGGATCCATCCATGTAATCAAATTTGACTAGATCATTGAAGTATTTGGTAAATACCATGATAGATATGTGCTTTGTGGTATACACCTTGAGCCAATTCTTGATGGAATCAAGGCATGAACATTGGATTGCAACAAAACATATATTGAGATATTTGTGTGGTATTTTTGACTACTATTTGATATATGCTTCAAATGGTGAGATACAATTACAGGGATATACAAACTCTAACTAGGCAAGAAGTGTGGATGTCACGAAGAGTACATCCAGTGTATGTTTCAGTTTGGCTTCTATTATGATATCTTATATAAGAATGAATAAAATCTCAGTAACACTTAGTAATATATAAGCATAGTATATTGTAGCTTATTTGGCATGCTTTGAGGGAGTATGGATTTGAAAGCTACTCTCTCAACTGTTCGAATATCTGTTGGAACCGATTATGCTATTATGTGACAATCAAAGTTGTGTGAAGCTGACATATAATCAAGTTTTTCATGATAAGACAAAGCATATTGAGATCAAGTACCACCACATTCATGATATGGTACAAAAGGGAGATGTGAGTCTCCAGTATATCCTCACTAATGAGTAGATGACTGATATTCTCATAAAACCTATGTCTTAGGCGAAATTTGTATAGTTATGAGACAAGATTGGATTAGAGGCAAAGTCCTTTATTAGTGATAGGGAGCATTGATATGAAATCAATAGGTGCATGGATTGTAGTATTGGTAACAACAAGAGCTTGGCTCATATTTTTTATGGGTAGACAACAGGGGTAGGTCTCAAATTGTTTGTGAAAACTTCAACATGACCCAAATTGTTGGTGAGATAAAATGAGGGACACACATTCTTGAAAGGGATGGTCTTTGAGTCTTAGAGACTCATGGAATGGGTGCCTCTTTAGGATCATTTCCTAGAGACAGGCCTTTGGATTTGGGGCATGGGTTTCCCTAGGGTTTGACCATGGGGGATGGCAACCCTGAACTAGTTAATGTACCTAAGGTGAGGTGCCCACAGGATCATTGTGTCTAGTTGAGTAAGTACCATCAATTATGATATTTAACCTAGGTTATGGAACATATTAATGATGATGTTAATGCAGGTTAGGGGTATTGACCTAGATAAAGATTCTATCAATTACATTTACCTTTCTAGAAAGACCATGTATACAAGAAACATCTAGATAGGAATCATGAATACCTCCCTAGCTAAGAGGTAGTGTTAAAGCATGTAGCTATGATCGGTTTTTATAATCCTTAATGTCTTTAAAATAATATGTAAAAGAAAAAAAAAACAAAATTAAATTTTAAATTAGAAGAAAAAAAATTAAAAGAAAGGAAATAAAAAAACACCTAAAATTAAAATGCTTGAAAATAGCTCATACTCACACAAATAACATGTTTTCCATCAGTTACTACCAACCATATTTTAAGAAAATATTTGCATAAAATATAGAATAGGAACAAGATGTAAATAAATATACTTACCAGGAGTTACTACCCACCATTATTTACGTGATCTTCAACACTTCAAAAATATGAGTAAAATGTAAATGTGCAGACCTATCTGAAGTGTAATTGCTTGGTGAAGATAAAAGAGCTATAGTATATATTCACAAGTAATTACCCTAGTTCAAAAATAAAGTACTTGTATCAATTGTATTGAAAAATCGGTAGATCTATTGGTTACTTCTAAGATACGGGTTTAACCAATTTGAATAACACACGGATTTATTACTTTGTCTTGTTTGAAGTATTTCTTGGGAATGTGAATGGATGTACGCAAATTTGGAGATGTATGAAGATTAACATTGTGAGGTTATTTACTGTATAATATCATAGTTTATGATCTGTTTGACGGGTTAAAGTGTCATTGATAAATTTTTTTTTTTCCAGAATTTCTTTATTATGCAAACAATACCCTACTATTTATATACAAGATCTCAATGAACTTTTATAAGATGAATATTTCATAAACCACTCAGTAAAGGAACCTAAAATATCCTATAACCTTGGATCTAGATTAAGAGATTTCATTTGATCAAATCTAACCTACAATGTATATGAAGTGACTACAAGAACACTGATCTTTCAAATTGGATTTAGGTATTCAACCATTAAAAGATCTTTGTGATTTTATATGTTTATTTCCTTTGTATATGAATTCATGGTATCATTTGCGTAAACCCTTATGCAAAATTTGTATATTAGTTGTTCTCACAATAGGATAGGTCTTCATGTTAAGATATTCATTCATACAGATCATGTTGGTAATGGAGAAAGCCTCGTATTTGAGCATTATTTGTTTTGTTTCTACAATTTATAGTATGTTTGGATTGTTACAAAAGTCATATTCATTTGTATTGAATTGATATGGTTTGTTGAAACAGATCTTGGTACCAAAAAGCTACAAGTTTCACTCCCCTTTCTGAAGACATATCCATAATAGAAAAGAAAGTGATTACAATAAGAAACTTTGGTAGGATTTAGGACTAGGTCTTGTTTCCCTTTTATTGTTGTTTATTATATATTGAAAGAATTATTAAAGGTGAATTCAACTAAGTCTGGGTATTTTCTCTTTTGATATTTTCAAAAGAGATCCCGAGTCCTTTTTTCCTCTATACACCTTAGCAAGGCACTAGGTTTTCTAGCTTGCTTGGATCCAGGACTAGGAACTTTGTTCCTTCATTGTCTTAGAGGTGTGTAAACCATAGAGGGTTATTTAATTTCCTTTTCCTCTATATAATTAATTCAAACCATGAGTTTCTCAGCCTAGAAGGAGCTAGAATTAAAAGATCTCAGTGGTCATTAATTAGGAGTTTTACATTGTCTTGTTAGAATAATGCCACTAGGGTTATTTTTCCAATTTGAGCCTAGGAGACTGAGTTCTAGGAGATATTGAAGTTGATGATATTATTTGAAGATGATTGTGTGAGTTTCCTTAGATAGACAGAGTTTGGTTTGCATGTTATTGTAGGTTTTTTCCTCGCATAGATTGTGTTGTGCCTCAAATTTTATGAAGCACAAGTTGACATATTAAGTGTTGAGACAATTGTTTGCCAAACACCACACTCAATAGATGATATAATTTAAAATGCATCAAAATAATTTTCCCACATTACGAGGAATATAGATGAAGGATTAAAGACCTTCATTATGTAAGAGTACTCAAGCCAAAGATTTTTATTGTGAGAAAATTTTGTAAAATGGTACAAGTGTATGTTGCAAACATTGTAACAGCTCCAAGGTGGTTAATTTACAATTTTTTCAAAAAGAAACAGAGTCATAATCATAGCATTGTGAAATTAAAAGAGAAAGCTAAAAAGTGTAGGCATATCCTAGACCACCTTGAAATGGAATGAGGTTTAAGGTGCTTTGTGTCAATGTTATTTTGATTCTTGTGCTACTACAGTCCTCAAAGTAAAGATATTGTATTCATATTTTAGGGTGCATGATCGATAGTACATGACACCTTAAATTAATGTAAAATCATGAAAAAATGAAAAATAAACATAAAATCAAGTGAGACTTTGATAAAAGAACCAAGTGCAAGCAAGGGAATACAAGAAATCATAAAAAATCTGTAAAGGAGGAAAGTGTTTACAAAATGCATCTTAGGACAACAAGGATTTACAGGAGTAAAATATGAATTGCAAGATCAAAATTAAGTACTTGAATGGAAATTAAATAACACAGGGAGCTTCACTCAATGAGCCTCTTGCATATCACATGCATTAGTGTCATACTAAACAATACCCCTAATTTAACTACATATTGGAAAATACCTTTAAAAATCACATTTTAAACCCCTTATCAATGCGAATCCAATACACCTTCCTAATTTAATAAACCCTTACTTTCACTAGAGATTGGAGGTATTTTTTTTTCAATTAACTTTATTTATACCCCTTATATTTTTTCATTAACTTTGAGCTCCATTTTTATACCTGTCAATATAAAAACTTTTTACCCCTATTATATGCTTAATATATTATGTTAGGTTTTCCTCAATATATATCCCCTAGTATGAACACATGTGGCATGGTATTTCTCCCTAGTGAAGCCCTTGTGTTAAATAACAAACAAATCATAACTGATCAAATGACTAGTATTGTACAATTAGTGAATAATCTTCAAAGTGATCTAGATATGAAGGATCAATTGATTGATTCACTTTAGATAAATTAAAATAAACAAATGATATGTTTGATGTAAAATCTATAGAAAAGATAGATGCAATTTGTGACACAGAAGATCCCATCCAAATAGTGACTGAATTTTGTGATACATATGAACTCATCTAGAAGGTTAACGAAAGTTGGGATTTAGTGGAGCTACTAGAGAAAGTTGATGCAACATGTGATATAGAGGACATTACCAAAAAGTTTGATGCAACCTATGATATAAGTGAAATAATGAAAAAATTTGATGTAAGTTATGATGTCCAAGACATAATGCAGTTGATTGATGCTTAGTGTGATATTCAACACTTGATGGAATCAATGGTTGAAGCACAACATGATGGAAAAATCAATAGAAAGTTAAAATGTGAAGAAGTAAAAGAACTACATTAAAAATCTTTCCAAGGTATTTTTCTGACCTTGAAAAAATATATCATTCAACAAAAATCGACATGGCTTGGAATATGAAAAATTGGAAATAAGTTGCATATTTCAGATTACTTCAAAGAAGTATTTGTGAGAATAAGATTTCTTGAAGATGTTCATAATCTTGAAAATAAATTCCAACATTGTCAAAGAGTTGATAACATTGAGAGTCAATGTTTTTATCTGCATCCCTATCTTCATTGTGGGAAGACAAATCAATTATTCGAAAAGTGTCAAAATAAGAAGAAGTGTAAGAAGAAATTTAGTTATGAATGGGTGAATTCTTGGAGATGGAATTTATAAGTGAAACAGTTGCATCAGTCTTACCGCATAGTCAATATATAGGTAAAGACAAAGAAAATAAGTATTATTATTATCATCCAATTTTAAGGTCACAACCAAGCCAAAAACCAAACTGGTGTATGAGACCCCCTTGCTTGTGGGACAAGGGACCCACCTCCGCGCAATGATTTGACTGCTAAGTTTGTGAAGGCATACATATTCTACTCCCCTCTGGTTTTGGACCTATGACCTCATAGGATGAAACACATGCTCTTAACCATTAGGCCCACTCAAGTTGTTTCCACAACTCAAGGTGCGGATCACAATGAGAAAATAAAATCTCCTACACCTTTAAAGGGGGCAGTAAAATGATGAAGTCATGTTACTTAGTGATCATCCAAAACCATTATATTATATAAGTGAAAATAGCTAGTGGTAAACTAGGAAACACCACATTATTCAAAGTACATTGGTGAGTGGCCATCCAAAATTCACCACATTATTCAAAGTACATTGGTGAGTGGTAAACCATAAATCACTAGTTTCAAATGGAAGATAGTTAGTGGTCAATCAATAAAGCCACCACCTAAAAAATATAAAGCCCTAGCTTACATCCTTTCCATAATGAACTATTGAAAAACTTCTCACCTTTCACTTGACAAGGGAAAATATTAGATATTAGGCTTTAATATTTGAAGTAAATCAATTAGAATTGGTGATTCTAGCATAGCAATTGACATCTTGAACAAAAATAGTTTTAGTTATTCATTGGGAATGTTTAGACATAACATCTATCCAATTCCAAGATAGCCTTTTTTTAGGAATATCTTCATCATAGCCTAGTTGAGTAGTTTCATATTAAAGATGAAAAAAGACAATAAAATTATTTACACCTATGATTGACATGGAAAATGTTAGACTATGAGTCCCCATAAAATCACAAATTCCAAGATCACATACATGTGAGTTGTAAACCTTATCCTTGATGATGTGTTGCCATGATCCACAAATGAGATGTCAGTGGGATCTATATCTATAATGGTCCAATTCTAGTATTAAAAATTCATATATTGTGATCAATACAATATGTAATAGAGAATGACATTAGGCATTTTCTACCATTTTCTTATCTTGTCTCATTCATGTTAATTCTTAAAATTTATCATTTGAAAAGAATATGATTTCATATCGTGCCAACATATTATGTAAAAATGAGGAGTTGAACCATTTGGACCTGAGGGATTGTCAAGTTCAAAGATTGTAGCCTGAACCTCCTCTTATATTACTGGTTGTATTAACCAGTAGCTATCTTTTTCTGAGACTAATTAGGTGATATGTTCCAACATTGCATCTTCATCTTCATAATTCTGATTATTAGGCTGAGAATAAATTGTTAAAATGTTGATAAGAAACTTCCTTTATTTTTGCAAAGGAGTTGATGTTCTCTCCATTCAGACTTATTGTCTAAACGTTGTTCTACCAAAGACACATCTTTTCTTGTTTGTGAAAATACTTGGTATTTCAATATCTTACTTTAAACAATAAGCTTCTTTATTTGTGTATCTAGATTTTTGGTCTACTCTAATAGATTATTGAAGCTTGATGAATTTTTATTTTTCTTCTTCAAGGAAGTCTTAGTTTACCTATTTCATTCTTAGTTTATTTTTAATTTCTTCTAATTGAGACTTTTGAGCCAAGATGTTTTTGTCTCTTTATCTAAAATGATAATTTTTCCATACCTTGAGTGCTTTCTTAGTCAAGTTTATTTTCTACTCCCAAATGAAAGAAGGTAACCTTTCTACCTTTTGATTGTAGGCTACTGTGACTATCTAAAGAAAAGACTTATCTCGAACCCACTATGGATTAACATTAAATGGAATGGGGCCATAGTCTTCTTTGCTAGAGGAGAGAAAGGATGATCAACTTGTGATCAAATCCATTCCAAAAAATAATTTGAGAAGACATAATAATCCCTTGTTCTAGAATGTTCCCTTTTACTAAAAGAATATCTAACCAAGCTACAATATGCCCTAGTCCTTTCCTATGATTGTTCCAAGTAAATTTACATTTTGTTGGATTGATGTCAATGGGATATAGAAGGGAAATGAAGTCCTCCATTTTTTCCTTGAAAGGATCTCTTACTATCCACTATCCTTTCTTCTCCTAGGAGTTACAAGTAATATTAAAATATTTGGAAAAGAGAATACATTTTTGACCAAAATATGATTCTTTTAGGTGGCATAAATAATTTCAACATAACACTTTATCTTGGTATGGAATTGGCACATAGGAATTTATTATGTTACAATATTTGCTTGTGGGGATGTGGGGCATATTGGTGGCTATCTAATGAGTGGTGATTTGAAACTGAAGTAATTTAAAAGTGGATTGAGTCCAAAGTATGCAAATCTCCACTGAGGATCCTCTTAAAGGAATTTCTTTATCTTAACTTCCATCCATATTTGGTTCCTTTTTTGAAGAGATATATACTCTCATAATTTTATCTCTTGGGGTAGGATTATTTGAGATTTTTTTCTCCTTGATAACTTATGGATTGTTACTAATTTTCATATCACTCCCAAGAACCCTGCAATTGCACAAGCCCACTTTCATTACTTACTGTGGGGTTTTGGACTACCCACAGAAGAGAGGATTGAACCAACTTGGTTCCTTGTAATTCTAGTCACTTTGTACATACTATCAGTAGTACATTAGGTTCTGATTTCTTTGTATTTATATTCCTATTATTCCCTCTTATACCTATTTGGATTGTGTACTACTTTTTCCCTATTTTACTAGGCACAATACCTTTATCAAGATCTCCATTTGATCCTTCATTTGTCTAAGTTGAACCTAATATGGGATTGCGTAAGATAGTATGATAATTTGTAGGGGATATAGGTACCTCTTCCTCGGGATGCACTTCATCCTCGTGTAGAATGACAACTAGGATGTCCTCTAGAAACATATTTTTTTATAATCTTTCAATAACTTGCCCTTGTTCCTATGAGGTTTGATATCCTTGGTTATCCAATGGTTCATATCTTCGTCTTGAGCTAGTTCACATTCCTTTAATTCTTGAATGTGTTGGAGATACTTCTTGGTGAGGTGATGATGGAGGATTTTGAACTACATTTGTGACTGGGGTTTTTAATGAAATTATTGTCTTACTCAACCTTTTTGTCTTTTGAGTTGTTGACATCAATCTCCATTTTCCTTTTATTTATTTTTCTAATCCATATTAGGGAATTTCTTACAAAAAATCCCATAATCATGACATACTTTTCACTTAAAGGGGGTTCGATCATAATCCATTGGTTGAATGAAGTTCCAATTGTCCAATGATAACCAAACTGCCTCTAGAATCCCCTTTTCTAGATCTACTTCAACACATAAACTGGTAAAAGAGAATATGCCATATTTTGGTTCTATCTTGTCAATGTATTTTCCTAGAGTATTTCCAATGTATTTTAGAGTTTCCTCATTCTAGCAGTGTAGGGGAAGATGAGGAAGTTTAACATAAATTGGAATTTTTGATGGAATTTCATTTACTAGGTTGAATTATGGAATCCATTAATTATGATACAAGCCTTGGGATTTGAGAAAATAATGTATGCTTTTAAATATGAGATCCTTGTCTGATCGAGCTCGAGGTTCTTGGGATGGTAAGATATCTATATATTCTCCCATCCCCTTTCTGCTAATGTAAGAGCCAAGTTTGAGCTATGTGGATAGGGAATTTGGAATTTCATCTAGCTTCTTCACAAATTAGAATGAGATGATTAGGGTTGGAGAGAAAATCCCACTACCAAAATTTTGAAGATTGTGACATTTAGAGGAAATGTGGGGAAGTGAGGTAAGGGCCAAAGGTGTGCCCTCCCCTAAAGAGGTAAAAACCATGAAACAAAGAGCGATTGCAAACATAAAAAGGCACTAGCAAAATGATCATATAAAAAAACCATTTAAACAAATATTAAATAAAGATTAAATTAAAAATATAAATCGTTTAAATTAATTTTATTTAAATTTAAAGAATTCTAAAAGTAAAAATTTAAATATTTAATTAACTAAATTAAAACAACTCCGATCAACTTAAACAAACTATAATTAAATTTTAATTATTAAACTAAAAAATGTTTTAATAGAATTAGACACAAATAAAAAAATATATATCATTGTTCATATATGTATAAGAGATTGAAAAAAATTAAATATATAAAATTAATTTTTTTTTTTTTAAATATTAAATTATTAAAAAAATATATTAAATTATTTAAGTTTTTGAGATGATATACTCAATAATAAGGAAAAATTTCATAAACATGACATCTAAATTGCCATAGTAGTTGTCTTTGTGCTTTCATCCGAAGTTCGCAGGAAGTTCGACAAAGGAACGAAGGGACACCAAGGCCATTGTTAGGCAAGGAAGTCGTTGTCGAGGCCGTGAGAGCATGAAAGTTCTAAGTAGGTTTACCACTTTTTCGCTAGGAGTTGGATATGAGAGTCAAATGAAGAGACACAGCATGTAGCAAGCTCCTGACAGGAGCCCTTGCTTAAAATTGGTATCAGAGCCAGTAACGTCTGGTTCAGAAGGTCGGTATTCAAAACTTTCCACTCATAGAGAATGGATTCTCTCCATAAATCAGTTTTTTTCCGAGAATTAGAAGAGAGAGATTCTAAGGATGAATAAAAACCTTTAAGGCATATGTTTGCATCAAGTTCGGGTCGTGTTATAAATTTTGTTGAACTTGAATTTGAAGAACCCCAACCTTCTGCCCGATGGGAACTACCTGCTTTAGCTCCCTAAGAAGTGTATAATGATCTGTCCGCTTTCCATTTAAAAGCTGCAACTAGGATTAGTATAATAGAGTCTGTGAGCCAAATACAAGAAAGCTCAGATAATATCCAGACTATATCTCTGTTAAATCCAAAAGAATTACAGAGCAAGGAAAAAAGGTTGAAGACAAACTATTTGCATTTAGGATGCATCCGAGTAGGAATCAATCCTTTGATACATAAAGGATTACATACTTTTGTGTTGGCAACTGTTAGAGATATGATGCACAATAAGTATACAGATTCCTTAATAGGCAGAATTGTTGCTCCTCCCTCTGATGGCCCAATTTACTTTGATTGTTACCCAAATTTCTCTGTTTACACCTTTGATGAAACCATAGACCAGTTTCTGCAACTCCAAATTTAGACTACTGGTCTCGATATGAAAAAGAAGAGAAATAATATTGCCATCCAGACCAAAGGCTATTTTCGTCACCCTAATACCTTGTGGCTAGCAATCCGCCATACACCTAGTAGAGACTCAAAGTCAAGTATCGTTGTCATGACTGATGCGAAAAATAAAAAAATTGAGCATCAGACAATCCGGTGGGAAGACTTGACATTTCTGGAGCAATGGGTGGTGAATAATCCCAAGCCTCTTTTGCTAAAGAATATCACCTCTGCTAATATTACTAAAAATCTGACTTCTGTTGTTATCTCTTTCCTAAGAAAATCTACAATTGACTGCCGAAGAATTGAAACCACCTGTAAATTATCCAAATACTACAGAGAACCTTCCATTGTAGATACAACTTCTTCCAATTCATCGTTTTGTAAACATAATTCTTTGTATGATTTAGCCCAGCTTGTAAATTATTGTTCTTTAGAAGTAAAATGTCGAGATTGTCAAGAACATGTAATTCTGCTCACTCTAGTCGAGTCTGAAATCCATGACAATCATAATCCCAAGACTGGTATTGCTCCTCCTTCCACATCTGTAAATGCATGCCCAAATCCCAAGTGCTCAGATACACCTTTCCCACATGAGCAAGATCCAGATCATGTACTCATGATGCATGAGATTGTAACATTAGAAGGAGAAGACCCAAGGTTGACTAAGATGATATTTCAAATGAGACTACCAAGCCCAGATATGGTTTGGGATATCTTGAGCAGGCCAACGACCTGATACCAGAGTGCAGATTTCACCCCGTTCCTTCTGACTGCAAAAAGCCTGTAGTAATGGAAATGCATAAATTTTTCTCTCTCATGGATGGATGCTTGAAATTTGAGATCTATACACTAATCCTCGGGCTGATGAATTTGATCAGAATTACACTCCTATAGAGAAGAGACAATTTACTGAAGATTGGAAACAGTATATGGAAATGAATAACACTTGGATATCTTTCTAGTCATGGAAAGATAATATTTCTCCATTGAATGTCTTTACTGGTTCTACTAGTGCTTCAGCAAGAAAACATGCTTGGACTGCATTAGATGGAACAAAAGTTGAGATTCCATTAACATTTCCTCCTTTCAAAGGAATTATGAGTGGAGAAAATCAAAATGCAGCCAAAGCCATACCACTGGTACAGAGGGATGACAATGCTCTAGGCATTGATGGAAGAATACAAAAAGCCAGTGAACAACTCAATTGGACAAATACTGCATTAAAAGGCTTAGAAATAAATGCAGCAAAAACTGCAGAAGTCAAGGAACAAATTCATACTGTGTAAGTATCAATTAATGATGTAAATAAATACTTGAACAATGTACAGTTTGATTCGTTCCTATGCAAGAGAATATTTATCTAAGATAGAAGGAGTAGAAGAAAAGTTAGTTAATCATTTATATATAACTAAACTTCTCATAACTTGTTTAACAGATAAAGTTGAAAAGATGAATCTACCTAAAGTTGAAAAACGAGTTCCAAACTCCTTTCTTGTAAAAAGAAGCATAAAGATTCAAGATCCTGTTAAAACTGTCAACAGGTTTCCAACTCCTAAAGAAGTACTCTCCTCCTCAGAATCTGAGACTACAACAAAGATAACCATTGCATCCTTGTTCAAGGATGAAGAAGAAGAAAAAGGGAAGGAACCAAAAAGTTAGGACACACAAATCTTCCCTATATATGAACCTCTAGAGCATAGGTTCACCAAATACCCAACACCTGACATTGAAGGAAAAGGAAAGCTTCCTGAAGAACATACATTTTTCCCAGACTCCCACAGAGAGTGGAATATAGATAACATGAGTGTCAGCCAAATCCAACAAATGATTGACATGATGTATACAGAATATAAACTCACGAGTCTGTTGTGGTCACCAACAACCCCCCTCTTTGTTTAGTATTAGCAATAATATCAAGCAAAGGGGGACCCTTAACAAAAAATCTCAAAAATATTTTTATCAAAATTTTTTTACTTAACTCCCTAAAAGCTATATCGCGTCGCAAAGAGAAAGTGAAGCGTTTTTCCTATGCGCGTAAGTAAGCTGCGATGAAGCGATGCGACATTCATCGCATCGCATATTCTGAAAGCGCCCTTAAAAAGAAAAACCTAAGGAATCGCCAATGGCCGATATGCGACGTCGCATATCGCAACATCGCCTAAATAGCACATAATGAGCAAATGAAAACTGCGATATCGCGATTTGCGATCTGCGATCTTATAAACTGCGATTTTGCGATTTTCGATCTGCGACGAATGAGACTATCAATTGCTGTGATACAAATCGCAGAAACCACTCATCGCAAAGTTTCTTCTGCATGATCTGTAAACCCAAAATCGAGCGCGCACCTTAAGGGAAATTAATGATTGCACGCCTGAGCATCCAAAGATGATCGTGTTGCGTTTTTCAAAGAGTCAAGTCATTATGAGTGTCATGATTATGCATTCATTAGAGTTTAAAGCTTTCATGTCAATCTTTTCGTCATGTCTCTTTTCCTTTGCGTAAACTGTAAGGCAGTAACTAATATAAATCTATATGCAGGAAACATCTAAGGAAAAGGGGAAAGCGCCAATACTTGAAGAACAGAGAGGAGATGCCTTCGCAAATGAATGCCGCATGCAGCAGAGCCGCGGATTCCAGAGTATCACTCCAGAGACACTGATGAAAATAGACTATCCAAGACTCAGAGTAAAAGGCGCACAAAAGCAGCATGTTTGCAAAAGATCCTGAAGCTCAGATTGGATAAAGCAAAAAGAAAAACGCTAAAAAGGGATGATGCTTCAGAAAAGCCTGGAACAAAGAATGGAAGCAATTTTCAATACGTAAGATTGTTCAGGCAACGAAATCCCTAACTCATTGAGTCATTCACACGGCCGGAAACCGAAATAGCAACAACACAATCAGTTTGAAAGAAATCTGGGTTATACTAAGTATACGCACAGCAAAAAACACCTAGCCAGAGGAAGATTTTCAAAAATATCTTCTAGTTTGTCAGAAAGAGGTGCCAGCTTTTGTTATTTCTACTTTCATCGCCCGAGCAAAAGAAAAAATACAACCAGCCGACTCTTTCCAGGCGAACCTCACATTACTTACAACACTAAGGAGCAGATACAGAAACGGTTAGAAATTAGATTCAATTTTTAGAAATAAATTTGCTTTAGTAAAAGGGCGGTCAATTGAAGCCGTTCCCTAAATTTGTGTAATTAAGATTAGTTAGTTAGTAGTATTTAACCCTTCTCATGGCATTTGGAGAAGGGTCCAGAAATTTGTCAAAAAACTTGTCCTCAGAACATGCACTTTTGCACCCTCGGAGGTGGTTTTTGGTGAATGGATGGATCAACATTTATTTATGTTTGCATTTTAATGTTTGCTACTGATGTTGCACTTCTGTACTCTTAGTAGATGTTAGAAGTAAGTAGAGATAAATCGTTATTGCTTGAAGTTTGTGAGTGAAAATCATTCGTTAGATGGTACTTTTATCTCTTGATTAATTTCTGCTCATATTCTTAGAGTGATATACAGCTGATTTGTTTATATGTTGATGTATGAATGTCTGGATTACCATTTGGCACTTTTGTACGGTGGAATCATTTGTTTGTGCTTAACATATGAATAACTTATCATGCGATATGCTGTTCACAGCTGTTTTGCCTAACTTCTTATGCAAAATGGTTTATCTTAATTGATTTATATTCTTATGATAGCTGAATGATCTTTATTACCAGTTATTGTATGAAATCTTTTTAGATCGCATGAAGAAAGAATCTTACCCCGGGTTAGTATAGATTAGATTTGTTGTTTTTTGTTAGATTACAGTAGCATAGAGTCAGTTTAGAGTTTAGAATTAGATTAGCTTGAAATTACCTTTAGATTAGCATCATCAAAAATCTACACACACACACATCCTTTTAAACTGGGAAGCTGGTCCCATCATCGCCAGTCGGACCTGCTACACCAAACGGGCAAGGAGCCGCCAACCAGGTTTCGGACCGTGTGGGTATCCCCCTTGTTGTTGACCCAATTTCGGGGCCCTCAACATATTTGGCGCTAGAAGGAGGGCACGAACTATGAATGGCAACTAAGTCAAAATCCGAATACCATTCTGAGAGTAAATCACCCTCATCAACTCCCCCGACTTCTCCAATACGGTTAAACCTGGAGTTTGAGGTCGCTCGAGTATCCACCGCTGCTACCAACCCTAATATATCAGACCAACTGATCATTGAACGCCCTGAAATTCAAACTTTGATTCGTAAACTCCAGGGATTCTCTATTTTTTCCCAGAGGTCTAATAAATCTCACAGCAGCGTGACTTCGCAGTACAATCCTGCTCATCCCCTGACCAGATTGAAGAGTGAAAAATTTGGTATTCAACCAAGTGAACTCCCTCTCCCTACTAGGAAAAGAGCAAGGAAAACACCACCAGAGTCTGACCGCGAGACTCTTTCATCTACTTCGTCCATTTCAACCCCCTCACCGCGAAGTCAACCACCCACATCCTCATCCCAAATCACTCATCCATCTTCCACGACCCTTCGTCTTCAATCATCAAATATCATAATATCTTCATCTTCTCAACATCAGGGTCCGTCTTCTGCACTTTCATTAACTAGCGGCTCAACGATGGCCCAGTCTCCATGGAACAATCCTGGGGCGGTTTTGATGCCTCCACCCCTGAGCCCAATACCGGCCCATCCCGAGAAATGGCTACCCAAGTTCAATCCAGAAACAGGCATGCTAGCTGAAGAGCATATCAATAATTTCATGCTCTCTGTTAATCTCAACAGAGTTACCAATGAAGATGTTGTCGTCCGGCTTTTTCCTTATACAATGCAAGGAACAGTCGGGTCATGGTACTTTTCGTTACCTTCCGGGTCCATCACAAGTTGGGACATTTTTCAAAGTCAATTCCTCACCAAGTTTGGAGATGAAAGATCAACAACGACATTGATCAATGACCTATCTAATCTTAAAGCTGAGTCTAGAGAACCCATTAAAGATTTCAATTTACGGTTCAACAAGATCCTCAACAAAATTCCCGTTACTTCTCAACCCAGCGAGGAAGTAAGATGTGAATGGTACATCACGGCCTTACCATCAAACTTGGCCATCTTCGTAGATAGGGCAAACAAAACGACCTTAGTTGAAAACTTGACTGAGGCATTAGCAGTAGAAAACCGCATAGTTTCCCTAGAAAAGAGATCTGCAATAGAAGAACGCAAATCTAAGAAAATCTCTTTCAAAGAAGACACCAAGAAGAAGCAAACGAAAGATCCTTTCGATATGGAAGGGTTACAAAAAGTGTTAAAGGCCATGTCCAATGAGATGATTGACATAAGAAAGCAAGTAGCAAAAACTTCTTCAAAAAAGCCCTACATATCTTTTAAAAGAAATCTTCCCATGGAGATGAAACCACCCAATGCTGTCTCAAATGTCGAATCTGAAGAAGAAGAAGAAGAAGAGAATACCACTGAAGGGCAGACCGATGATGAAGAAGTTGTGGAACTACAAGGAATGTGGGATTTCATCCTCCCATAAGAAGAAGATCAAGAAGCATTTCCGGTTAGCACACGAAGCAAAAATCAACTTGATCCTCCCCAAACTACCCCTAAACAGAAGGGCGCAAGCCCTGCAACAAAAGATAAGGTCGCAACAAAGAAAAAAACTGCTAGAGCTACCCAATTTAGCCCAGCCTAGTCAGATCAAGCACCTCCATCAAAAACACTGATAGTGTCGGATGAAATGGAGTATAACATTATCGATGACATGAAAAAGACTAGGGCTAATATCACTCTTTACGAATTGAGCAAATTGAAACATCAACAAAAAATAATGATGAAAGAATTACATGCCGTGCCTACTACATCTTTACCTACAGCTGTAGCTTCCCACAGTATGGGAAGACCTCCAACCAACATGATCAATAAGATTGATCCAAATGACATTGCCTTGATTGGAGGAAGATCAAGATCTCATACTCCTCCTTTTCTTCTCACTTATGAAATTTTCAATAAAAACGTGCATAATTGCTTGGTTGATTCTGGTGCTTCAACAAATATTTTGCCCAGATCAATATGTGCCAAATTGAATGTTCAGCCTCAGAAATCCACAGTGCGCATAGTTCAACTTGATCGATCTCAAGTCGAAGTGATTGGTGAACTTAACCAGGTGACCATAAGACTGTCGTCTAACCCAAAAGTATGTCAGGTTATCGACATTCTAGTAGCTGATATCCCTGAATTCTATGGTTTAATTCTTAGCAGGGATTGGTCCGAAAAACTCCACGGATATTTCTCGACCGACTGGTCGCACATGTGGTTACCCTACAACGGTAAACCCAATCAAATAAAGGTTGAACGAGAGTTGCACCAAAAGTACATAGTGACAGAATTGGAAGGAGAGAACGAAGCAATAGCATACAACAGCAGTATCATAGGCAATTACTCAGTAGATTCTTTCCTCGGCAATTTCAATGCTCACACCTCACCTTACTTAGAAAATTCAGTTTTGTCCCAAGTTGAAAATTTTTCCCAAACTGATGATTCAAAGTGTTTTAAATTTTTAGATAACTCTATAAATACATCTTTGTTTTGGAAATTATATTTTGATGGCTCTAAATCTAACGAGGGAGCAGGAGCAGGATGCGTTCTGATTAGCCCAGACGGAAACAAGACCATGCTCACATGCAGACTTGAGTTCGATTGCACAAACAATACAGCGGAATACGAAGCCTTGGTGCAAGGCCTATACAAAGCAATCGGGATGAATGTTAAGTATCTTCAAGTCTTTGGAGATTCTGAAATTGTCGTCAAACAGGTACGTAACACCATACATTGCCTGTCAAGTCATTTAAAGCACTATCAATCTTTAGTACAAGATCTGACTTCACATTTCATAGCATTCAATATTTCGTCAATCCCAAGACTCCAAAATGCGAGCGCAGACCTGTTAGCTAACGTAGCCTCTAGACTTATTCCCTCCGAAGATTTTAGTCCCGATAGGTTCTCAATAGAACTAATTTTTAGACCATCCATCCCTGACAACATCACCAACTGGAGAGTATTCAACGACGACCCTGACATTGTAAATTTCCTCACTTCTGAAGGATCCTACTCAAATCAAATAATTGACGAAGACCATCATGATCACCAAATTCAACAAAATAGCACTGATAATGCTATACCTAAATCGGTGGTTAAGTTAGAAGATTTATATGATTTGAAGAGTCGGTTTAAAAGGTCTGCCAATTCTAAACTCTATAGTTCAACTCTGAATTATGAATTAGTGAACCTAGGAACCGATCAGAAGCCGCAAAACGTTAATCTGGGCCACGGCCTAGCCCCTGATGAAAAATCAGCGTATATCCGTCTTCTGAGACAATACAAAAACGTTTTTGCATGGAATTACGATGAGCTGAAAACATACAACACTTCTATCATTCAACACACTATCCCTATGATTGACAATGAAAAACCTGTCCAGCAGAAGCTCAGAAAAATCCACCCCAACTTAGAAAATCAGATAAAGACTGAGCTAAATAAGTTGTTGAGAGCCAGAATAATTTTCCCCGTCAGACATTCCAAATGGGTATCCAATATGGTGCCCGTTAGGAAGAAAAACGGAGATATTCGAATCTGTATTGATTTCCGGAATCTCAAC
Source organism: Pinus tabuliformis (assembly GCA_031772625.1). Lineage (NCBI taxonomy): Eukaryota > Viridiplantae > Streptophyta > Pinopsida > Pinales > Pinaceae > Pinus > Pinus tabuliformis. The sequence continues at coordinate 883,798,074 of CM062815.1, forward strand.
AAAGCCTGTCAGAAAGAAAATTTTCCCCTCCCACCTATGGAGCAAATACTACAGGCAGTAGCGGGCTCAGAATTAATGTCTTTCCTGGATGGATTTTCAGGATACAATCAAGTGCTGGTACATCCCGATGATCAGTTAAAAACCACATTCCGAACCAAATGGGGCACATACGCATATCGGAAGATGCCATTTGATCTGATCAATGCCGAAGCTACCTTTCAGAGAGCCATGGACATCGCATTTAAAGGGTTAGTCAATAAATCAGTAGCGATTTTCCTGGATGATATAACAGTGTACTCCGCCATCTCAAAGACTTGAAACAAATCTTTCAAAGATGTTTAAGGTATGGAATTTCACTTAACCCAAAGAAATCTTTTTTCGCATTAAGTGAAGGGAAATTGCTCGGATTCATAGTGTCGAAATCTAGTATTCACATTGAACCTGACAGAATCAAAGAAATTTCTGAAATATCCATACCCCATAACAAAAAGGCCATGCAATGTTTCCTTGGACAAATCAATTTTGTAAAAAGGTTTGTCCCAGATTTTTCACGTATTATTTCTCCTTTACAAAATATGATAAAAAAGAATTCAAATTTTAAATGGGGCATAGATGAGCACGAAGCATTCAACTTGATTAAACAAGATATCATCAACGCTCCATCTTTAGCTATCCCAAATTTTTCATAATCTTTCATCTTATACACTTTTTCCTCAGAGAAATCTTATGCCGCGATTTTAACTCAAGCAAATCAAGAAAAGGCGGAAGCTCCAATCACGTTCTTTAGCTCGAACTTACGAGGTGCTGAGCTCAATTATTCAGACATGGAGAAACAAGCGTATGCTGTTTTCAAAGCGATCAAATATTTCAGACCTTTCTTACTTAAAGCCCATACCAAAGTCATCATACCGTTTCCAGGGGTAAGAAACTTGTTGGTATAGAAGGATGTAGGCGAAAAGAGGGCGAATTGGATTACCGCTTTACAAGAATACGATCTTGAGATCAAACCAGCAAACATCGTAAGAGGTCAAGGCTTCTGTAAGATGTTAGCTGGAACATCGCAGATTCTTGAGAAATCATCTGAAGAGGTACATACATATGAGGTAAGCCTAAACGATGCAGAATCATTATATGCGGACACCATTTATTATCTTAAGAACGGGTATGCTCCATCGCACTTGGATCACACCAAGAAAAGAGCTCTAAGATTGAAAGATAAGCAATACCAGCTTATAAATGATGTTCTGTTTAAAAGGAATTACGATTATGTACTTCTTAGGTGTCTTGAGAAAACTGAAGCCGAAAAGGTTTTGCAGGAACTCCACGATGGACCAGCAGGTGGACACTATGCTGGAGAGACTACTGCGCATAAGATCTTACGTGCAGGATATTATTGGCCCACGCTATTCAAAGACTCATACAATTACGTAAGGAAATGCCAAATGCCAGACTGCTGCGGGGAAACAAAAGAAATCGTCCATGCCACTACAGCCGGTCAACATCGAGCAACCATTCAACCAATGCGGCTTGGACATAATAGGTGAGATCGTTCCTCACTCTTCTAAGCAGCATAGGTATATCCTCATGGCAACAGATTATTTTACTAAATGGGTAGAAGCAGTTCCTCTCAAGACAGTTAATTCTGAAAACATTATTGAATTCATAGATCAATTTATCATCACTAGGTTTGGGTTGCTGTTGTGGGGAAAAATGCCTATGCAGGACGATCCTATCCACCTAAGGTGTGACAGTGCCTTAGCAACAAACAGAGACAACTATTCTAGTATTCTTCCTTTATGAATTAAGAATGAAGAGAGATGGATGGACTAACCGGTGTCTTCCGTTTGTCCCTCGATCCGGATCCTCTTCTCTTTGGGAGTTCACAGCTACTTGTCTTCTCGCTCGCCCAGCTTCAACAGGTCTCTGCATGATTACAAGAGAAGAACACTACACAAAGACATAGATTCATAAACATAACTAGTTTAGGATTCGAAGTAAACTAAACATACTAATGCAATCATACATCAAAGATACATTAGTATATAGGAGGAACCAAGATAGCTTTATTGATGAATAACAAGGTTCAGGAAGAGATACAACCCAGAGAGCTCCAATCCAGCATCTCCTTCCCAGCAAAATGGAATTCCTATCTTCACCTCCCTTCAAAGCATTAAGCACCCAATGATTCCAGTCTCAAACCAACATCAATTCTTTGCAATAACCAAATTCCAGCCTCTAGATCTCATGGAGGAGAGATCCATATATAGATGTTTTGGAGAGAGGATGAGTCAGCTTGAGATCTGACTAGTGTCCTCTCCCTCTGTCAGTTCTTGATTCCACTTGGAGGTTCTTGCTTCCACTTGGAGATTTGGAACCTCTTACTCATCACCAGTCGAATTCCCTGAGGCAAGTGTCATTTTGGAAGCTTCCTGGGTTTTGACACCTTGAGAAATGAGCTTGCCACATGTCCACTCTCGCTCAGCGCAGGTAGCCAGTGTTGGCTTTGACATTCAACGTAGGTAGCCAGTGTTGGCTTTGACATTCAACGCAGATAGCCAGTGGAGCCATTGACATGATCCTGAATTGACTTGTTTTTGAGCGGTTTTTGGTGGAGAACTTCTGTGAATTGCTGTGGTTTGTTAGCCTTGTTCCTCTAGGGGTAGGAACAACATGCTTAGGGACTTTGGATCCCTTAGATTATGGACATTTCATGCTCAATGCGGTAAGGCACAAAAATGTCTATAACAGTTGCCCCCTAAAGTATGAGGCCGTTTATCGGGTGAAATGCTTTATCCAGGAGGATCCGAAGTTCATCCAATGCTGGGAGGAGACCTGTAATGAGATACAATACAATACATTATTTTTCATACTACTTTCATGATCTAGCTGAGGCGGGCATTCCCATGCTCAACTTTATAAATTCATTTCTTTGTACATAGAACAGACAATCGTCTGATGGTAGACTGATAATTTTGATGAAATTATCATCCTTTGAGTAGGATGATCATCTGCTGCAATGATGTACATGTCAAATGTCTTTATCTTTCCTGAATATATATCGCAGCCTGGATGGATGAAACTAGATCCGGGGTCTTCAAACTCGTTCGATCTTCACTCTAAGTACAAGTCGATCCATGTGAGAATTGTTCTGAAGTCGAACATGGAAAGACATCGCTTGATTACCGGTCAATGAGGTAAACTGTTAACAAGCGCGAGAGGAATCACCGATAATGATAATGACCCTCAAGGTACTGCAGTACAATTCACGTGGTGTGAATAAAGGACTTGGCATCGAACACCACGCAAAATCTTTCGGTCGAAGGTCATTGATGTATACCTGTCGCCGGAAGTGAGAAACTTGCCATTGAGGCATGCAAGCTTCAAAGTACTGAAAGGGTTGTTCCTAGATCAACTTCTTGGATAATGAGCTGATGTCGACAAGAAGCGATCCGTGAAAGGAGGGCCTTAATGTATCCCACATCAATGACATGGAATGGAGCGAATGATTTTGATGGAGGTGAAAACGATCTATGACATATGATTCAGGGTGGCGGTCATGAATGGATGAAGGATAATGTATGGTAGTGGATGGGACACGGTTGACTTTTCTGAACGAATTCTCTTGAACATGTGGCGACACTAATGCGATGGATCGGTAGCATTACCCCAAATATGGATGGTATGGCGAGACCATGGTGATGTGACCGGTGAATGAAACAACCCAACCCGATTGTGGTACGGAGGAAAACTGTCATGTTCAAGAGCGACTTGCTACCATCAAAGTTTTCTTGAGTTTCTGCCAATTTTTCCCCAGTCATTGCTGACCAGTACCTCTTTATTTTTGTCAAGCTTGAGGAGGATAGCATATGCTTGTTCTATAACCTGCCCTTCGGGCAAGCCCATCGCTATGTTTTAACGAGCCTAACAATAGTGAAACTCGTTCTCGTCTAAAGACAAGTTTGTCGCTATTTAGTGATTTTAACGAGTCTAACGACAAGGATAACTCGGTCCTTTTCATTTTTAGAGAGTCTGAAAAGGTACATAAAGTTAACTCCAAAATTCCTTTTTCATCATCTAATCCCTTTAGTCCGAAAAAGTATAAAACAATACAGAAGGGATGATTTTTCGATAGATTTAACGAGCCGAACAAAACAAGCGCTCGATCTTTTTGTGCAATAATCCCTCAGGTCCAAAAAGATTAAAATCTAGAGGAGGGATAGCACTTCCTGTCCCTTTAACGAGCTGGAAGGCCAAGGACTCGGCAATCTTTTCATATTTTACGAGTCAGTTGAAAAGAGCTTAAAGAAGACTTGTCTTTTGAGGAATGAGTGATAAACAGGGTTAGCAGCTGATTCCAGGTACAGGTTGGAATTTTCCAATCACGGCAGTGTCACAAGGATGGCTAGGTGAAATCACTCTTCGCAGCTATTCCTCAAAATGGGTAAACAATCATATGGAGGTGAACGATCGGCCAAATGAAAAGTGGAGGTGACGGTGCAAACACGACCAAGGCTTTAATGGCTGATAAGGTTACATTCATAGTGGTTATTTACCGGGTGGTGGTTCATTTTTTATTGAGCTTAAACGCTGGTGGAAACGCTTGCTCATTTCTTATGTTTATTTTTTAACGTGCATGAAGTCCGCGTTAAAACTGCTCAGATCTTGCGTTTATTTTTTTAACGAGCATGAACTTTGCGCTAAAACTGCTCGATTATACCAATCATATGATAAGAGTGTCTCATTGAAGATGCTATTTTTTAGGGAGCTTAGATCTTACGTAAGCTTTGCTCCGGATCCTTTCGTTATGCAAGTTCGGAAATGACTAATCCTACGAGTTTAAAGGGTTAGACCTACAGGTTTAAAGGGAGGACCTAAAAATTTAAAAAAATAAATAGCCGCCCCTCGCTAGCATTCCAAAAGGTTTGCATGCCCCCAGGCATAAAGTATGATTTCAAGGTTACCTCTACTTCAGTTCCGCCAAAACATTTGTTTCAACGAGAGAGGCTTACCTCTTTCAGGTTACCCAAAGATTGTCTCGTTCGCGGGCACGAATAAAACACTTCTTCGGCAATGTCTACCGAAGTAGGCAAAGGTGAGTGACGTAGCCCGCCAACTCACATAACTTTGACAAAAGAATCTTATTCTAAAACAACCCTCTTCCTAGACGAACGGGGTATGGACTAGTCATATTCTCCCGCGGAAACCTACTCTATACCCAAAGTTTCCCTGCCGAAGCAGACCAGGACGCATGCCCCCTGGGTTCCAGTCATATCCTCCCGGATTACTCGCGCTCATCAGGAGGACGGACCGTGGGTTGAGACACTTCTTGCGTGAATAGACCATTTAGGGATGGTATATGACTATTTGCGATGCGTGATCCGGGAAATGAAAGTTGGTCCACGAGCTTGACCATTCTTCCTTCATGCAGAAAACACATTACTCTAAAGAGTGAGGAGACGAGGGCTTCCATACAATATATATAGTCTCGTCCAAGGAGTAGGTTATAATCCAAGGGTCCTTGAACGACCATCACGTTCATTTGAACGGTCTTCCCTTTCAATGTGATAGGCACATTGGGGAGGATCCCTAAAGGTCGATTGGTTCCTTTATCAAAGCCTGATAGATTTCTCATTTCAGGAAAAAGCGCTGGCAAACCAAGCGCTTTCCAAGAAATAGAGGAAAGGATACTCACAGATGCCCCTTCATCAATAACTATGCCAGCCATTACCGTTCTGTATATTTGGACGATAATTCTGAATGGTATGCTAGCTGGCAAGCGGGGTCTGCCTAGTTGGTTCCAGTCGAAGGACACAACTAGGTTGCTTGGTGGTGGGACCGAGTATACGGCCAGATATCGTTCTGACGAACTTCCTTCCTGCGATAAAGGAATGGGGGCATTGCCCCCTTGTTCATCGGAGTCAGTGCTGATGAAGAGAATTTGGACGGTGTTGTCTTTATTCTCCTCTGTGATGGTATCATTCGGAGATAGAGCCTCTGAAGGCAAAACTGGGTCAACTGTCGTTTCAACCTTTAGACCTCGTCAGGTATGGATTCAGACGGTTCATCTTCAATGACAGGTGCTTTGGCTGACCACCTGAGCGGGCCAGCCGGGTTTTCAACTAGCGAAGGACTTGGCAGGAGTCTTTGATATCCAGGAGGAAGTTGCGCTCGTAAAATCGGGCAATCTTCCAGAACTCTTTTTGCCTCGTCTAAGAAGGGACAATGGTGGATGGCATGATCGCCTTCACACAGCCTGCAAGGAAATTTAGCTTTCCCTCTCTATCCTGGGGCTTCACTCCCGCCAGTTGACGGTGAGCAGTCAAAATGGCTATCAGAGGTCGACGCTACTGAATTGTGCAAACGGGGAGACCAGTCCCTTAGTATCCGAGGGATGCAGGGACAATCTCTGTGGAAGTGGTCTCCCTTGCATATGATGCATGGCGATTTAGGCCTGGTCAGTGCTGTGTGTGGATTTTTGTCAGATGACACTTGTTTGCCCCCAGTCGCTTTTGGCTCCTTCTTCTTCTTCTCTTTCTTCTTCTTCTCCTTCTTCTCCTTAGGAACTCAGTTTTTTGTTTTACCAGTTCCGTCAAGTGAAGAGGAAGGAGGAGAGGAAGATGAAGTAGAAGGCTGGTGGGAAACTCTGGTCTGGTTGAACTGTTGACTCGACTGTTCAGGAATGGTGGTGTTCTGAACGACATTGGTTGAAAAGAGCCAGACTGGTAGGCCAATTGTCAGTCTTGGAAGCGACAATGTGGCCATGTGGGGCGCACCAACATCTCCCCAAGAGGAGAAGGGACTAGGATTTCCACCAAGGGGAATCCCTTGGTTGGTGGGCTCCATCTTTTCAACCTAAAGATCAACGCGGGAATAAAGGGTGATTGTTCCGTTTAAAATAAATTGTTAACGACGCTTTATCTACACAACTTGCTTTTTCACTTTTAAAGAGTCGAGAAAAAGCTAAAGATGACTCTAGTCTCCTTCGATCTTTTAACGAGCCCGAAGTGACAAATGCTCGGATGGACTTTTTCTATTATAGAGTATGAAAAAGGCCAAAAGAAACTACTTTGGAGTTCTAGGCAGAGGGTGTGCCAAACTTTTCGCAAAACCGCAGAATACTTTTTAGGGTACGGGCGGTAGATCTTCCTGAATGCTGTGTTCAGTGCATTGCGATCAGTAGGGCGGCCGACACGGCTTCCTAAGGATAAAGGTTTATTCCTATAGGGGTCTCCCAATATATACGCGACGGTACGTGGGAGCACAATCCGTACTAGCGCTATCGTCCCTCAGGAGGAATCACCCACCTTCAACGAGATCGACAGTCACCAGGCTTAACGATACCGGAACATGTCTCTAGCCTAGACCTCTATGTTGTGCGTTATGTTGCAAAGCGTTGTTAAGTTCATTCAGTTTATTTTAAGTTGATCTTTTTAGAAGTTTGCCTTTCTGGATCACCACGAGATGTATGATACAATTCCTAAATGCAGTCTAAGATGATAAGCAAGCTTTATATCTTTTCAACTTTGAAAATCCTAGCTACTAAGGGAAACGAAAGACACGATTTTTTCTCAAAGAGCAATCAGCACACTCTAATGCACTTTTCCTAAATCAAGCATGCAAACTATCAAAATGCAAATGCACAATGCAGGTGTTTGTTTTCCGCTTTCTTAGTATTGATGCCTACAAAGAAAGTTTTTTGTACAACTTTGAATTCGCTTTTAAATGACAAATACAAACAAGTTTACTTTTTTGAAATCAGAAAGGGTAGAAGAGATTACAACACTTTACAACTTTTGAAATGAACACTTGTTTCGACACTTAAAAGAGACAAACTCAAACCAATAAGCAAAAGCAAATGTATAATCAACTGTAAACAGCCAATGAACTCTCTCCTAATATCACAACTGACAGATCTGAATCAAGGGCTACAGGATGATTATTTCACTCATGCAAAGGAAAACTGTAAATGATGCCACAAACACATAAAAACACTCACAGTCTTTTTGTACAAAAGGAGGCGTAATTTAAGCAGAGAAAAGGAGTTATCAGAATGGTACCTATGCTGGTTACAGGCTGCAAAAAACAGAGATCAAAACAAGGCAACAGAGAGCAGAGAACCCCAGCTGCACAAGGCAAAAATGGTTCAGCGCAACCTCAACACTTTGGTTTTGATATTCAGCGCAGGTGGCCTTCACGGGACCTGCGTTGAAATGCAGAATGCCTTCACAGGGTTTGCGCTAAACGAGAAACGAGAGTTTCTCACTGGGTTCTGGGTCACAGATTGCTAATTAATCTACTGTTTCAGGCCAAATAAAAGCAACAAGAAAGGTATAATCAAAGGGATGCTTTGAGGAGGTACTAAGATCTATCACAAAGGATCATCAAATCATTTGTGAGTCCATTGTTCAGATCATAGACAAATCCAATGATTGGATCAAGGCAGCAACTGTCTACTTTGCAACTGAGAATAGCAGAAGCAGTTCGATTGTTGCTGTTGAGTCTATGAAACAAACAATGATAGAAACACAAATAAAATGACTAAAACAAATTTTCCCAGTGGAGTCGCCAATTTTTTGTGGGGAAAAATGCCTATGCAGGACGATCCTATCCACCTAAGGTGTGACAGAGCCTTAGCAACAAACAGAGACAGCTATTCTAGTATTCTTCCTTTATGAATTAAGAATGAAGAGAGATGGATGGACTAACTGGTGTCTTCCGTTTGTCCCTCGATCCAGATCCTCTTCTCTTTGGGAGTTCACCGCTACTTGTCTTCTCGCTCACCCAGCTTCAACAGGTCTCTGCAAGATTACAAGAGAAGAACACTACACAAAGACATAGATTCATAAACATAACTAGTTCAGGATTAGAAGTAAACTAAACATACTAATGCAATCATACATCAAAGATACATCAGTATATAGGAGGAACCAAGATAGCTTTATTGATGAATAACAAGGTTTAGGAAGAGATACAACCCAGAGAGCTCCAATCCAGCATCTCCTTCCCAGCAAAATGGAATTCCTATCTTCACCTCCCTTCAAAGCATTAAGCACCCAATGATTCCAGTCTCAAACCAACAACAATTCTTTGCAATAACCAAATTCCAGCCTCTAGATCTCATGGAGGAGAGATCCATATATAGATGTTTTGGAGAGAGGATGAGTCAGCTTGAGATCTGACTAGTGTCCTCTCCCTCTGTCAGTTCTTGATTCCACTTGGAGATTTGGAACCTCTTACTCATCACCAGTCGAATTCCCTGAGGCAAGTGTCAATTTGGAAGCTTCCTGGGTTTTGACACCTTGAGAAATGAGCTTGCCACATGTCCACTCTCGCTCAGCGCAGGTAGCCAGTGTTGGCTTTGACATTCAGCGCAGGTAGCCAGTGTTGGCTTTGACATTCAGCGCAGATAGCCAGTGGAGCCATTGACATGATCCTGAATTGACTTGTTTTTTAGCAGTTTCTGGTGGAGAACTTCTGTGAATTGCTGTGGTTTGTTAGCCTTGTTCCTCTAGGGGTAGGAACAACATGTTTAGGGACTTTGGATCCCTTAGATTATGGACATTTCATGCTCAATGCGGTAAGGCACAAAAATGTCTATAACAGTTGCCAACTTCCTTAATGTTTGATAATGCATCATACTTTTCTGGAAATGCAATGACCGAGTTTGCGCTTAAAAGAGGATTCAAACTGAAGTATTCTGCCAACTACTATCCGCAAGGTAACGAATTGGCTGAATCAACAAACAAAAACCTAATCAGGATTATTAAAAGAACAGTTGACCAAAACCAAAAGAATTGGCACAAAGTGCTGGTTAATGCTTTATGGGCAGACAGAATTACGAAGAAAGCTTCAATCGGCACTTCTCCCTTTAATTTAGTTTATGGGAAAGAAGTGGTTCTTCCTACTCACTTAGTCATTCCCTCTTTGTCTTTAGTACAACACATTGATGAAGTATCTACTTCCTCTTTGCAATTGAGACAAATGGAAATAATCAGACTAGAAGAACAGCGAGAACAAGCTAAGAAAACCCATGCTCACCACCAAGCGCTAATAAAATCCTCTTCTGACTCAAACATCATAACCAGAAAGAACTTTCAGATGGGAGATTTAGTTTTGAAATGGGATAAGGCTCATGAAGAAAAGGGCAAGCATACAAAATTTCAGAAGCTATGGCTCGGTCCTTTTCAGATTGTAGAAGTCATAGGCCCATCGACGTTTATGTTGTAGGATTTGGCGGGTAGAAGAGATTCTTTCCCTGTGAATGGACAGATTCTTAAAATGTATTTTCCATAAGAAGATCATTCTTCTATTTTTGTAGGATAGTTTTAGTTTCTTTTATTTTGTTTTTCTCTTTCTTATAAATAAAATCGGTTGTGAATGATCATTAAAAAGGATTCATGAAAGAGAACACTAACTCTCTATCAGATTTTGATTTCACTTGTACAAATAGCAAAGCTTTTCAAAAAATCTGATTTTTATTATTGACAAATAGAGTTAACTTTAGCCTGAATAATGATATTAGTTTCAACCTTTCAAAAGACTTTGATGAAAGCAACCTTTGGTAAAAAATTGTTTTGTGTCAGCACAATGAAAGGTATCATCAATAATAAAATAAATATTCTCTATAAAACTGTTGTTTTCAAGCTCTATTATTGTCGTCCAGAGCTTTCTTAAGGAAAAACAATGACTTCCGCCCTGCAAAAGGAAACCGGAGCATTCAGAGAAACAATCCTAGAAAACACTATATCTCAAAGAATAAGAGGTCTCATCAGGAGCCGGCTTATCATGATCACAGATATTATAACTTGCTGACTTTGTCAAAACTGTCTATCAAAACAGGGCAACGACTCAAGATTGTTGCAATCAAAATACAAGGGGTCTCATCACGAGCCAGCTTGTTCAGCAAAAGTGTAAATCAAGTGAATGACTGTGTCATAATTTGGCCACCAAACCAAGACATTGTTCTTTAGAGAATAAAAAAAGAAAAAGTTTCAAAAAGGATTTTTCTTTGAAGTGTTGTAAATAACCTCAAGCAGGAAAAAGGATCATTGCTGGATAACATGGTAACCTTGTCGAGGCTATGGACGCTTGCGGGCAGCAGAGGCTCTACCTACGACAAATGAGAATATTTTAAAGCCAGTACGCAGAGAAGACCTTATTTTATCTTTTAAAAAGGACCGAGTAATGTCTGGTATGAATGCAAGAACTAAGCCTAGGGAAGTAGACAATTGGACAAAAAGAAAGGTTGAAACAAAGTATCATTGACAGGATGAGGGGTAATCTACTCTATCTGTCCATAACAAAATTTAGACATATGAAAATTTTTCTGTTTCGGAAGTGGAAATGTCAATAGAAAAGTAGAGATAACTGGTTCTTCACAGTGAATCGCCATTGTTGTGGTCACCAACAACCCCCCTCTTTGTTTAGTATTAGCAATAATATCAAGCAAAGGGGGACCCTTAACAAAAAATCTCAAAAATATTTTTATCAAAATTTTTGTATTTAACTCCCTAAAAGCTATATCGCATCGCAAAGAGAAAGTGAAGCGTTTTTCCTATGCGCGTAAGTAAGCTGCGATGAAGCGATGCGACATTCATCGCATCGCATATTCTGAAAGCGCCCTTAAAAAGAAAAACCTAAGGAATCGCCGATGGCCGATATGCGACGTCGCATATCGCAACGTCACCTAAACAACACACAATGAGCAAATGAAAATTGCGATATCGCGATTTGCTATCTGCGATCTTATAAACTGTGATTTTGCGATTTGCGATCTGCAACGAATGAGACTATTAATTGCTACGATACGAATCGCAGAAACCACTCATCGCAAAGTTTCTTCGGCATGATCTGTAAACCCAAAATCGAGCGCGCACCTTAAGGGAAATTAATGATTGCACCCCTGAGTATCCAAAGATGATCGTGTTGCGTTTTTCGAAGGGTCAAGTCATTATGAGTGTCATGATTATGCATTCATTAGAGTTTAAAGCTTTCATGTCAATATTTTCGTCATGTCTCTTTTCCTTTGCATAGACTGTCAGGCAGTAACTAATATAAATCTATATGCAGGAAACATCTAAGGAAAAGGGGAAAGCGCCAATACTTGAAGAACAGAGAGGAGATGCCTTCGCAAATGAATGCCGCATGCAGCAGAGCCGCGGATTCCAGAGTATCACTCCACAGACACTGATGAAAATAGACTATCCAAGACTCAGAGTAAAAGGCGCACAAAAGCAGCATGTTTGCTAAAGATCTTGAAGCTCAGATTGGATAAAGCAAAAAGAAAAACGCTAAAAAGGGATGATGCTTCAGAAAAGCCTGGAACAAAGAATGGAAGCAATTTTCAAATACGTAAGATTGTTCAGGCAACGAAATCCCTGACTCATTGAGTCATTCACATGGCCGGAAACCGAAATAGCAACAACACAATCAGTTTGAAAGAAATCTGGGTTATACTAAGTATACGCACAGCAGAAAACACCCAGCCAGAGGAAGATTTTCAAAAATATCTTCTAGTTTGTCAGAAAGAGGTGCCAGCTTTTGTTATTTCTACTTTCATCGCCCGAGCAAAAGGAAAATACAACCAGCCGACTCTTTCTAGGCGAACCTCACATTGCTTACAGCACTAAGGAGCAGATACAGAAACGGTTAGAAATTAGATTCAATTTTTAGAAATAAATTTGCTTTAGTAAAAGGGCGGTCATTTGAAGCCGTTCCCTATATTTGTGTAATTAAGATTAGTTAGTTAGTAGTATTTAACCCTTCTCATGGCATTTGGAGAAGGGTCCGGAAATTTGTCAAAAAAATTGTCCTCAGAACATGCACTTTTGCACCCTCGGAGGTGGTTTTTGGTGAATGGATGGATCGACATTTATTTATGTTTGCATTTTAATGTCTGCTACTGATGTTGCACTTCTGTACTCTTAGTAGATGTTAGAAGTAAGTAGATATAAATCGTTATTGCTTGAAGTTTGTGAGTGAAAATCAGTCATAGATGGTACTTTTATCTCTTGATTAATTTCTGCTCATATTCTTAGAGTGATATACAGCTGATTTGTTTATATGTTGATGTATGAATGTCTGGATTAGCATTTGGCACTTTTGTACAGTGGAATCATTTGTTTGTGCTTAACATATGAATAACTTATCATGCGATATGCTGTTCACAACTCTTTTGCCTAACTTCTTATGCAGAATGGTTTATCTTAATTGATTTATATTCTTATAATAGCTGAATGATCTTTATTACCAGTTATTGTATGAAATCTTTTTAGATCGCATGAAGAAAGAATCTTACCCGGGTTAGTATAGATTATATGTGTTGTTTTTTGTTACATTACAGTAGCATAGAGTCAGTTTAGAGTTTAGAATTAGATTAGCTTGAAACTACCTTTAGATTAGCATCATCAAAAATCTACACACACACACACATCCTTTTAAACTGGGAAGCTGGTCCCATCATCCCCAGTCGGACCCGCTACACCAAATGGGCAAGGAGCCGCCAACCAGGTTCCGGACCGGGTGGGTATCTCCCTTGTTGTTGACCCGATTTCGGGGCCCTCAACAAAGTCTTAGAGGGAAAAGTGAAATTGATGCTTGTAGGACAATTATTCAATGTTTTACAGGGACACTCCTCAGGTGGTGGGAGACAGAATCCTCTCCTAATCTCATTCAAACAATGGAACCAAAAGTGCTTAAATATGAGAAAGGAGATGTAATACATAATTCTGATGGCACAATTACTAGCAATATGATAGGCTCCCTGACATCAATGATCTTAGAACATTTGTGTGGAAGTGAAACAGAAATTGCTGATAAAAATGAAGTTATTTTGATGAATCTAAAATGCCACAAAATGTCCCAATATGAAGACTTCCATAGAGACTAGATGCAGAGAATCTATGAATTTAAAGATTCCAAAAACCTATTATGGAAACATGTATATCTTACAGCCTTGCCATCAAGATTTGTCGATTATATTAGATTACAAGAAGTCTTCCAGTTACCTTTTGAATCATACACATGGGGTGAGATATATGCTCACATTACAAAGGTGCTCGTAAGTCTTTGTGCAAGCTCAAAGGTAAATAAATCTCTGGAAAAACTTTCCAGACTACCAGGCAAAAAGTCCATCTGCAGCAAGTATGGACTTACAACAAATGATCCTTTGGTCAGAAAAGAGAAAAGCTAAGAAAAGAGCAAGGAGAGAGTTCAAATAAACTTTCTACAAGAATAGAAGAAAGTATCCAAAGGACAAGAAAAGGTATTCTAAACCAGTGAGAGGCCAAGCCTCTAAAACAAAGAGAGGGTATTATGAGTATGTTCCTAGAGCACATTATTATAATCCCTCTGATATTCACCTGCACACAGCCAAGCAGGAGAAATGGAACAAAATCACTTGTTGGTTATGTGACAAAAATGGACATACATCCTCCAGATGTCTACAAGGCGAAGAATCAAAGTTAAACAGAGGAAAGAAATCTAAAGCCTTTTCTCAGAAAGTCAAACAAGTTAAGCAAGAAAGAACATAACCAATGCTCTACATGAAATGTGGTTCTCGAGCACACAAAACAGAGCGCTGCCTGAATGTTACCATCAAGGAAATTTCTCAGCATCACTAGATAGAAGAGTCATCTTATCATTCTTTCAGTTCTTCTTCTGTAGAAGAACTACATGCTCACATGGAACAATATTCAGAGTCTAGTTCTTGAGATTGTTTCTGTTCTGATCCTGAAGAATGTGCTTGTCATGCTCAATATGATTCTGATTCTAAATATTCCAGTGAGTCAAGTGAAGAAGGGGAAAAGCCCCAAAAAGAAAAATTCCTCATGGCAGCAACAGAAGAAAACGAGTCGAAAATTCTATCCCATATAAGAGCCATGGAGGAAGGATACATGAAAAATCGCCTGATCGAAGCTTTTACAGAGCAGCTCAAATCCAAAGCTTCAAAAGAATCAGGTAAGAAGTCCTTATTTATTGATGCCTCATATGAAAGAAATACCAAATCATTTCAAATGCATCATCAGAAACCTGGTAGAGTAAGATCACTCACTCTAGGAGAAGTAAGCCGTGAGATTCATAATCTCAAGGCAGAAATTTCTACAATAAAAGCTCAAATTGCAGAGCTGTAGAAAGGAAAGGCAGTGGTAAAAGAAGAAGATGATGATCATCCATGGAATACTGCTCAATATAGCAGTAACCAAGAAGTTCAGGTTGTTGAAGGAATAAAGGAACCAAATTTTGGATTCAGAGATATGAGATTATTAACCATCTCCTATCAGCAACACCATTTCAAAGTAAATGTCTGCATAAAAGGACAAATGTTTGAAATGGTTGCACTTCTAGATTCTGGAGTAGACACAAATATCCTTAACATGAAAAATATTCCAACAAAATATTGGGTTGCTGCAGAAAGAAAAGTCATTGGTTTGGGTAATAAAAAGCTCCAATGTGAAGTACCAAAGCCTCCCTCTGCTTTGATACTCACTGTGTTTATCAGAAATTTGTAGTAGTTGATATACCAGTAGATTGCATACTAGGAAATGTTTTTCTAACAACAGTAGAACCTCATGGGTCACTCAGACTCGAAGGAGGAAAAGCTGGATATTTTATCTTTGTTCCCACATCTAAGGGGACAAGAAAGAAAATTGAGCTTCCATATATTTCAAATCCTAGAATTTCAACAATGGTCCAAACTGTTCAAAATTTGGACAAAGCTGAAGCTCAGTTATCAGATCTAAAAGATCTGAAGACTACTCTAAGAGTAGAAGAACAACTCAATTTTCCCCAAACAAAGAGAAAAATTGAATATCTAAAGAAACAGATCAAGGAAGAATGCTGCTCAGAAGAACCTAATGCATTTTGGCATAGGAAGCAGCATACAGTAGAGCTCCCTTAAAAGGAAGGATATAATGGTAAGCCTTGTAAGAGCCGAGCAATCCCTATGAGCAAAGAATACAGAGATCTTTGCGAGCAAGAAATTCAGTAGCTCCTTAGCATAAAATTGATCAGAGAATCAAACAGTCCTTGGAACTGTTATGGGTTCTATGTAAACAAGAGCGCTGAACAAATAAGAGGCATCCTAAGACTAGTCATAAACTATAAGCCTCTAAATTTAGTCCTATCTAATGACACCTATCCCATACCCCATAAAGGAGATCTAATCAGGAGGATAGTGCGGGCCAAAATATTCTCCAAGTTTGATCTGAAAGCAGGATTTTGGCAAGTGGCCATTTCTGAGAAGGATAAATTCAAGACTACCTTCAATATACCAGTAGGAAATTACGAATGGAACGTCATGTGTTTTGGGTTAAATAATGCTCCATCAAAGTTCCAAAACATAATGGACAATATTTTCAAGCCGTATTTTGATTGGATGATTGTATATATAGATGATGTCTTAATATTTTCTAAAACCATTCATGATCATTTTAAGCATGTAAATATATTTAAGAATTTGGTTAAGCACAATGGTTTGGTGCTTAGCAAAAAGAAGATATAAGTTTTCCAAACTTCTATCAAATTTTTGGGCCACACAATCTGCAATGGGCAAATTTCTTTGCAGAAGCATGCACATGAGTTTGCAGATAGATTTCCAGATGTCATCACTGACAAGAGCCAAATGCAAAGGTTCTTAGGCTGCCTTAACTACGTCAGCAACTTCTATCAGGACTGCGCCAGTGATAGGAGAATACTGAACAAAAGACTAAAGAAGAATCCTCCAGAATGGACATATGTCCATACAAAGGCAGTCCAGAATATCAAGGCCAAGGTAAAATCTTTGCCTATTCTGTACATAGCTCATGATCTTGTGTATAAAATTGTTGATTCAGATGCAAGTAATTTTGGATGGGGTGGAGTTTTAAAACAAAAGGTTGGAAAAGAAGAACAAGTTGTTTAATTTTCCTCTGGAGTATGGAATCCAGCTGAACTGAACTACTCCACAATTGAAAAAGAGGTTAAGGTAGCATGGAACTGCATCAGTAAATTTGAAGTTTATCTCATTAATAAATCTCTTTTTCTTAGAACTGATTCATCTTCTTTATAGAAGGTCTTAACAAAAGACATCAAAAAGGCCGGAGAAGGCAAGTTTGTGAGATGGCAAGCTCTTTTTGTAAACTTTGATTTTTAAGTGGAACAAATTAGAGGAAAGGACAACAGTCTCCCTGATTTTCTTAGCAGAGAATACATTGAATCAAGAGATCATGTCATGATGATCATCACTGAGTGGGAATAGCACTAGAAACAAGAAGTCTTAAGGACTATCCTGGATGATGAAGACTGGGAAACTTATAAGAAAAACTGGAGACCTACTTGGCAGCTGAGAAACACAAAGGTCCTGGACACCAACTTATAGCCTCATACAGATATCCAACACTTTGTCTCGGAAAGAAGAGTGTACCCTAAAGGAGGCAAGTGGATTCATGATATGATATATGACAAAGCAAGACGAGATGCTGACATTGCACAGTGGGCATTGGAGCAAAATTTTCATGACATTGCCACTATTTGGTACCATGGAGGATCCAATACAGGAATACATGAAATGTATGTTTGCATATACAGAACAAGAGATCTTTGGAACAAACCGGTATATGTCAGAACATAACCTGCTGCCAGATGGCTAAGAAATGATCCCAAGATCATTTTTCCAGACACAGTGTACAATTTTGCAGACTATAAGTAGCTCTGGTGGGACTTCCTAAACATTGATGATAAGGTAGGAACCCACTACACCAAATTAAAATTTAGCGCCATTAGCCATTATCAAGGGTATCAATAATGTAAGGGGCTTAGAGACTGGTGGACTGATTATGGTGTAAGTAGGACTGCAATGGACCCAATATGGCATGAAAAATATTGTAAGACTCACTGTAATATATGTAATCAACAAGATACGTAATGTATTCATCCCACTTATAACATTGTCAAAGAAATGGCAGAAGGTGAATGGATGACGTATAGGTCATCTCCCTATAATAATTCCTTCGAAGAATATATGAGAGAACACATGGAGTGGCTTGTATTAACCAAAGTCCAGTATCAGATTGTAATAGGGAGACCAATGATAGTCTGTAGGATCTGCACAAAATCCTGGGACAAAATGTTATATAAAAGAGGTAGATTCCCTGATTTGACAGTATTTTGACAGTTCTCATGGGCTTTCTGTAAAAAGCATGCATATTGTAGACAATAAAGTACCAGTCACAAGGGCTTAATTGTGGCTAGATTCCTTGTGGACTTTGTTGTACTAAAGTTTCCACTGTGTAAAAATCTTTCTCGCGGGCTTTATGAAAAGTATCCACTTTGTCGATTTCGTAGTTTTCTCGTGGGCTTTGATAAAAGTATCCACTTTGTTCTGTGCAAATTATTTTCCATAAGATTTGCTTTTTCAAATAGGAATCTGCTAGAAGGATGATGCCCTAGCATTACTCGGAAGCAATAATTCCATCCATTCAGACTGGAATCTTTGTGCAGACGTTTCCCTGACAGTACCTAAAAGTAATGATTCCATCTAAATTTAGGTCAGATCACAAATGACCCACAGTAATGCTTGTCCCCCCTCGCTTCCTATATAAGGAGGGTAAGGCTCATTACCGAGGCATTCGCATTTGGAGTCAGTTTGAGTCTTTCTGTGTTGTGTCGAGTCTCTCTCCTGCTCTACATCTACGGACATACTGTCTGATCTGCTTGCATCACGAGAAGAACTCAAGTCCTTAGGTGATTTGGGAGCCTGCGCATCAGTGTGCTCGGCATTGGTGAGAACCTAAAGTGGCCGAATCATTTAGAGAGTCATCCAGTCTGTAAATGTTGTGTTGTGTCATATTCTGAGACAGAGCCTATCTATCGCCAGGTAGCCTTCGGTATTGCTTGTTCTTTATGAACGACATAAAGCCCAATAAATGCGAAGATAGTCAATCTATGGAAGGAATCTCTTTGTAATCAATTCATCCATTCTAAAATTAAACGAGTACACCATTCTGCAACTAAATATTTTGTCTTCACTTTAATATTGTCTGTTGTGGTAGTAGTTGTCTTTGTGCTTTCATCTGAAGTTTGCAAGAAGTTCGCCAAAGGAACGAAGGGATGCTGTTACAGGGAAAAATGTCTATATAGAACTGCTTATCCCACTAAGGTGTGGCAACTACCTTAGAAACAAACAAAGTAAAGCTACTTTCATTTTTCCTTTATGAAAGATAGATGAGAGAAGAATAGAGGAGACCAACCTCTGTCTTGCGCTTGGCTCCTAGTTCGATTCCTCTCTCTTCTGATAGTCCTTTGCCACTTGCTTCCTCGTACACCCAGCTTCACAAAGTACCTGTAGAATCAAAGTAGCATAACACTATACAAGAACATGGATCTATTATCATAAACAATCTAGGATCAAATGTAAATTGACCATACAAATGCATAAAACATAAACGACACAAGACTATGGAGGAAAACTTGAATAGCTTTTATTGATAATCAAGAAAGAGCCAAGGGAGTTACAACCAGTTTTTCTAACCCAGCATCATCCTCTCAGCAAGTAAGCCCTTCTTCACCTCATACAAAGCTCAGATCACCCAACACTATGATGTTACCTCAAGAAACTAACAGCAATTCCTTACAAGATGAAAAATTCCAGCCTCTGGATCTCTGGGATGAGGGATCCATATATAGATATCTGTAAGGGAGATGAGTCAGCTTGTGATTTGATTAGTGTCTTCCCTCTAATAGTTCTTGCTTCCACTTGGAGATTGATGATCTCTTACTCATCCTTGGTTGAATTCAGAGAGGCAAGTGTCACAAGAGAAGTTTCTGGAAGATTCCATGCCTCTCCACCTCGCGGATTGACACTGCCATTTGTCACTTCTCGCTCGTTGCACCCCATAGAAGGGCTTTTTGAAATTTAACGCACCCACAGAGTGTACTTGGGTGAGATGCAACGCACTTTGCTTATGGAGTAGGTGAAATGATCCTGTTTTACCAGTGCTGAGCAGATTTCATGGAGAACTTCTGGGAGAAGCTGTAATCAGTTGACCTTGTTCCTTTAGGGGTTAGAAAAACACTTTTAGGGACTTAGGAGCCCTTGGTTTATGGACATTTTATGCTTGCGGTTGCAGTGCCCAAAAATGTCTATAACAGTTTCCCCCTAAAGCATGAGGTCGTTAATCTTTTTGATGTCGGGTGAAATGCTTTATCATGAGGATCCGAAGTTCTTTCAAGCTGGGAGGAGACCTGTAATAAGATACAATACAATACATTATCTTCATAATTTTTTCATGATCTAGCTGAGGCGAGCATTCCCATGCTCAGCTTTATAAATTCGTTCTCATGTACATAGGACAGACAATCGTCTGAGTGTAGACTGATGGTTCTGGTAGAATCATCATCCCTTTGATTGGATCATTATCTGTGTAGCAATGATGTAAACTTAATGTCTTTATTTCCCTGAATATATATCGCAGCCCGGATGGATGGAACTAGATCCGGGGTCTTCAATCTCGTTCGATCTTCACTCGAAGTACAAGTCAATCCATGTGAGAGATGTTCTAGAGTCGAACATGGAAAGACATCGCCTGATTACCAGCCAATGATGTAAGCTGTTAACAGGTGTGAGAGGAGTCACCGATAATGATAATGACCCTCAAGGTACTGCAGTACAATTCACGTGGTGTGAATAAAGGACTTGGCATTGAACACCACGCAAAATCTTTCGGTCAAAGGCCATTGATGTAAACATGTCACCGGAAGTGAGAAACTTGCCATTGAGGCATGCAAGCTTCAAAGTACTGAACGGGGTGTTCTTAGATCGACTTCTTGGATAATGAGCTGATGTTGACAAGAAGCGATCCGTCATAGGAGGGCCTTAATGAGTCCCACATCAATGACACAGAACGGGGCAAATGATTTAATGGAGGTGAAAACGATCTGGTGATATAAGGTTCAGGGTGGCGGTCATGAAAGAATGGAGTGTAAATGTATTGCAGCGGGTGAGACACATGTGAATTCTCTGAATGACTTCTCTTGAACATATCAGCGACACTGACGTGATGGATTGGTAGCATTAATCCCAAATGTGGATGGTGTGATGGGACCATGGTGATGTGACCGGTGAATGAAACAACCCAACCCGACTTGGATGCGGAGTGAAAGTGTCATGTTCAAGAGCAACTTGCTACCAACAAAGTTTCTTCAAGTTTTCTTCCCAATTTTTCCCCAGACATTGCTGACCAATACCTCTTTATTTTTTTCAAGCTTGAGGAGGATAACATATGCTTGTTCTATAATCTGCCCTTCGGGCAAACCCATCGCTATGTTTTGACGAGCCTAGCGATAGTGAAACTCGTTCTTGTCTGCTATGGACAAGTTTGTCGCTATTGGGTTTTAACGAGTTTAACGACAAAGATAACTTGGTCCTTTTCAATTTTAGAGAGTCTAAAAAGGTACGTAAAGGAAACTCCAAATTTCATTTTTTTTCATCTAATCCCTTAAGTCCGAAAAAGTATAAAATAATATAGAAGGGATGAATTTTCGATACTTTTAGTGAGTCGAACAAAACAAGCACTCGATCTTTTTGTGTAATAATCCCTTAGGTCCAAAAAGATTAAAATCTAAAGGAGGGATAGCACTTCTGGTCCCTTTAACGAGCTGGATAGAACAATGGCTCGGAAATCTTTTCATATTTTACGAGTCAGTTGAAAAGAGCTTAAAGGAGACTCGTTTTTTGAGGAATGAGTGATAAAATTGGGTAGCAGCTGATTCCAAGTAAGGTTTGGAATTTTCCAATCACGACAGTGTTACAAGGATGGCTAGTGGGATCACTCTTCGCAGCTATTCCTCAAAAGGGGTAAACAATCAAATGGAGGTGAATTATCAGAAAATACAAAGTGGAGGTGATGATGGGAACACGACCAAAGCTTTAAAGGATGAAGTACTACATTCACGATGGTTATTTACTAGGAAATAGTTCATTTTTTAATGATCTTAAATGCAGGGAGAAACATTTGCTCATGACTTATGTTTATTTTTTAACAAGCTTGAACTATGTGCTAAAACTGCTCGATTAATGTAGTCGTATAATAAGAATGTCTCATATATGAAAACGACAATTTTTTGAGTTTTGCCCCACATCCTTTCTTTATTTAAGTTAGGAAACGACCAATCCTACGAGTTTAAAGGGTTAGAGGACCTACAAATTTAAAAAAAATAAATAGTCGCTCTTTGCTTGCACGCAAAAAGGTTTGCATGCCCCCAAGTATAAAATAAAGCTTCAAGGTCACCTTTTATTCTACCGACAAAACATTTGTTTTATCAGGAAAGGTATACCTCTTTTAGGTTACCAAAGATTGTTCTATTCACAGCGCAAACAAAACACTTCTTTGGCGATGTCTACCGAAATAGACAAAGGTGAGACAATCCACTCACATAACTTTGACGAGGAAATCTTGTTCCAGTCTAACCCCCTCTTCCAATCATGGACGGGAGTACAGACTAGTCATATATCTCTCGCGGAAACCTACCCTATACCTGAAGTTTTCTTGTCGAAGTAGACCAGGGTGCATGCCCCTTGGGTTTCAGTCACGTCCCCCGAATCACTCGCACTTTTCAGGTGGACAGACTGGGGATTGATGAGATTGTGTGAAAAGACCATTCAGGGATGGTATATGACTATTTGCTATGTGTGATCCGGGAAATGAAAGCTGGTCTACAAGCTTGACCACTCTTCCTTCGTGTGGAAAACACATTACTCTAAAGAGTGATGAGACAATGGCTCCCATGCAATAAATATAGTCTCGTCCAAGGAGTAGATTATAACCCAAGGGTCCTTGGACCACCATTACGTTCATGTGAACAGTTTTCCCTCTCAATGTTATGGGCACATTGGGAAGGATCCCTAACAGTCGACTGGTTCCTTTGTCAAAGCCTGTTAGATTTCTCATCCTAGGCAAAAGCGATGGCGAACCAAGCGCTTTCCAAGAAATCGAGGAAAGGATACTCACAGAAGCCCCTTCATCTATGATGGTACCAACCATAACCATTCTATATATTTGAGCAATAATTTAGAATGGTACACTAGCTAGTAAACGGGATCTGCCTAGTTGATTCCAATCGAGGGAAACAACTAGGTTTCTTGGAGGTGGGACCGAATAGACGGCCGGGTACGACTCTAACGAACTTCCTTCCTGCGGTAAAGGAATGTGTAAATTGCCCCCATGTTCATCGGAGTCTGTGCTTACGACAAGAATTTGGACGGTGTCATCCTTGTTCTGTTCGATGACCGTATCATCTGAAGATGGAACCTCTGAAGGCAAGACCGGGTCAATTGCCGCCTCGACCTTTTGACTTTCATCTGGTATGGGTTTAGATGGTTCGTCTTCAATGACAGATGCTTCAGCCGACCACCTGGGCGGGTCAGCCAGATTTTCAACTAGTGACGAACTCCGCAAGAGTTTTTTATATCCAGGAGGAAGTCGTAACGGTGAAATCGGACGATTGTCCAAAACTCTTTTAGCCTCGTCTAAGAAGGGACAACGGTGGACGGCATGATCGCCTTCGCATAGTTTACAAGGAAATCTATATTTTCCTTTTTGTCCTGGGGCTTCACTTTCACTGGTCGACGATGTGTTTTCAACATGATCATCAGAGGTTGACGACACTGGGTTGTGCAAACGAGGAGACCAGTCCCTTAAGATCCGAGGGATGCAGGGACAATCTCTATGATAGTGGTCCCATTTTCAAATGACACATGGTGATTTAGGCCTGGTCCGTGCAGTGTGTGGATTTTCGCTAGACGATGCTTGGTTGCCCCCTTTCGCTTTTGGCTCCTTCTTCTTCTTCTCTTTCTTTTTCTTTTCCTTCTTCTTCTCAGATACTTGATTTTTGGCTTTACCATCCCCATCAAGTGAAGAGGAAGGAGGAGAGGAAGAATTGGAGGAAGTAGAGTGTTGGGGGGTAACTCTGGATTCGTCTAGTTGCTGACTCGATTGTTTAGGAATTGCGGTGTTCTGAATGACAGAGGTTGAGAAGAGCCATACGGGCAAGCCGATTGTCAATCTTGGAAGCGACAATGTGGCCATATGGGGTGCACCAACATCTCCCCAAGAGGAGAAGGGACTAGGATTTCCTCCAAGGGGAATTCCTTGGTTTGTGGATTCCATTTTCTCAACCTAAGATCAACATAGGAAAGGTGATGATTATTCCATTTAAAATAAATTTTAGACGCTTTGACACAACTTGTTTTTTCAATTTTAAAGAGTCGAGAAAAAACAAAAGATGACTCTAGTTGCCTTCGATTTTTAATGAGCCTGAAGTGACAAGTGCTCAGATGGACCTTTTCCATTAAGGAGTCTCAAAAGTAAAGAAAGGGACTGCTCTGGAAATCTAGGCAGAGGGATTAAACAACCAATCGCAAAACTACAGAATAATTTTTACGGTACGATAATCAATCTTCCCGAATGCTGTGTTCAGTGCATTGCGATCGATAGGGCGGCAGACACGGTTTCCTATGGATAAAGGATTAAGCCTATTGTGGTCTCCCAAAATATACTCGACGGTATGTGGGAGCACAAGTCCGTACTGGCACTTATTGTCTCAAAGTGGAGGAATCACCCAACCAATAGTGAGAACAATAGTTACCAGACTTTACGATGCCGGAATATGTCTCTAGCCTAGAATTCTAGATGTTGTGCGTTAGGTTGCAAAGCGTTGTTAGATTCATTAAATTTATTTTATAGTTGATCTTGCTTAAGAAATTTTCCTTTCAGGTTCACCACGTGATGTAGATGTACAATTCCTAAAATGCAATCTGAGATGATAAACAATCTTTTATCTTCTTTGTGCAATGAAAATCCTAGCTACTAAGGAAAGAAAGATAGAATTCTTTCAAAAAAGAGCAAAGAGCACACACTATATGCATTGTCCTAAATCAAACCAATCAAACAGTCTAAATGAAAATGCACATGCATGTATTTGTTTTCAGCCTTCTTAATATGTGAATGATAAAAAGAAAGCTAATGCGCAAATCTGAATTACTTTTCAAGCGACAATTACTAACAAGTTTCTTTTCAAAATAAAAAATGAAGACAATCACAACACTTTGCGATTTGGAAATGAATACTTGCTTTCGACACTAGAAAAACTACAAGTTCAGATCAAATACAATAGTAACAGGGTAATCGACTATCAAGAGCAATCAAACTCTCTTCTATGATTGAAAACGACACTTATGACATTTTCAAATCAAGAAACGACAGTACAATTACGTTACTTTTTTGCAAATGAGAACTGGAAATGACTCAACAAACACACAAAAACATTTACAGTTCTTTGCACAATGGAGGCAGAATATCAGTAAGAAAGGGGTTTCAAACAGAAGTATACTGATTACAGGCAACAAAACTCATGAATAGAACTGAAAAGAATGAACAAAAACCAACATTCAGGAACAATGTCTAGTCTGATCAGCGCACCTACTACACTCGGGAAGTGCGCTGAAGTTCAGATTCACAGAACAAACACTGCGCTAGGCCAGGGACGAGACTTTGTTTGGGTTCCGAGTCACAGTTTGCAGTTTAGTTCAGGGATTTTGGCTGAGCAAGTGGTAATCAGTAAATCAGCAACAAAAGTAGATCTAAGGAGGTTACTAGAGCCACCACAAGGGCAATTAGAGAGTTTGTAAATCAGTTGTTTAATTCATAAACAAAACCCAGAGATTGACTAAAGTGGAATTTATCTACTTTGCATTTGCATAGAAAATGTAGTTCGAAAGCTACCTGGCTCGACTTCAGGCTCCGTCTATAAGTTTATAAAGTAAACAACAAGGTAGATAAACAAACAACCTCGTCGTTCCCCAGTATGGTCACCATTTTGTTACAGGGAAAAGTGTCTATATAGAACTGCTTATCCCACTATGGTATGGTAGCTACCTTAGAAACAAACAAAGTAAAGCTACTTTCATTTTTCCTTTATGAAATATAGATGAGAGAAGAATAGAGGAGACCAACCTCTGTCTTGCGCTTGGCTCCTAGTTCGATTCCTCTCTCTTCTGATAGTCCTTTGCCACTTGCTTCCTTGTACACCCAGCTTCACAGAGTACCTGTAAAATCAAAGTAGAATAACACTATACAAGAACATGGATCTATTATCATAAACAATCTAGGATCAGATGTAAATTCACCATACAAATGCATAAAACATAAACGACACAAGAGTATGGAGGAAAACTTGAATAGCTTTATTGATAATCAAGAAAGATCCAAGGGAGTTAAAACCAGTTGTTCTGACCCAACATCATCTTCTCAGCAAGTAAGCCCTTCTTCCCCTCATACAAAGCTTAGATCACCCAACACTATGATGTTGCCTCAAGAAACTAACAGCAATTCCTTACAAGAAGCAAAATTTTAGCCTCTGGATCTCTGGGATGAGGGATCCATATATAGATATCTGTAAGGGAGATGAGTCAACTTGTGATTTGACTAGTGTCTTCCCTCTAATAGTTCTTACTTCCACTTGGAGATTGATGATCTCTTACTCATCCTTGGTCGAATTCAGAGAGGCAAGTGTTACAGGAGAAGTTTCTGGAAGCTTCCATGCCTCTCCACCTCGCAGATTGGCACTGCCATTTGTCACTTCTCGCCTGTCGCACCCCATAGAAGGGCTTTTTGATATGCAACGCACCCACAAAGCGTACTTAGGTGAGATGCAACACAATTTGCCTATGGAGCAGGTGATATGATCCTGTTTTGACCAGTTCTGAGTAGTTTTTCATGGAGAAATTCTGGGAGAAGTTGTAATCAGTTGACCTTCTTCCTTTAGGGGTTATAAAAACACTTTTAGGGACTTAGGAGCCCTTGGTTTATGGACATTTTATGCTTGGGGTTGCAGTGCCCAAAAATGTCTATAACAGATGCCAAGGCCATTGTTAGGTAAGGAAGCCATTGTTGAGGCCGTGAGAGCATGAAAGTTCTAAGTAGGTTCACCATTGGTTCACTAGGAGTTGGCTATCAAAGTCAAATGAAGATACGCAACAAGCAACGAGCTCGTGATAGGAGCCCCTGCTTAAAATTGCTACTTGTTGCGTCTCTTCGTTTGACTCTGATAGCCAACTCCTAGCGAACTAGTGGTAAACCTACTGAGAACTTTCATGTTCTCACGGCCTCAACAATGGCTTCCTTGCCTAACAATGGCCTTGGCGTCCCTTAGTTCCTTTGGCGAACTTCCTGCGCACTTCGGATGAAAGCACAAAGACAACTACTACCGCAATAGACAATATTAAAGCACAGACAAAATATTTAGTTGCAGAATGGTGTACTCATTTTATTTCAGAATGGATGAACTGATTACAAAGAGATTCCTTCCAGAGATTGACTATCTTCACATTTATCGGGATTTATGCCATTCATAAAGAACAAGCAATACTGAAGGCTACCTGGCGATGGATAGGCTTTGTCTCAGAATATGACACAACACAACATTTACAGACTGGACAACTCTCTAAATGATTCGACCACTTTAGGTTCTCATCAGTGCCAAGCACACTAATGCACAGGCTCCCAAATCACCTAAGGACTTGAGTTCTTCTCGTGATGCAAGCAGATCAAACAGTATTTCTGTTGATGTAGAGTAGGAGAGAGACTCGACACAACACACAAAGACTCAAACTGACTTCAAATGAGAATGCCTCGGTAATGAGCCTTACCCTCCTTATATAGGAAGCGAGGGGGGACAAGCATTACTGTGGGTCATCCATGATCTACCCTAAAGTTAGATGGAATCATTACTTTTAGGTACCACCAGGGCAATGTCTGCACAAAGATTCTGGTCCGAATGGATGGAATTATTGCTTCTAGGTAATGCCAGGGTGTCATCCTTCAAGCAGATTCATGTCCGAAAAAGCAAATCTTATGGAAAATAATTTGCATAGAAAAAAGTGGATGCTTTTTATCAAAGCCCATGAGAAAACTTTGAAATCGACAAAGTGGATGCTTTTCATAAAGCCCACCAGAAAGATTTTTACACAGTGGAAACTTTAGTGCAGCAAAGTCCACGAGAAATCTGGCCACAATTAAGCCCTTGTGACTGGTACTTTATTGTCTACAATATGGATGCTTTTTATAGAAAGCCCATGAGAACCGTCAAAATACTGTCAAATCAGGGAATCTACCTCTTTTATATAACATTTTGTCCCAGGCTTTTGTGTAGATCCTGCGGACTATCATCGGTTTCCCTAGTACAATCTGATACTGGACTTTGGTTAATACAAGCCACTCCATGTGTTCTCTCATATATTCTTCCAGGGAATTATTATAGGGAGATGACCTGTAGGTCGTCCATTCTCCTTCTGCCATTTCTTTGACAGTGTTATAAGTGGGATGAATACATTCTGTATTTTGTTGATTACATATATTACAATGAGTCTTACAATATTTTTCATGCCATATTGGGTCCATTGCGGTCCTACTTACACCATAATCAGTCCACCAGTCTCTAAACCACTTACATTGTTGATACCCTTGATAATGGCCAATGGTGCTAAATTTTAATTTGGTGTAGTGGGTTCCTACCTTATCATCAATGTTCAAGAAGTCCCACCAGAGCTGCTTGTAGTCTGCAAAATTGTACACTGTGTCTGGAAAAATGATCTTGGGATCATTTCTTGGCCATCTGGCAGCAGGTTGTGTTCTGACATGTCCTGGTTCATTCCAAAGATCTCTTGTTTTGTATATGCAGACATAACTTTCATGTATTCCTGTGCTGGATCCTCCATGGTACCAAATAGTGGCAATGTCATGAAAATTTTGCTCCAATGCCCACTGTGCAATGTCAGCATCTTGTCTTGCTTTGTCATATATCATATCATGAATCCACTTGCCTCCTTTAAGGTACACTCTTCTTTCTGGGACAAAGTGTTGGATATCTGTATGAGGCTGTAAGTTGGCATCCAGGACCTTTGTGTTTCTCAACTGCCAAGTGGGTCTCCAGTTTTTCTTATAAGTCTCCCAGTCTTGGTCATCCGGGATAGTCCTTAAGACTTCTTGTTTCTGGTGCTGGTCCCACTCAGTGATGATCATCATGACATGATCTCTTGATTCAATGTATTCTCTGCTAAGAAAATCAGGGAGATTGTTGTCCTTTCCTCTAATGTGTTCCACTTGAAAATCAAAGTTTGCAAAAAGAGCTTGCCATCTGGCAAACTTGGCTTCTCCGACCTTTTTGATGTCTTTTGTTAACACCTTCTATAAACCAGATGCATCAGTTCTAAGAAAAAGAGATTTATTAATGAGATACACTTCAAATTTACTGATGCAGTTCCATGCTACCTCGACCTGTTTTTCAATTGTGGAGTAGTTCAGTTCGGCTGGATTCCATACTCCAGAGGAAAATTGAACAACTTGTTCTTCTTTTCCAACCTTTTGTTTTAAAACTCCACCCCATCCAACATTACTTGCATCTGATTCAACAATTTTATATGCAAGATCATTAGCTACGTACATAATAGACAAAGGTTTTACCTTCGCCTTGATATTCTGGACTGCCTTTGTATGGACATCTGTCCATTCTAGAGGATTCTTCTTTAGTATTTTGTTCAGTATTCTCCTGTCACTAGCATAGTCCTGATAGAAGTTGTTGATGTAGTTAAGGTAGCCTAAGAACCTTTGTAGTTGGCTCTTGTCTGTGATGACATCTGGAAATCTATATGCAAACTCAAGTACATGCTTCTGCAAAGAAATTTTCCCATTGTAGATTGTGTGACCTTATCTTCCTTTTGCTAACCACCAAACCATTGTGCTTAACCAAATTCTTAAATATATTTACATGCTTAAAATTATCATGAATGGTTTTAGAAAATATTAAGACATCATCTATATATACAATCAGCCAATCAAAATACAGCTTGAAAATACTGTCCATTACCTTTTGGAACTTTGATGGAGCATTCTTTAACCCAAAAGGCATGACATTCCATTCGTAATGTCCTGCTGGTATACTGAAGGCAGTCTTGAATTTATCCTTCTCAGAAATGGCCACTTGCCAAAATCCTGCTTTCAGATCAAACTTGGAGAAGATTTTGGCCCCCGCTATCCTCCTGATTAGATCTCCTTTATGGGATATGGGATAGGTGTCATCAGCTAGGACTGAATTTAGAGGCTTATAGTTTATGACTAGTCTTGGGATGCCTCTAATTTGTTCAGCTCTCTTATTTACATGGAACCCATAACAATTCCAAGGACTGTTTGATTCTCTGATCAATTTTTTGTTGAGGAGCTTCTGAATTTCTTGCTCGCAAAGATCTCTGTATTCTTTGCTCATAGGGATTACTCAGCTCTTACAAGGCTTATCAGCATGTCCTTCCTTGTAAGGGAGCTCTACTGTATGCTGCTTCCTATGCCAGAATGCATTAGGTTCTTCTGAGCAGCATTCTTCCTCGATCTTTTTCTTTAGATCTTCAATTTTTCTCTTTGTCTGGGGCAACTTGAGTTGTTCTTCTACTCCTAGAGTAGTCTTCAAATCTTTTAGATCTGATAACCAAGCTTCAGCTTTGTCCAAATTCTACACAGTTTGGACCATTGTTGAAATTCTGGGATTTGAAATATATGGAAGCTCAATTTTCTTTCTTGTCCCCTTAGATGTGGGAACATAGATAAAATATCCAGCTTTTCCTCCTTTGAGTCTGAGTGACCCATGAGGTTCTACTATTGCTAGAAAAACATTTCCCAGTATGCAATCTACTGGTATATCAGCTACTGCAAATTTCAGATAAACACAGTGAGTATCAAAGCAGAGGGAGGCTTTGGGTACTTCATATTGGAGCTTTTTATTACCCAAACCAACGACTTTTCTTTCTGCAGCAACCCAATATTTTGCTGGAATATTTTTCATGTTGAGGATATTTATGTCTACTCCAGAATCTAGAAGTGCAACCATTTCAAACATTTTTCCTTTTATGTAGACATTTACTTTCACATGGTGTTGCTAATAGGAGATGGTTAATAATCTCATATCTCTAAATCCAAAATTTGGATCCTTTATTCCTTCAGCAACCTGAACTTCTTGGTTACTGCTATACTAAGCAGTATTCCATGGCTCATCATCATCTTCTTCTTTTACCACTGTCTTTCATTTTTGTAGCTCTGTAATTTGAGATTTTATTGTAGAAATTTCTGCCTTGAGATTATGAATCTCACAGCTTACTTCTCCTAGAGTGAGTGATCTTACTCTACCAAGTTTCTAATGATGCATTTGAAATGATTTGGTATTTCTTTCATACAAGGCATCAATAAATAAGAAATTCTTACCTGATTCTTTTGAAGCTTTGGATTTGAGCTGATCTGTAAAAGCTTCGATCAGGCGATTTTTCATGTCTCCTTCCTCCATG
The DNA here is from genome assembly GCA_031772625.1 of Pinus tabuliformis. Classification (NCBI taxonomy): domain Eukaryota; kingdom Viridiplantae; phylum Streptophyta; class Pinopsida; order Pinales; family Pinaceae; genus Pinus; species Pinus tabuliformis. The sequence continues at coordinate 883,829,434 of CM062815.1, forward strand.
GCTCTTATCTGGGATAGAATTTTCAGCTCGTCTTCTTCTATCGTTGCCATGAGGACTTTTTCTTTTTGGGGCTTTCCCCTTCTTCCCTTGACTCACTGGAATATTTAGAATTAGAATCATCTTGAGCATGACAAGCACATTCTTTAGGATCAGAACAAAAATAATCTGAAGAACTAGAATTTGAATATTGTTCCATGTGAGCATGTAGTTCTTCTGCAGAAGAAGAACTGAAAGAATCATAAGATGATTCTTCTATCTGGTGTTGCTGAGCAATTTCCTTGATGGTAACATTCGGGCAGCGCTCTGTTTTGTGTGCTTGAGAACCACATTTCATGCAGAGCATTGGTTCTCTTCTTTCTTGCTTAACTTGTTTGGCTTTCTGAGCAAAGGCTTCAGATTTCTTTCCTCTATTTAACTTTGATTCTTCGCCTTGTGGACATCTGGAGGATGTATGTCCATTTTTCCCACATAACCAACAAGTAATTTTGTTCCACTTCTCCTGCTTGGCTGTGTGCAGGTGAATATCAGAGGGATTATAATAATGTGTTCTAGGAACATACTTATAATAGTCTCTCTTTGTTTTAGAGGCTTGGCCTCTCACTGGTTTAGAATACCTTTTCCTGTCCTTTGGATACTTTCTTCTATTCTTGTAGAAAGTTTCTTTGAACTCTCTCTTTGCTCTTTTCTTAGCTTTTCTCTTTTTGACCAAAGGATCATCTGTTGTAAGTCCATACTTGTTGTAGATGGACTTTTTGTCTGGTAGTCTAGAAAGTTTTTCTAGAGATTTATTTACCTTTGATCTTGCACAAAGACTTACGAGTGCCTTTGTAATGTGAGCATATATCTCACCCCATGTGTATGACTCAAAAGGTAACTGGAAGACTTCTTGTAATCTAATATAATCGACAAATTTGGATGGCAAGGCTGTTATATATACCTATTTCCATAACAGGTTTTTGGAATCTTTAAATTCATAGATTATTTGCATCCAGTCTCTATGGAAGTCTTCATATTGGGACATTTTGTGGCATTTTAGATTCATCAAAATAACTTCATTTTTATCAACAATTTCTGTTTAACTTCCACACCAATGTTCTAAGATAATTGATGTCAGGGCACCTATCATATTGCTAGTAACTGTGCCATCGGAATTATGTATTACATCTCCTTTCTCATCTTTAAGCACTTCTGCTTCCATTGTTTCAATGAGCTTAGGAGAGGATTCTGTCTCCCACCACCTGAGGAGTGTCCTTGTAAAACATTGAATAATTGTCCTACAAGCATTAATTTCACTTTTCCCTCTAATACACATGAGTTTATATTCTGTATACATCATGTCAATCATTTTCTAGATTTGGCCGACACTCATGTTATCTATATTCCACTCTCTGTGGGAGTCTGGGAAAAAGGTATGTGCTTTAGGAAGCTTTCCTTTTCCTTCAATGTCAGGTGTTGGGTATTTGGTGAACCTATGCTCTAGAGGTTCATATATAGGGAAGATTTGTGTGTCCTCACTTTTTGGTTCCTTCTCTTTTTCTTCTTCTTCATCCTTGAACAAGGATGATGTTATGAAACCAACTCAAGAAAAGATAGAAAAGATAGATCAATGCCTTACAATTCAGCCTCTTCAAGGGGGCAACCTCCTTTACATTACATAAATGAACAATTCTTGGATGATACAAATGAAAAAACCTCCTTTCTATATATAGGAGTCTAAGGAGTCACAATATAATCCAGCCGACCTAACAATAATAATATAAAGCCACAAAAATAACAATAGAGGGATTCTATGGGGCACATAAATAACAATATGGGGGTAATAGGGGCACAACAATATAAATAAGGGGTATAACTACAATAGTAATGGGGTAATCACTAGTATTATAGGGACCCAACATGCCCCTCTCCTTCAAAAAAGTGTTGTCCTCAACGCTTGAGTAGTTCTGGATACTTCTGCATAAAATTCTCATCCTCCCATGTGGAATCTTCAGCGGATAAGTTCTTCCACTTGATAAGATACTCTGAAATTGATCGATTTCGTAGCTGTCGAGTTCTTGTTTCTGTGACTGCTTCCGGTTCCAATATAATTTTTCCTTCCTCGTCAAGTTCTGGCAATATTGTTTGAATTGGGAGCTTGTCACCTATAACCTTCTTTAAACATGAAACATGGAAAACTGGGTGCAATCGAGAAGCTGCAGGAAGCTCCAATTTGTATGCCATAGTACCAATCTTTTGCAACACCTTGTACGGACCATAATACTTTGGTGATAATTTATTATCCTTCTTAGCTTGCTTTAGGGACATTTGCTTATATGGTTGTAGCCGTAGGAATACCCAATCACCTACATCAAAACTTCTTTCACTGCGATGTTGATCTGCCTGTTGTTTCATTCTATTTTGTGCCAACACGAGGTTATCCTTTAAGAGTTGGAGGACTTGTTGTTGATGTTCGATGTGATGTTCCACTGCCTGAACCTTAGAATTTTCTCTTAAATATGATGTGATGGATGGTGTTTGATACCCATAAAGTGCCATAAATGGGGTCATTTTTGTTGCTGTATGGAAGGAAGTGTTATACCACCATTCAGCCAGAGGCAACCATTTGACCCATTGTGTCTGTTTATCAGATACAAAGCAACGAAGATATCCTTCCAAACATTTGTTTACTATCTCAGTTTGCCCATCAGATTGAGGATGATAAGATGAGCTATGAGCTAACTGAGTACCAAGACAAGAAAATAATTCTGTCCAAAAATTTCCAGTGAAAATGGGATCTCTGTCACTTACAATAATCTTTGGGTTTCCATGTAGCTTTTGAACTGTTTCCATAAATGCAGTAGAAACTGTACTGGCTTTAAATGGATGTGATAATGCACAAAAGTGTGCATACTTGGTAAGTCTGTCAACTACCACCATGATGACACTCTTTCCCTCAGACTTGGGTAAACCTGTGATAAAATCCATTGAAACCTCCTCCCAACGTTGGCTTGGAATGGATAAAGGTTGTAATAGACCCGGTGTCTTAATTGTTTCAACTTTATTTTGCTGGCAAACCAAACATTCCGCCACAAACTTTTGAATATCTGATTTAAGGCCATCCCAAAAAAATTCCTTCTTAACCCTGTGGTAAGTTTTTAAAAATCCTGAGTGCCCTCCTAAGGGAGAAGTGTGCAATTCCATAAGAATCTTTTGTTTTAGCTGGGAATTCTTACAGAGGTATAAGCGATCTTTGTACCATAACGAATCATTTTTCCAGCTAAATGTATCAGAAGTACTGGAATCTTGTTGTAGCTTTCGAATAAGTGCCCACACTTCTTCATCATTCTTCCATTCCTCCCTTGCTTCGTTTATCCAATCTGGTTGGATAATAGAAATGGCACACAACAATGCTTCCACATCCTCATCCTTTCTTGAGAGTGCATCTGCCACCACATTTTGCTTCCCTTTTTTGTAGATGATTTCAAAGTCATAACCCAACATCTTTGTGACCCACTTTTGTTGCTCTTCAGAGGATAATCTTTGTTCTAAAAAGTATTTAAGGCTATCATGATCTGTTTTTACCTTGAAGTGTCTTCCCATTAGGTAGGGTCGCCATTTCTTAAGTGCATGGAGTATTGCCAACATTTCCTTCTCATAAATAGCTTTTCTTAAAAACTTTCCCTTGATTGGACGACTTTCAAAAGCAATGGGTCTTTCATCTTGCATTAGAACAACACCAATTCCATTTCCTGAAGCATCACATTCCACAATAAAGGTTTTTGTGAAGTCCGGTGTAGCTAAGACCGGTGCTTGGCACATTGCCTCTTTAAGATGTTTAAAGGCCTTTGTTGCTTCCGGAGTCCATGAAAATGAATCTTTCTTCAATAATGTTGTTAGAGGTGCTGCTATTCTCCCATAATTCTTAACAAACTTGCGATAATACCCTGTCAACCCAAGAAATCCTCGCAGATGCTTTATGGATGTGGGGATTTTCCATTCCTTAATGGCTTTAATTTTGCTAGGGTCTACCTTAACTCCTTCATGAGATACAATATGACCCAAATATTCCACCTCCTGGACTCCAAAGAAACATTTGGATCTTTTTGCATATAATTGTTTCTCCTCCAATAGTTGTAGCACCCTGTCAACATGTTCAACATGATCCTTCCAAGACTTGCTGTAGATTAGTATATCATCAAAAAATACTAACACAAATTTTCTAAGGAATGGTTTGAAAATTGAATTCATCAAACCTTGAAATGTTGAAGGTGCATTGGTAAGGCCAAAAGGCATGACCAAAAATTCATAATGACCCTCATGAGTTCTAAATGCCGTTTTCGGAATGTCTTCAATCTTCATTCTGATTTGATGATATCCCGAACGAAGATCCAACTTGGTGAAGTAAATTGATCCATGCAATTCATCCAGTAATTCATCAATGACAGGAATGGGGAACTTATCTTTAATAGTGAGCTTGTTGAGCTCCCTATAATCCGGACACATGCGCCATGATCCATCCTTCTTGTGCACCAATACTACTGGAGCTGAGAAAGAACTTTGACTCGGTTGAATTATACCAGCCTCTAGCATTTCTGCAACCATACGTTCAATTTCACTTTTTTGGACATAGGGATATCTGTACGGCCTGATGTTTGGAGGAACACTTCCTGGAATCAGATGAATAGCATGATCATGATCACGCATAGGTGGGAGACCTTTTGGAGTCTCAAATACCTTGGAATGATTGTCCAGGACTTTTTGGAGATCTGGAGAAATAGATGATTCCAATGTGGAAACATCTAGCGAACATAATTGTGCAATTACACCTCTTTGCTCCTTTTTTAGAAGCTTTGTCATGCCATTAGAGCTGATTATCTTTCCTGGTTTCCCTGCAATACCCCTTAATTCAACTTCCTTTCCTTCCATAGAAAATTTGATGAAAAGTTCTTGAAAATTAAAAGCTATTGTACCCAAGGATTGTAGCCATTGGACTCCTAGTACAACATCAACACCTCCCATTGGAATGGAAAGCATTGGGCTAGTCAATACATATTCTCCCATGGATAGCTTGATATTATGGCACTTTCCAGAGCAATTTATTGTTCCTCCATTTGCAATCATCACTTGACACTCTGGTGCTGGATATAGGAAGCAATTCAATTCTTTTGCTACCCTACAATGAATAAAATTGTGGGTGCTTCCTGAATCAATCAACACTATTACCTTTTTCTTCTTGATTTGTCCTTCTATCTTGATGGTTTGAGGAGTGGTAATTCCCGCCAATGCATTACAAGATATGGTCGGATTTATTTGTTCTTCATCTAGGCTTTGTTCCTGGAGTATATCTTCTTCTTTTGACCTTTCTTGCTCCTTTTCTTCTTCCTCTTCACAATCTATGTAGAATAATTTCTTCTCAGCACACTTATGACCTTTAGTGTATTTGCTATCACAACTGTAACAAAGCCCTTTTGCTCTTTTTTCTTCCAATTGTTGTGGTGTCAACCTTATAGGTTGTGGAAGACTAGGGGCAACAACACTTCCGTCTTTATAGTTGTGAGTGGTATGCTTCCTGGTTGCCATAATTTTGCTTTCCATTTTTCTTGCTAACCTGAATGCCTTCTCTAATGAATCAGGTTCCCAAAGGCGAACATCATGTTGGATATTATCCTTTAAAGACCCTATGAACACATCAATCCTATGCTCCTCTGGAATATCTTTTACCCTTATGTTCAATTTTTGGAACTCCTCAATGTGCTCCATTACTGAACCCTTTTGTTTGAGACTTATCAATTGGCTAAAAAAAGTGTTGTTTTTTGTATCTTCATAATGTGCTATCAATTCTTCCGTAAAAATTGCCCAAGTGATAAATTGTTTACGAGAGCAAAGCCATTGATACCATACAAACTGATTTGGTTCCAAATATACAGTTGCCATACGTACCTTTTGTGCGTTTTGCACATTATTGAGATCGAAGAATTGCTCCATCTGTAATATCCATGTGGCGGAATCCTTGCCATCAAACTTCCTCATATCGATTTTTGGAATATGGTGATTCTTCGATCCAACATTAGCATCTATGGAATCATGATTAACATTTCTTTTGTTCTCATCATGAGTTTCCTTTACTACCTTTTCACCATTAGTGACCCTTTCTTGTAGCAACTTCTTCAATTCTTCCATGTCTGTCTTCAAATCTATCTTCAAATCTGCCATGTCTCTCTTCAAATCTGTCTTTGAATCATCCATCTTAGCTTCCATGCCCTTTATCTTAGATTCCATGCCATTTATCTTAGATTCCACGCCACTTTTCTTAGCTTCTGTTAGCTTTTGTGAGCGTGACATTTGTTGCACTTGTTCTTGTAATTTTGATATATCATGTAGCATTTCTTCCTCTTCTTCATGAGTCATGCTATATCTTTCAGGTTCCTTACTAGGGGTTTGCATTTTCTTTCCTCGGGGCATCAGTTACTGATAATAATGCTTTACTATGGCCTTTGAATTCCGTTAAACCAAGCTTACACAAAAAATTAAAAAAAAACTACACACCTTTTTTCACTTTATAGAAGCCTGATATTGAATCTGATGTATCTCTATAATTTCAGATCATCTAGTTCTGAAATTGCTACCTGTAGTATACTTCTATGTCCTCTTTCCAATGCCACAAGTCTGAGCCAAATTGGATTTTCCAAGGAAGAGTTATGTGAAATCTCCCACAGTGACTTGATTTTAGACTAGTTCCGTAGAGCGAACTTGTATGACATGCCACGAGTCACTGTTTCAATCTTTGAATCTGAAACACACACACAACAAACTATAGTCCGTCCTCTTTCTGTACCTTCTTATGAAATTTCGATCCGATCCCTAGAGAGAAAGTTATGACAATTTTCCCTGGGTCACCTGTTTTGAATGTAATTTAGGAGTCTAAAAAAAGACCAACTTCCTCACATCATATCTCCACAAATATCGCGCAAAAAGCTCTGAAATTCAAACCCAAGGTTCAGTGCGATTTATTCTCAAATGGGTTTTTTTGTGACTTCTGAAACGTCACAGAAACAAAGCTATAGCGAAAATGCCACGATGACCTGTTTGGAGCAGCGAAACCCTAGAATCCAAAGCTCTAATACCAAATGTTATGAAACCAGCTCAAGAAAAGATAGAAAAGATAGATCAACGCCTTAGAATTCAGCCTCTTCGAGGGGGCAACCTCCTTTAAATTACATAAATGAACAATTTTTGGATGATACAAATGACAAAACCTCCTTTCTATATATAGGAGTCTAAGGAGTCACAATATAATCCAGCCGACCTAACAATAATAATATAAAGCCACAAAAATAACAATAGAGGGATTCTATGGGGCACAGAAATAACAATATGGGGGTAATAGGGGCACAAAAATATAAATAAGGGGTATAACTACAATAGTAATGGGGTAATCACTAGTATTATAGGGACCCAATAGATGCAATGGTTATCTTTGTTGTAGTCTCAGATTTTGAGGAGGAGAGTACTTCTTTAGGAAATAGAGCTGGAAACCTGTTGATAGTTTTAACAGGATCCTGAATCTTTATGCTTCTTTTTACAAGAAAGGATTTTGGAACTGGTTTTTCAACTTTAGGCAGATTCATCTTTTCAACTTTATCTGTTAAACCAGTTATGAGAAGTTTAGTTGTATCTAAATGATCAACTAACTTTCCTTCTACTCCTTCTATCCTAGATAAAGGTTCTCTTGCATAGGAACGAATCAAACTAGAGTCAAACTGTACATTGTTCAAGTATTTATTTACATCATTAATTGATACTTGTACAGTATCAATTTGTTCCTCGACTTCTGTAGTTTTGCTGCATTTATTTCTAAGCCTTTTAATGCAGTATTTGTCCAATTGAGTTGTTCACTGGCTTTTTGTATTCTTCCATCAATGCCTAGAGCATTCTCATCCTTCTGTACCAATGGTATGGCTTTGGCTGCGTTTTGATTTTCTCCAATCACAATTCCTTTGAAAGGAGGAAATTTTGATGGAGTCTCAACTTTTTTTCCATCTAATGCAGTCCAAGCATGTTTGCTTGCTGAAGCACTAGTAGAACCAGTAAAGACATTCAATGGAGCAATATTATCTTTCGATGAATAGAAAGATATCCAAGTGTCATTCATTTCCATATAGTGTTTCCAATCTTCAGCAAATTGTCTCTTCTCTACAGGAGTGTAATTTTTATCAAATTCATCAGCCTAAGGATTAGTGTATACATCCCAATTATCATAACTTTCATCCATTGGGCACTAATCTCAGATTTCAAGCATCCATCCATAAGAGAGAAAAAATTATGCATTTCCATTACTGTAGGCTTTTTGCAGTCAAAAGGAATGGGGCAAAATCTGCACTCTGGTATCAGGCCATTGGCCTGCTCAAGATATCCCAAACCATATTGGGCTTGGTTGGTCTCATTTGACATATCATCTCAGTCAACCTTGGGTCTTCTCCTTCTAATGTTACAATCTCATGCATCATGAGTACATGATCTGGATCTTGCTCATGTGGGAAAGGTATATCTAAGCACTTGGGATTTGGGCATGCATTTATAGATGTGGAAGAAGGAGCTATACCAATCCTAGGATTATGATTGTCATGGATTTCAGACTCAACTAGAGTGAGCAGATTTACATGTTCTTGACAATCTGGACATTTGACTTCTAAAGAACAATAATTTACAAGCTTGGCTAACTCATATAAAAGAATTATGTTTACAAAAGGATGAACTGGAAGAAGCTGTATCTACAATGGAAGGGTCTCTGTAGTATTTGGATAATTTACAGGTCGCTTCAATTCTTCGGCAGTCAATTGTAGATCTTCTTGGGAAAGAGATAACAACAGGAGTCAGATTTTCAGTAATATCAGCAGAGGTGATATTCTTTGGCATAAGAGGCTTAGGATTATTCACCACCCAATGCTCTGGAAATGTCAAGTCTTCCCACCGGATTGTTTGATGCTCAATTTTTTGATTTTTCGCATCAGTCATGACAACAATAGTTGACTTTGAGTCTCTACTGGGTGTATGGCGGATGGCTAGGCACAAGGTATTAGTGTGACAAAAATAGCCTTTGGTCTAGATGGAAATATTATTTCTCTTCTTTTTCATATCGAAACTAGTAGTCTAAATTTGGAGTTGTAGAATCTGGTCTATCGTTTCGTCAAAGGTGTAAATAGAGAAATTTGGGTAATAATCAAAATAAACTGGGCCATCAAAGAGAGGAGCGACAATTCCGCCTATTAATGAATCTGTATACTTATTGTGTGTCATATCTAGTTGACAGTTGCTAACACAAAAATATGTAATCCTTTATGTATCAAAGGATTGATTCCTACTTAGATGCATCCTAGATGCAAATAGTTTGTCTTCAACATTTTTGCCTCGGCCTGTAATTCTTTTGGATTTAATAGAGACATAGTCTAGATATTATCTGAGTTTTCTTGTATTTGGCTCACAGACTCTTCTATACTAATCCTAGTTGTAGCTTTTAAATGGAAGACAAACAGATCAGTATACACTTCCGAGGGAGCTATGGTAGGTAGTTCCATCGGGCAGAAGGCTGGGGTTCTTCAAATTCAAGTTCAGCAGAATTTATAGCACGACTGGAACTTGATGCAAACATATCCCTTAAAGGGTTTTCTTCAGCCTTAGAATCTCTCTCTTCTAATTCTTAGAAAGAAACTGATTTCCAGAAAGAATCCATTCTTTATGAGTACAAAGTTTTGAATACCGACCTTCTGAACCAGACCTTACTGGCTCTGATACCAATTTTATGCAAGGGCTCTTGTCACAAGCTTGCTACTTGCTATGCATACAGAACTCTTTACAAAGTTACTCCAATAATGATATTATATTTTAATTTAATTTAATAAAGATATTATTATTTTATAATATATTGAAATATATATAAAAAGTAACCTATAATTTGTAGTTTGATTCGGGCATTTATGTAAATTAAAATATTTTTCATTTTCTCTATCTATATATATAAACAATATATTGTGTTTTTTTTAAATGGTTATTAAAATATTTAATATTCTAAAAACTTTATATAGTTTTATGGATAAAAATGAATGATAATATAATCAAAATGAAAGAAATATAATATGATTGTTGATTGAGATAGGTGGATTAAGATACATTTTAAGAATATGATTAATATAAAAAGGATATATCTAAAACATATTTGGGAAGTTTTTAAAATAATATTTATTTAAAATAGGTTGGGAAGTTTTTTAAAATGATATTTAAATTGTGTGAGAAAATTGTGAGCTCGGCATAGTTAAAGATATAATTTTTATTGTTTAGTTAAAAACAAAAATAAGATAAAATTTATTTATTAAAAAAATTACTCAACGTTAAAGATTATTTTTTCTATCAATTTTAGGAAAATATATTATAAATATAGAAAATAATTTTCATAAATTTAAATAATAATAAATAATAAAAATTATTATTTTGAAATAAATAAATTTCAATAATTTAAAACATTAAAAGTATTAATTATTTATTTTTAAATTTGGAAAAATTATAAATTTTAATTATTAAAAATAATAATCCCCCAATCTGGGGTGAGTCGGACAACAGACTGATAATGATGGTTTAATGATGATAACCTTAGGGTACAAATCCACCACCGTCCACATGCTTGAGGTGATTGGTGTGGTGGCTCCATGCATGTATAATGTAAATATCCCCGCAGGAGGTGGCATTGGTAGTGAATTCTGGTTTTGGCATTTGTTTAAATGCTTTGCGAGAGATCTTGGTAAGTGTCATGTTCACGACAGAGAAGTGATGAAGAGTGGTGTCAAGCACTATGGAATGTTGCGAATTCAGGTGAGGTGGCAGACTAGTCTTCATCCTGTGAGGGTAACCTGGTATGTGATCCACCATTCCTTTCTCTCCTCCATGAAACGACTTCTTTGTTTAATGGAATTGGATTGTATGGTGTTGAATTGTCGAGGTCTATAAGAAAGAGAGGCTCCATGCATCTACATGCGGGTGTTTTCCTGTTGCAGCAAGTCCATCTACCCGACATGGTCTCAGTATCTGTTATGTTCAGGATTCTCTTATCTAGGATGGGGTTAAACGAGGTTTCTGTCTCTATGGTCGGCCCCTGGGACTTCCTTCTAGATCAACCCAACATTGCTGGGACTTGGGGATCGGTATTTTATGGTGCCACTCATGGGCTTTGTCTTTCTGCATTTTCTGGGGATGGGGTGGGGCCTTTTCTCTATTTGCTCTAGATCCGAATAGTTTGTTCTGAAGCCGAATTAGTACATGTCCTCTGCCCATGTGGGAGTGTTCTTGGGCATTTATCTATGTCTTTGCGATGGGTTGGGGTATTGGGTTTGTTCTTATGGCATAAGCTTCAATGTTTTCTTCATACCATTATCTTACTGTTATGTTAATAGGCTTTGGGTTGTGGTGATTGTATCTTTGTTTGGTTCGGTTGGTTAGGAAGGTATGCAATGGAAGAGAAGGGAGGAAGTCCCCTGAGCTCGGTATTGGAAATTACTGTATCATGCTTCTCCCTTGGGAGCTGTGCAGGGTAGTAGTGTCACCTGGAAGTTGGAAGCTTCTAGGCTCGGGCTACCACATGTGAAAGAAATTCGAATTACCAGTTTCTCCACTGAACACTACAAGCACGCAACAATGGCTCAGATGACAACTGCAAGGGCACGCAGCCCAGCCCTAAGGGTTCGTGGTAGGAAACCCAGGGGGCCGTGATGGTGACACAACCTAGCTCCTCTGGGGGAAAATCAAGGGGTTGAAAACCAATTGCCAACATCATAGATGATGCAGCTAAAGCTTACCACAAAGGAACGAGTGAGGAAATATAGCACTTAATTGAGGAATGGGAAGAAGACTTGAAGCGTGAGGTTGGCTCGATAGAAATTGAGGTGGAGGACTGGAGGGCTATGGTGCCAGATTCAGGGCACACCCGTGGTCATGTCACTCAGTGTAAACAGACCCTGTTCTTGTACTAGTCCATGAAGAGTATCTTGGGAAAGGCTTTCGAGTAGGTCTCTATGGGTATGGCAGCTGCGGTGCAAGAGTTTTCTAACTATAAATAGGAATTTCAGAAGCTCCATTTTTAAATGCAAAAATAGGATGGTCACCTTCGACGGACAGAAGATCACCTCCCTTGCATTCTATCGCAGGAAGAGATCTCGGGTTCTAATGCTAAGGACCTGGCTCTGGTGGAGTCTGTGTCTCTCGAGGGAGCCAAGTATTCTGCCAACTGGTCTCTCAGGTTCCTTTTCTCTTGTATGCGGGAAGCTTTTAATTGTCATATTATTGATCAGATTGTTTTTAGGCATGTAGTATTCACGCAAGGAAAATATATTCAAACTTATCTAGCTTGGTTAGAAAGACTTATTATTTTTTTTTATTGGATGGCATATCACGTTGTTAGGTGGACAACAGACTTGGTTTCCCTTAGGGCAAGTTGAGGCCACCTAACTATATGTTCTGTGGATGGAACATGATTTTATATTCATGAAAATTGAAGGACCTACCAAGCTTACAGTTTTTTTATTATTAAAAATAATAATAATATACTTTTAGGATTAAGGTCGAGATAAACATAAAATTGGTGTATAAGATAGACATCAGATTGTTGTATGAGGACCCATCTTTGTGGGACAAAGGGATTTGATTGTTAATGTTTATAGAGTCTTCTTTCTTTGGATTTGAACTTATTCCTCTTATGAAAACACACATATTCTTAATCATTAATCCCACTAATATTGTTCCTTTAAATATATGTAGTTTACCTATTATACGTAGTTTTTTTCACATATATTTTCAAGTTGAATTTTCCTAGAATTTTGTATGGATTTGTTGGAATCAGAAGTTTGAGTTGTGAACTCTCTACGACCTAAGTTCCGTAGGTTTTTCAGGGTGCTAAGTTGTGAACACAGTATACGTGTCCCAAAATTTTCCCTCATGGTGTTGAATACACATACATAGTCAAAAAATCATTTAAACAATAGAAGATCAATATTTGACGAAAATTTGTTTTGCCAACCAAATACTCCAAAATGTATAATAGTTAGATAATGCATTTGTTATATACATATTTTAGATAAAAATAAAATCTTATTTTAAAAACTATAATATTTTTTCTCCTAGGAAAAAACTTATATTTCCATTAATAGAAAATATAGATTGTTGAGTGAGGGCTTCCTCCTTAGTTTTTCTTCAAAACATCACAAAATACACAATAGATATATAAACATCCTAAAATATATGCATAAAACAAATGCTAAACATGGATCTCCATAGCATTTATTCCTTATGCCAAAAGAACCTATCCGAAGTTTTAAAGCTTCCTTTGATAACCTATCCGCTTGAGAGTTCAGTTATCAATATATATGCTTAATAGAGTATGATTCTAACTTTCCCAATTCATTGTTGATATGCATCCGGATATCCTCTAGGAATGAGGCTTCAATAATAACTTTCCTTTCCACCCAAAGAGTAACCAATTTTGAATCACCCATAATTTGAAGCTTCTTAATTTTTTTATAATCTGCCAAATATATTAATGTCCACAAGCTTATAAACTTATCTTTTGCATTTGTACCTAGCCCTAGAGAATAGTGAATGAACATGTGATGGTTTTGGTGGAAAAAAATGACTATACCTACACGAAACAAGGAGGGTACCCTTGAATGACACTATCTATGAAGGCCCATGGGATATCTAGGGTCAATGGAGGCAATATAGTAAAACACTCTTTTTTCCTTTTTCATGATTTCTTAAAATTTTTGCGTGTTATCAATAAAACCAATAACAACTTCTGTTAAGATAAATTTATCGTAAAAAATAGATTGTATTAACTTAAGCTACATGAAAAATAAGTTGTTCTCTTACTGAAGCATCGTTGACCCAATCCGAGACATAATATGATAAATAAATATTATTCCAATTAGCTAAAAAATTATTGTACAAATTCTTCATGAGTTTCAAAATCTGCACTGTATATTCATATTGGAAAAATAGATGTGTATTCGTCTCCTCTTAGGATTTACATATGGCACATCTACTCAAGCCTAACCACTCCCGCATTTTACCATTCTCCCAAGTTAATATTTTATTAATAAGTGAAAGACATCATAAATCTTACCCTTCAAAGGCCTATTATGCTTCCATAAAAAGGCCAACACCACTATCTATCTCCTACGAACTCCAACTTTATTTTCATTACATAACCCAATCCCATTGTGTACTCTCCATTCGTTCAATTTTTTAATGAGGACAAAATATCATTACTATCAAAATCTCCATGAATGAGAGAAGAAACAAGCAAGTCAATGTAAATACACCATTCAATAGCAGATCACCTTGTAGACCAATGTTTGAAGCCAAGCGCCATGCTCTGGAGCCATACTCCTAGAAATGATTAGATTTTGCATTTCCTAAGTAAAATATCCAATTATTATGAAGATGTGTTAAAGGATATTTAGATATCATATCATTGTTTCCAACACTTGTCCAAGGATCATTTCCAATGCACACACTCTTTCCATCTCCAATTTTCCATGTCGCCTAGTTTCCAATTAAGTGAAAAGGTCTCACCAATGCTTTCCAGATAATATATTTATTTGGCTCTAATTTTTTTGGTTCACGAATCCATTCAGCGGATGGATTTTCCTCTGAAACATTTTTCATGGGTAGTCTATCCCCATAAATGATTATCATTCAAAAGGCTCCATAAACTCTTAGCCGACAAATAATGACAAAAAAATGGAAGTTGCTTCAAACCTCATTTTCCCAAGGATTTTGACTTGGCTATAACATTCCATCTAACTAGGGGAATAATAGCATTATTCCTTACCCTTGACCAAAGGAGACAAATACAAAAACTATACATGTTTTCCAAGACACCTTTGGGAACCACTACAATGGAAGACCAATACATAGGAATATCATCTATTACAAAATTTATAAGAATCAATCATCCACCTCTAGAGAATAATCTATTTGCCCAAATGTCAATTATGACTTCTATTTTATTTATCATCCAAGCCCAATCTGCCTTTCAATACGCATTATGTTTTAAGTTAAAACTAAGGTACTTGAAGTCATCTTCCATATGAGCTATATTAAAAGAAAAGAATCATGGCAACACAATCAAAGATTTACCAAAATTTAGTTGCATGTCTTTGATAATGGTCAAATTATGTGTAGTTCTAGACAGGAATAGAAGAATATCATTAAAAAACAATAAATTAGTGACTATTGAGTTTTCAATTACTTTAATTTCGTGAAGCTCACCCTTGGTCTTTGCATCTCTAATCAGTTTTCTTAGCACTTCCACAACTAGAAAGAATAACAAGGGAGACAAAGGGAAGCCTTCGCGTAAACCTTTATAAGCCTAAAAAAATGAAGAATATTGCCCATTGATGAATACTGGAAAATTTATAGACCTGATACACCCCAAAATCTAGTTGACCACATTGGGGTTAATTCTCAGATCTACGAGACATAGTTTGATAAATGTTCAATTGATGTGATCATAGGATGTATATAAGCTAATTTTCATTGAGAATATTGGAATCTTCTTAATTTTGGTCGAGTGCATTGTCTCCTAAGCTTGTGCAACAATGTTATGGATATGGTGCTCCCATAAAAATCTAAATTTCTCCTCCAATATGAATGAGTGGAGGATAGGTTTTAGTCTTCCTGCTATGATTTTATTGACCATCATTTAAAGGACATTGCAAAAATATATTAAACAAAAATAATCAAAGGTAATAACATCATGTTTCCTTAGAATAATGGACAAAAAGGTTGAATTTAGTGCACCTAGCATGTGTGAAAATTTGGGAACCCTGAATCACTACTACAACAGCTGATATTACTTATTCTACTTGTTAATCCATGCAAATTATTTATAACATACTACTGTAAATATCGAAGTAAATGAAATTGCAACCTTCACTATTTAAAATTATAAGTGGAAACAAGAAACAGAGCAAGAAAGAAATACACAACACGTTACACTGTTATTTTTGGACAAATGTCCTCAGAAAAATCTAATGTGGGAAAAACGGTGCAGCATCTGAGGGTTTTATTATTATGCAGTAGTTTTCTGAATACAATCTCTGGATGCCTTGCTGGCTATCCAGTATAGAGAATATTACTGATAGAGAGTTGAGTGAGATTACCTCACACTATCACTAGAGATCCTGGCTGATCCAACCAATGAATGGCGAACCCTGGTTGGCTCTGCGTTGTCTCTACACAATCATTACGTAGGCATGGCATCAAAACTATTGGGGTCTACGTCACTCCTCCCAATTGATCGATTTTAATATGAGACTTTAAATTTTACCCTCCTGGTCTCACACCCTGACTTCTCGCTCTAGAAATAGATTCTTTAGCAAATTTATGGATTCCCTCTAGGCTTCTGCGCTACCTCCGTGTGGCCTTGCATTAGCCTCTCTAGCTCTGCGCTGCCTCTACTAGATATCTCAATGCCTCCACTATTGACTATTCGTGAATCAACAAAAATCTCCAACCGAAACTATCCCTACCCCTCACTACAGGAAATCGCTTCGAATCCCTCCAACAATTGTTGTGTCACTCTCTTCTGGAATTCAATCTTCTAATCTCCACTCCATATATTCTGTAAATACCCATCGATGTCCTTCTTATAATCCTCCAGTTGAGAACCGACGTCCCAGTTTAGATTCTAATCAATGCCTAAGATCATTTGGACTCGATCTCTGTTTTATTCTAGAATTTTCACCCACAACTAGATTAATACCCTTTAATTATTTTATTTTCCTAAGTTTAGATTTAGTCACTCATTAAAAATAATTAATTATTTTAATAAAACTGTCTCCAAGTTGAATTTCCCAAAACGTTTTCTGGGTATTTTGGAATACATGTGTCTAAGCGTCCCTCTAAAATTTGAGACTTACAACACATTCGATGCTACCAGAAACAACGCTCCCTCTTAGCGAGGAATGTGCTCTAACAATGCAAATTGCTTAAGTGTCACCTTGTTCTATAACATCTCCCTCTGCACTACTGATGTCTGACATCACTGCGCATCAACTATTTCCCAAATGTTGCATCTATACTATTGTTGACCCTTACACTGCCAACACTACATTTGTACTGCGACTCCCTCTAAAATTCTGCATCCGTGGTGTTGCCGACCCCGCCGCTGCCAAGACTGCATCTGCACTGCAACCTTCTCCAACTGCTGCTGCTACTGTATTAGCCATGGAAAAGCATCCAAAACTACTGAATAGGTGTTCAATATGATGCATCTCATTGCTGGAGTTCTAGCTGCTGCTAATATCTGTGCTGACCATATGAAGCCTCTGCACTATGTCGATTGCACTGCTGCCAACTCTGCTCTACACTACTTTGTCTCTAGTGCTCCTAGCCACTGCAACTGTCACTTTGGCACTCCTCTGCACTAACTCACATTATTCCATCCCGCTACTTCTAATATGCACTCCCGTAGCAAGGTATTGATCCAAGGAGTGGGCTCCTCAATGATCCTGCCCATCTATAGTCCTTTCAAACTAAAGCTCTAAATCACCCCACCTCCCCCCTGGAGGTACCTAGGATGCCATGGAAAACTCCTCATCCTCGATCTTTGTGGCTGCAACCTTAGAATCATGCTTCTCATATTTTTCCTTCTGCTTTAGAGGACACTGCGTAGCATAGAGACCAACTTCACCACACCTTAAGCATTTGATCTTTGAGATGACCTTATTCCACCTCTGCTGCTCCTACTACCCTTTAGATGCAAGGGTTTCATTCTCTTCCTCCTCCTTGGACTTTGACCCACTACTGCTATTTCCATCAAGTTTACACTTGACCAAGTCTCTCCTCATCTATTCTTGCTTAAGAGAGGCCCATATTCCTTCCCAGTCTAGGAATTTCTCCTTCGCAAGGATGCTCTGGACAAATACTTACCACTCTTCTAAAATTGAATTCAGGGCTAGTCTTACCATCTCAGAAGACTAAGGTGTTTACCCCATGGTTTCCAAATCGTGTCAGGTTTCCTGAAGCTTTGCAAGGAATGGCTCAATGTGTTCCCCCTTCTGCATCGTTGTGGATCTCATCTTTTGCTCCAAGTACATATTTCGCTACTTGGAAGATCCGTGATATAGCGTGGACAAGGCATCCTACATCTCCTTGGAAGTACCTTTGCCAGCGATGTGACATACTACATGATCCTTCACTCTACCAAGGATCATCCACTAGACCTTCGCCATCTCTCCCTACTACTTTTTGAACAGATCTGGATTTGTAGGCACAACTACGACACCGTTGATGTAGGTCTTGAGAAAATGTTCATCCAGAAGACATGACATCCTCGCCTTCCAGATCACATAGTTGGATGCACCATCCAACTAATCCTGATCTCTCAACCCACTAGCTACCATCTCTGCCAACGAAACGTGTCAAACTGCTTCCTCCTCCTCTGCGCAACACTAGACTAGCCTACGCACTCCCTACTGGAGTTAGTAGATCTTCTCCTATCTGCTGCTGCTCAACAGGTGGGAATTCAGAATTCTTGGCTGGAAGTCCTCTAAGGAAGAATTCCCCCAACAATGTATCTCTTCTTCCTTTTGACGTCTTTCTCCCTAGAAATTGCTGCAGAAAAAATGTGTCCCACCAAAAGCCTCCTCTTCACTAAAGCTTCTATGCTGCTCCCTATTACACTAGCAAACTTCAATATGGAATTCTTACCTCTTTATTAACTCACTCAGAGAGAGACCTTCCTCGAAAAATTGTCGCTCCTTTCTTGGACTGCGCAATCCCTTTGGGGGTTCGATTTGCTGCCTACACAACACTTCGACTTCCCCTCTCTCTTCAGCATTGGGCTCTTCCCACTCTTTTCTCTTGCTTCACCTGCAAATCTGATACCATGTGAAAATTATGGAACCCCGAATCACCACTGCAGCAACTAACATTACTTCTTCTACTTGTTAATCCATGCAAGTTATTTATGGTGTTCTATTGTAAATATCGAAGTAAATACAACTATTTCCTTCACTATTTAAAGTTATACGTGGAAACAAGAAATGAGCAAGAAAGAAATACACAACACATTACACCATTATTTTTGGACAAATGTCCCCAGAAAAACCCAATGTGGGAAAACGAATGCAACACCTGAGGGTTTTATTATTATGCAGTAGTTTTCTGAATACACTCTCTGGATGCCTTGATGGCTATCCAGTATAGAGAATATTACTAACAGAGAGATGAGTGAGAGTACCTCACACTATCACTAGAGATCCCTCTACATAGTCTCTACACAATCCCTGTGTAGGCCCTACGTCACATCTACTGAGGTTTGCGTCACTCCTCACGGCTGATCGATTTGCCTATGAGACTTCGACTTCTCCACTCCCAGTCTCACACCTCGACTTCTAGCTCTGGAAATCAATTCTTCAACAAATTTAGGAATTCCCTCTGGGCTTCTGTGATGCCTCTACATGGCCTTATGTTAGCCTTTCTAGCTCTGTGTTGCCTCTATTGGATCTCTCTCTGCCTCCTCTACTAAGTATTCCCGGATTAGGAGAAATCTCAAACCAGAACTATCCCTTCCCCTCATTGCAAGAAATCATTCTGAATCCCTCTAGAAACTGATGTGTTCCTCTCTTCAGAAATTCGATCTTCTGATCTCCACTTAATAGATTCTCCAAATTCCGATCAATATCCTTCTTATTATCCTCCATTTGAGAACCAATGACCCAAATTAGATTCTAATCAATGGCTTAGATTATTTGGACTCTATCTTTGTCTTCTTCTAGAAGTTTCACCCACAATTAGATTAATACCCTTTAATTAGTTTAATTTCCTAAGTTTAGATTTAGGAACCCATTAAAAATAATTAACTAATTTAATAAAATTGTTTCTCAGTGGAATATCCCAAAACAATTTCTGGGTATTGTGGAATACATGTGTCTAAGTCTCCCTACAAAATTTGAGACTTAGAGCACTTTTGATGCTACCATAAATCAACAACATGAAGAATTTTGACTAAGACTCTCTTATCACCTGAAGAAAATCCTCTTTTAATAGTTCATAGAATCCTATGTATCATTGCACATTGAAACCATTTATCCCCCGGTTCTTATTTTTCTGTTGTATGAAACTATTGCTTCAAGAGAATCATTCATTTCCTTAGAGATGCATTGCAAGAAGAGATATAGGACATCTACAATTTGAAAGGGCAACCCACCCTCTTAGTAAAGAGGACCTTGAAATTCTTCATACTTGCTTTAGCTTTTTCCAAAAAAGAGTAGGTTATGTCCCAACCTGGTTTTCTATCTCGCATATGGTGTTCATGTTCCTTTCGAAATTGAAAAAGGAGTGAAAAAACTTATAATTTTTGTCATCTTTAGATATCCATGTATCTTGTCTCTTGTGGCACCATAACTCGTCCTTCTGATCTAAGATTTCCCACTTCAAACATTCCAAAGAACGAAGTAACTCCAGATCCTCAATAGAAAAGATCCATGAATAATTACAACAATAGATATTATCAATTTCTAATTCAATATCCAATAGGGCGGCTTAAACTTCAACCTCCATTACTTTATCTTATTCTTTAAGAATTTTAAATTGTTGTGAAATTTTTGCATGGAAGATAACTCTAGATCTAGATTTATATGGAACTAATTTGATTCAACCAAATTTATAAACTCCTCTTCCTTAAACTATTAGTAATTGAAATGAAAATGAGTTGGAGGATTTTGTTCTTGAGTTTCAATGTGCAACAAAAGCATACAATGGTTTGACATCTCTCTAGCTTCAACCCATCACTTAATTATGAAATATGACCTGAGAATTCACTGATCACACAAATAAAATCGATGAAGAATTTTTCAAATATCATCTTTAGAATATTTGTAGCTTTAAAGTCGACTAAGTCAAGGGATTCAAAAAGGTGTGAGAAGAAATGGCCCAGTTGATTTGGGTACAGATTTGGGCTCCAAATTTCAACCAATGGGGTGGTGAAATTAAAATTTCGACCCACAATGAATTGTCCATTTTGAAGAATATTTGACTTGGCTAAATTTTCCCAAAAACTGCTTCGATCACTGTAAGCGCCATTAATATTAATAATCCTCCATGTTACATTTAAGTCCATGGTCACCAAGTCTATACAAATGGAATTGTCACTAAACCAAGATGAAACCACTTGCATGTGGGGATTCCATGTGATTAACAATTTAGTAGAAAAGGATACATCATCTACAGAACATAAAGACTAGCCCTTAAGGCATGGCTCCAAAATGGTTTGAGATTTCTCCCTTTTTGACATAGTTTCTTGCAGTAGAAGAATGTGAGGATTTTGAGTTGCAAGGGGCCTTTTTAGAGAATTTCTTTCCGAAGTTCCCTTCAACCTGCTTAAGTTTAAAGACACAACAATCATCAATTTTCACTATCAGGGGTTTTCTCAATTCGAAGAATCCTTATTATAGTGTTTTTCTTTTCAGCCCTAATGTCTTCCTTGGAGCAAGATTGAGCTTTCAAATGGTACAACTTTCTTCCCACCTATCTTACCTTCAAAATGTACATAGGAAGGCAACCCTAGGAGGATGCACTATCCTTCAAGCGAGACTGCTACTCATAACTCCTCTAGCTATCTTTTAGAAGTGATGAATATTTATCTCTTGTGCTAAGGGATACCAACTTATGAACTAAATTAGGGGAAGGATTAGGCTCAAACAAGGAAGAAGAGTAGGTAATTTTAGGCATAAATGGGGGGCATGGATCATCCTTCTATTTTGTTGGAGCATAAATGGACAAGGACCCAACAAACAAGCTTTGAGGGGAAGGGAAGATAGGCATATTAATAGTATTTTTAACATCATATGCAAAACATTCATTCTCAACAAGATGAGGAGATGAAGTATTTGGTACATACAATAAATATTTTACCATAATACCTTCTTTAATATTGAAAATATCAAAATCCTTTAACCCCAACTCCAAGGACGTGTTCTGATGCTCCGCCACCTTTCTTATCCAAATCTTATGAGCAAGTCTAAAACCATTGGAATTTCTAAGGAAGTTAGATGGCAGATGTCCAATATCCAAACAAAGAAAACATCAAAAGGGGATTCCCAATAATCCATGTTCTGAGACCATTTATGAAATTCATAAATGAGTTCAATTTCCTCATTTAATCCTTCCTCGTGGTTAGTCTTACTGTCTATCAATGTGCAACATCTGTCTGCCTTACAAAAACAATATTTTCTACCCAAACAAAACAACCAATCATGCTTCCAATTTCCTCAAAGATACCATTAGACCAGAATACAAGGGGAAGACTAGGCAGTAACACCTAGATTTTTTGTGTTTCCCATCGGACGTGAGTAGGGCCAAAATTCACAAACCATCTTTGAATCTGCAGAACAAACTTTCCCCAAAACCACTGCCTTTTCATAATTTAATCCACTTTGTCTCTAGATTTCAATAAAATACAAAACCATCCCGTTCACTTAATGCAGAATGGAGGAATGCTACCTAAGAAAGGGGACCAATGATCATGAAGCCAAGGTTTTAGGGCTAATACCCCATCTACTTTCCCACAGAAACATCACAAAAACCTCTATTAACCAAATACGAAACCTCATATAACCTAACAACTTTTCCCACTGTCATGGTGGGTTGGATTTTCTTCAACTTTAGGATTTTACCATCCATCTACAAAGGTTAGAAACTTTTTGGACTATAAATTGGTTATCCTCCCATATAAATTGATGCAACAACTTTACAACTATAAAATTACAGTGATTGTTTTCAAGCTGAGTAATAAGTATAGGATTGTTGGGCTTGGCACATTCACCATCCAAGAGTGAAGAAGTTCCCAAATCGATATTAGAATTATGCATAAAAGTCTTGCATAGGATGAGAGAATGAGACTTGAAAAGAACAATGGCTCAGGAAAAATAGAAACCCAAAAAACTATGGACAAAAACTATAATATTTTTATCCAAAAAAACTATAATATTTTTACCATAATATATTAGTGAATTAAAATGGAAATGAATATAATAATTTAAATTTAAAAATAACATATATAAAAAATATATAATAATTTTCTTTAAACACCTATTTTAAAATGAAATAAAATTCTATTTACACATTAATAAAATTCTATTTACAAATTAATATAATATTAGTGAATTAAAATGGAAATAAATATAATAATTTAAATTAAAAATAACTTATATAAAAATATATAATAATTTGCTTTAAATACACCGATTTTAAAATAAATAAAATTCCATTTACAAATTAATATAATATTTATATTATACTCCTCCATTAACATGGTAATGAATATAACATTTTAGTTATGAAAACCAACTTACTAAAATGGATGAATTAACCTTTGTTTGTTTTAGTTTTAGGAGGCAATGTTGATCTTAATCAAGACAATGTGCAGTAATAAACTGATAAAATAATATTACGTTAGTTGTCATCATAGTCAATAATGTAACAAACATATAAACGAAGAAATAATATCATGTTTGTTTAGACCTACAGCTTCTCATCGAAGTTTGAATCTTGCTGTTTAGCGCATTTTTCAAATTTTCAATTCTCGAGATGTTCATGAACCTAGTCGAATTAAAAAAGTTGTTTGATTTGAAATGACAGAGATGTTGATGAATCTGTAGCATTAAAAAGTTTTTGATTTGAAATGTTGGAAACTGATACTTACAAACACGATGTGTAAAACAAAATTGTGGTGAATATTTTGACAGCAAACAGAAAGCCTTTGGTGTCCATAGGGTTTTTGAAAAGAGTCTTTTAATCAGGTTATAAATTTGTTGAAAATAGTGGAAATTTTAGTTTGATTTTTGTTAAAATTGGATAGAAATTTTGGGAAATTTAGGTTACAGTTTTAAGAATTTGATTGTCAATTTTTCTTTTACGGTGTTCAATTCATCTTTCACCCTAAAAACAAATGATTCAAACACTATTATGATAATAATTTTTGAAAAAACTACAAAATTCACTTAAAAAACCTTTCTGATCAAATTTGTGGTTTGTAATTTCAATAGACAACACCAACATATCTGTTCATTTCCGACCAGCATTCCTTCCTTCTGGGGCAGGGTTGGAATTTGACGGGCATTTTGCTGGTCAGAGACCAGTTTACCGGTAAAATACGTTAAATTTTTTTAAATAACCCTCTGACCTAACTTGTTGTAAGGATGCAGAACTTATTTTTGATGGTTAAGGTTTTTTTGAAAACGTTATTAATATCATATCTCAAGAGTGACACCTTTCCACTTCAACTTGGAACACTATAATAAATAGATAATCATCTTATCAACAAATGAACTTTAGAAAAAAACCAGGTGCTTTAGAGGGCAGTTTCCTCGACTTTAGTTTACAGAAATGGTTCGCAGAAATTAAAATTCGTCTGCATTATAAGTTCCGTGATCGTGGTTTCGACAAGACTCGCTGAAAGATATTATTCATGACCATTCCGCTATTCACAGCTCAATTATTATTAAATATTTTAGATTTTTATAGTTTTTTTTGGATTGGAATTAAGTATGGTATCTTTTAAAGAAATGGTAAGAAATTGTAGATTTGTGTGGATTAAATATTTTTATTTTTTAATGTATAAATTAATTAAGTATATTTAAAAAACTCTGGAATTTTAAATAATTAAAATTTGATAAATATAAATCTTTAAAAAATTTTAATGTTTTTTTATGATGTTTTAGTTAAAAATATACTTGAAATATATTAAGTGAACTTAGTGAATTGCTTTCTATAATATTTTAATATTTTTTGTTTCATTTTCTCTTTTTTTCAAATATTGGGAAAAATGATTATAATTTAGTGGTGAAATTCACATTGGGGACAATCATCACTGGAAGCTATCCATAATGCAAGTTGAATCATCATGGTTTCACTGGCAGCTATCCATAATGTAGGTGCAAGTTGAATCATCATGGTTTCACTGGCAGCTATCCATAATGCAGGTTGACTCGTCATGGTTATTATAGAAAAACCACTCACTCGAATTACCCCACTCCCTGGAATTACCCTACTCGGAGTCCGAGTTTGACTTTCACTCTTACCAAATATCTCTTAGTCTTGGCCTATTAATCTATTTCCTTACATTCCATGAAATCAAACTCTTAGCCAAACAAAAGCAATTTTAAGGCATACCATAGAACTAAAAAAAAAATTGTCAACAATTCCAATTTATAAACACAATTCTTTTAAAAATTTGTAAGAAGTGTGTGTATATTTAATGGTTTATGTTTTACAAAATCCATCACGAACAAGGTATGTTATTGAAACACATACTTGTAATACGTTAAGTGGGTTCAAGTAAAACAAAACCTAATTTATTAATTGTACAATATCATCAGAATGAAACGAGTCTAAAACATCATTGAAAACAATTTTTTAATTTATTGGAATTAATAAATGTAGAAATGGTGTTGAAGAACTCAATTGTAAACATGATAATGTAGATATCTTATCTTGGAAACCTTTTTTTAACAAAACCTTCTAGAAATGACCTTTGTTTGGCTCTTTTATACTTTAGGAATGATTACAAATAGAAATTATAAACTTATAGATAACAATGTTGCGTATTTTTATTCCTAGGCTTCACATTCTCGGTATTTCTCTATTTTCTTTTGTGCCATTAATTTTGAAAGATTTCAATTTTCCATGGGTAAATCCATTTAGGCCCCTTTTCACCTTCATTGATTTGCTTTCTTGTTGATGAGCTTGAGGTGCATGTGAGTGGACCATGCCAATTGAAGAGAGCTCTCAAGTGAATTTGAATATGCACACACATAGAAAGTGAAACATATTTTTATTAAAGTAGGAATTACGATACTTACAACTAGCACAAAAGCACCTAAAGCCTAAGGATACACAACCACGAAAATGGATTTGAGACTGTTCAACAAAGGTGATTACCTAGTCTCCTTAAATATATGTCTACAAAACTAAGTGATCAATAAGCATCTAGTCTAATAGAGACTTTATATATATATATATATATATATATATATATATATATATATATATATATATATATATCTATCTAGATATATATATATATATATATATATATATATATATATATATATATATATATATGCCCACAACACAACAAATTTGGCTTGGTTTGAAATGTTTTGTTCATGATGAGATCTCTTCATATGCTCAATCTTAATATGATTGAATTCCCATAAGTGTCACCTAGAAGGTACAAGGGGAAGAAAACATATATATTTCGTACTCCTTAGAAGGAATGTCGTTCAATAACTCACAATTCGTTCATTTGATTAGGGTAAGTTGGATTAGAATCTAAGTCCAAATAGTTTCCTTGAAATCCAATGAATATTTATCTACCTCTTATGCAAACATCATTAAAATTCTCACTTGAATGAATTAAACAATCAATCCATGAGTGTGTTAGTGCATCATCAAACCTACATAGCTAAAAGAACAAAACCTCTTCCTTGTCACAATAATTTTGAACCAAAATCTTGCTTGTTCCCACTTACTCTCCCTGAGTGTATTGGCCACCAACCTTTATTGGATTGTTTCAGCCAAAGATCTGTCACGGTGTCACCAACTCACCACTCACTTATGAAAGTTATCCTATGTCACAATATCACCTATGGAACAATGGAAGTGTCACTTTGACTACAATCTACACCAGATATCAAGTGTCTCAACATATCACTTAAAAGATTTGAAAGATAGGGCTCATGAAGCTTATGAAATACTAGAACACTTTTTATACATTGTACTTACTTGACTACAAAATCTCCACGGTGGACCCTCACGTTGATTCCATGTTATTATGATCATGGAAAGGATGCAGAGGATAGTCCATCTCATAGTTTTACTTTGTTGGTCATCTTATACGTCCCATAAGAACTCCTTAGTAATATCATGTTATGGCATGTCTGAGTCAAGGACATTTGATTTCAGAGTTATGGAGATTTTATTGTGAGTGTTCCATATAATTTCAAACCAAATTTCAGAATTCAATAAGTCATTTATGTGTTATGGTCATTTTGTTTTTTCTTTTCTTATGATAGATATGTGTTTTTAATGAAACCTTTATTAGTGAAGCGTTAATTTATTATCAAAACATCACCTTTGGAAGGGCAAAATTTTAAACATAACGTTTCTTGAAGGGCAGCATAAAAACCTAAAACGTCAAAAAAAAACGATGGGTAAAGAGGAATCCAAATTCCAACCCTGTTTGCGGGATTCCCATTGAATTTAATGGAGAGAAAGTACCATCTGTAACCATTATGTAATTTAAAAGTTACGGACTTCCAGTGGAATTTCTATAAATAAGGATACTGTCAGAGTCGGGACCGCTGATAATCAGTAGTATGATTTGTAAAGTTGTGTGGGATTATTACATGTCTTGGCTAGGCAGTAGAGTGGGCACGTCACCGTTGTTGCTTGGCCAAAAAAGTGGACACGCTCACTTCTGGTCCTGTCAATTAATCATAGAATGAGAATTGGGAAGCAATTATCCTGAAAAAATAAGCTTACTGAGTTGTCATGGGGTTAAGTAATAGTTGATTGGCTACGGAAGCGGGCACGACCAATTTTAGTCCTGCCATCTACATCACACAATCTGTTGAATCAATCCTTTTTAAAAAAGATAAAATCGTCTCGTTGTCCTTCCTGTCTATTTACTGAAATTTTTAATTTACCGCAAATCCACACAACTCAAAGGGTGAGTTCATGACATTCTCAAAGCCAAAACTCATAAGTACTCCAAAGAGAGAGATCCTACAATATTTTCATTCAGGTTTCTTGAAATAGTAAAAAAATCATCTCGTTTTCTTTCCTGTCAATGCAGTGATATTATTATGCACACAGCTCAATGAGTAAGTTGATGACATCCACAGCTCATACATTCTCCAAAGACCGAGAATGCATTAGATATTTTATTGGTTTTCATGGACATGAACATGACCTAGAAGATAAAGATCCTGTGGACTGAAGTGGACAGTAGAGTACTTGTATTGTTATTTGATTGAACACTGGAATTTATGGTAGGAGTATCAGTAGACCCTTGTTTCTTTTTCTTGGGGAATTTATCACAGAAGGGTTATATACAGTCACCTCAACGTGGTCAATGGATTTATGTATCGACGTTTTGGATTGTTGCTAATTTTTTTTCATATATGTCATGGCTGTACTCTATCTGGTTATGGAATCTCTGACCACATACTGGTTGCGGCCACTTATCTTCAAACACAGAATAGCTAAGCAAATCGTGTTCTGCCCAGGAGCTAGTTTTTTCATGGGAAACTTGCAGAGATAGCAAAGATGAGAGAAGAAGAAACATCTGTGGACATGTGCTGCGTAAGCCCTGACATTTTCGCACATTCAATCAAATACTCCTCAAGTATGTAACAAAGACCAACAACTACACATTCTCCAAGTTCAACATCAAGTCACATCAAACCCATTTTGGTCAACGTGAATAAACAGATCTATTTGTTTTGGTGTGAGTTTTTTATTTGTTTTGTTTTATTTTGGCCCATTTATTTTGAAGATGTAATTAATCAGTAAAAATGGATAGAAGTAATAGATGTAATGGATGGAAAAAATTAGAAGTAATAGAAAATAATGATACATGGGAGTTAGTGAATCTTCTATAAGGAAATCAAGTCATTGGTATGAAATGGGTCTTTAATACCAAAAACAATACTTAATGAAAGATTGAGAGGCATAAACGTAGGTTGGTCGTGAAGGGATACAAACAATAGCGCGGAAGAGATTATGTTGAAACCTTCACAATAATAGCGCGGAAAATATTATGTTGAAACATTCGCGCTTGTCGGAAGAATGGAGACAATGAGGACAGTTTTAACAATTGTTGCACAACATAAATGGAAGGTATATCAAATGGACTTGAAATCAACCTTCTTGAATAGAGTGTTCAAAGAGTAAGTGTATGTGGTGTGATGCAAGAGCATGAGGCTTAAAGACAAAGTGCTTCATTTTATTCCCAAAATCCAAAAAAAGTTTACAAACAAAGGAGTGGAATCCTTTAGCTCTCAATTTACAAAGTTTTCTAGATAGGAATTGAGCTAGAATATAAGTATTTGAATGATTTTGTAATTAATCCAAGTAGTTCAGACTTAGTTGAGATTCTCGAGGAGAATATCAAGCAGTTTAGGTATTTGTCTAGGATTAGATAGATTTGATCCATGGATTGAGGATCATATTATTGGATGTAAAGTATTTATGTAAGTTTTAAACTATTGTAAGGGGATTTGGCTAGATTTTGGTTATGAAGAATTAGATTGTAAAAGAATTGGAATATCTCTGTATCTTTGTGTATTTTATGCATGAAAGGTTAAATCCCGAAGGTTTAGATTCCTTCGAAATATCTCTGTGTATTGTTAATTTCTAGTTTGACCTTTAGAATTCAAGGATGATAATATAACTTTGTGTTATCACAATTAAAACTCTATTTATGTGTGTTTGGATAATCGGGATATGTTTAAAAGAAATATAGTTTAACACAGTGTAAACTTGGCACAAGGAAATACTTGGCAGAACAGAGAAAAAACCTGATAAAATCCGAGAGAGCCTAAGAAAGGAGCTTAGAATCATTCGATTGACAGAACCGTTAGATCTACAACCATCATGTGGTTAAAAAGTGCATGGGTTCAACGAAAGAGCTATTTTCCAAGGGTGGTAAGTGGATTCTCGCGCAACCTCAAAACTGGAAGCGGTTTCTAGAAAACGGACCCGATGAAGTTATGAACCGAGATTTAATTGAGTTAAAGTTCAAAGACGATCTGGCCGTCCGTTTAAAAGCGATCAGATGCATATCACGTGGTTTAACTACACGGGACTTAATTCTAAATCGGATGCGATGAAGGTTTATTCAACGGGCTTAAACCAACGTTGAATTCCGGCGATTCATTGGTTCATGATCGAACAGTGATCGCACGGAGAAATGCCTAGTGGTTAATGGCTTGAGCGGACCTGAGAAATTATAAGCTGGAACTTTGTTTTCTTTCAGTTTCGGGTAAGTGAAGTTTTGTTATTTTCTATGAAAAAGTAGCAATTCAATTGTTTTAGTGGTATATTTAAGTTTGGAGGCAGATGACTGAAACTCCAAGGGAAATAGAAGAAGAACTTCCACCCGATTATCCCTTACACTTGCAACTAGACCGCCATAGCGCAACCACCTAGTTATGAGGTTCAAATGCAAGAATAAAATGTTTATAGATTGAATAAAGCTCTTTATGGGTTGAAGCAAGCACCGTGCACATGGTATACTAGGATACGCACATATATGTTTAACAATGGCTTCAGCAAATGTGACCGTGAGGGTACACTTTACATCAAAGGAAGTGATGGTAAGCTTTTAAGTGTAGTTTAATATGTAGATGATTTAATCTTCATAGGAAAGATGATATTCTCATAGCTTATCTCCAAGAAGTTATTAAAAGTGAGTTTGAAATGACAGATTTGCGTTTGTTAAGATATATTCTAGGCATAGAAGTAAAAAAAAATGGAATGACATTTTTATTTATTAATCAAAGTATGCTTCAAACATATGGAAGAGATTTAGAATGCAAAACAACAAGCCTGTGCCAACTCCAACAAACATGGGTTTGAAATTGAACAACGAAAATTGTAGCAACAATGTAAATGTAAAACTATACAAAAGTGTGGTTGACACTTTGATTTAAACATGGGTTTGAAATTGAACAAAGAAAATTGTACCAACAATGTAAATCCAACACTATACAAAAGTATGGTTGACACATTGGTGTATTTGATTGCAAATCTGCCTGATTTAATGTATGCAATGAGTTTGGTTTCAAGATTCAAGGAGACACCAAAGGAGACACATTAACAAGCGACGAAAATAGTTATAAGATATGTTAATGAAACCCAAGGAATATGACTTTATACTGCAGTAAATGATTTTAGGCAAGATTCAAGGGGACACCAAAGAAGACACATTAGCAAGCAGCTAAAATAATTATAAGATATGTTAATGAAACCCAAGGAATATGACTTTATACTGTAGTAAATGATTTTAGGCACGTTGGATATACTGATTGGGTAGGAAGTGTCAATGATAGAAATAACACATCATGCTATGTATTTCATATGGGTTTGATAGTCATCTACACTGATTGGGTAGGAAGTGTCAATGATAGAAATAACACATCATGCTATGTATTTCATATGGGTTTGATAGTCATTTCATGGGATTCCAAGAAACAATCAATAGTTTCATTGTCTAGCAGCGACAAGGGAAACATGTCAAAAAATTTGGCTGAGAAGAATGTTGAAATATTTATGGCACGAACAAGAAGAAACAACAACAATTTATTTTGACAACAATTCTACAATTGCCTTTTCCAAGAATTCAGTTTTTCACAAAACGAAGTAATTTTGTTTAGACAAAGTATCATTTCATTAGAGATCCTATTAACAATGGAGAAATTGTTTTTCATCATTACAGGTTACAAGAGAAATTTGCAGAGATCTTCACCAAACCATTAGCAAAAAAAACTTGTTAGTTTAAAACACAATTTATGCCTTGTGAATATCAATAATTGTGATTAGGGAGAAGAGTTGGAAATTAATTCCAACAACTCCAATAACACCACATGAGAGTGCGCCATTCCTAGAAGTACAAGAAAATCCTCATGCTGATTTTTCCCTTTAGCCTAAATCATCTCGTAACCAATTCTTATGACATATCGTAACCAATTCTTACGACCAACGTATCAGTGTTTCTCATCCCTGCATTACATTCATCAATCAAATATCTCATAATACATGCGTAGAGTTGGTGTAGTTGTAAATGTTTGATTGTACTGAGAAGGAAAGAGGACATTCACAGTGAATATAGTTGCTGTGTAATTGGTTTAATATATGGTTTTAACGAATTGACTGTGCCCCTCAGAGAAAAGATTAATGCATGTATGTTTTAGATAAGTCATGACATGTCGTTTTAATTTGAAGCCTGAATGTTCAAATGTTTCGAGCGAAAATAAGAAGGCGCACGAAAACATGATTGTACTATGTAAAAACAAGGTGATAGAAAGCCTTTGTAAGTCTAGTATTTTTGTCATCATTAACTAAAGATACAACCTCCATTTCATGTGAATGTTTTTGCATCTAATGAAGTAATAATCCAAAGATATATATTTTGTTCCGCGCTGATTCTATAAATTCAACGTTTATCTTTACTGAGCAATACTCAATTATTTGTCCTGTTTTGAATTACTTTAACTAAATTTTATGATTTTTATTTGTCCTATTTTAAATTA
This sequence comes from Pinus tabuliformis, assembly GCA_031772625.1. Taxonomy (NCBI): domain Eukaryota; kingdom Viridiplantae; phylum Streptophyta; class Pinopsida; order Pinales; family Pinaceae; genus Pinus; species Pinus tabuliformis. The sequence goes on from CM062815.1 coordinate 883,861,779, forward strand.
CTTTAACTAAGTTTTTATGATTTATAATTTTTATAAACAAATTTCTGATAAATCACATTACAAATTTTGAAATTTATATATTTTAAATCATAAAATGTGATTAATCATCGAGGTCAAAAGAGAAAACCTAATTTAAAATTAAAAATAAATAATATCAAAATACATACATACCATAGTAACTCCCCATTAATAAAAAAAATTAATAATTTTTTTTAAACCAATATCAATATTAAATAAAAAAAAAATTAAAATATATCACTGAAATAAAAATAAAATATAAAATTTGAAAATTAAAACGAAGAAAATAAAATATCAATTCAATGAATATATAAAAAATTAACCATAATACGAATAACTTTAAATAAATAAAAGTTAAAACAGGAATGCAATAATAAATATAAATGAAGAAGAACAAATAAATATTATAAAAATAGATCATACGTACAAGAGTGAAAAGAATAAACTAATATAAGGATTGAAAGAATGAATTGATATATTAATAAATATATAGATATAGAATTAAATATTAATATGTGTTTTAATTCTCTTTACATATATTTAATAAGAAAGAGTTACTCTTAAAAAATAGCTATAAGCCATATATATATAATTAAATATTAACTATATAATATTTAAGATATAAAGATTATTTGAGATATTTTTTAATAATGATTTTGTTAGCGAGAATTTTGGTCTCCGTAAGTTTCAAGTTTAAATTTTGTGTAAATGGAATATATATATATATATATATATCTTTAAGTCCATAGGCTTATTCTAGAGTCCAAGATGATGTGTAACCATGCATGTCTGTCATCAAAGTTGAAATTTTGGTCATGTCTACCAAAATAAAAATTTTAAAAAATCTAAAAATAAAATAACTATACAAAACATTTAAATAATGTTGACTCATAAAAAAAAGTTGCAAATTGGATCCCTCTCATCTCTTGCTAGATCCCTATTTATGATGGATCTATGTTGGTCTTCTTTCCTTATATATATATATACACATATGAATGAGAGAACTAGTAAAAATCAACTCGAACTTGATAAGAGAAGCCAGGAAAATGATAAGATGATTGAAATAAATAGATAAGAGAAGGGAATTTTCTTTTATAAATTAAATTAAAAACATAAAAGAAAACCTATTAAAAAGAAAAGAATTCCATATATATATATAAAAGGGAAGAAGAAGATATATATATATATATATATATATATATATATATATATATATATATATATATATATATATATATATATATAAACTTGGAGGAAAATGATAAGATGATCAAAATGAATAGATAAGAGAAGTGATTTTTTCTTTTATAAATTAAGCTAAAAACATAAAAGAAAATGTATTAAAAAGAAAAAAATAGACCACACAAACGAAAGGGAGAGCAAGGATTAAGATCATTAAGACTATAGGGTTGCTAATATTTTATCCATTGTCCCTATTCATAGCACTGGATCTTCTCTCAATTTCGATGGCCTCCTTAAACTTTCGGTGATGGAAGTTATCAATCTCGGCAATAACCTGGGACTCCTGTATACGAATGTGATGTTTTGCATTTTCAGCATGTTCAGCCAAAGCTAAAGAGCGAACACTACAATTCTTGATATTAGTTGTGTGCTCTTGAATTTTGTCTTATGGGAGAATATTTTCTTTCCAATCTAGTGGGGCCCACAATAACAAGGAATCACATAAACACCTTTCATGTCTTTGGGGTTCATAGGGTGTTTTGAATTTATTTTATTTTCAGTTGTGCGTTCCTTTTTTTCAATGTAGGGGGGTCACAAGAACAAGGAATCACATAAACACCTTTCATGTCTTCGGGTTCAATAGGGTGTTTTGAATTTATTTTATTTTTAGTTGCACGTAACTATTGTCTTTTGTTGTGAGTGATTATGTAGTTTCATTGTCACACGAAATCTATTTCATTTTATTTGCACAGTGATATCTTTATTTTTCTCTTCTGCCTTTACTGTGAGGTAACTTCTCCATCCTTGGATCGTGCATGTGCCAAGCCTGATAATCATACAGTCATTACTTAGCCCAAAAACAATCACTGTAATTCTACAATGGTAAGTTGTTACATAAGTTTGTGTTGGAGAGAGCCCTTTCTAATCCAAAAGATTTACAACCATCATAGAAGGCTAGTAAAATTAGTTTTAGAGATTGCACAACTAAAATGGAGATAAAAACTCAAAAATTGGGATCAAAGCAATAAAACTTTGGATTATGTTTCAAATACATGAAATACATTTATATAGAGACTGCAACTACTTCACCAAGTAAAATAAAGTTCTTACTGCTATTTTTACTTCATGGAGTTGCGGAGTAATAAACTGTGAAACCACATAACAATTTGTTTTTACGTGTCCACCACAATTTGCTCTAAAGATTTCTCCCCTTGACCTCTCATACTTACATCACTTACGTAGAAAACTTAGAAAAAGACCTCTACATACATGTATATTCAATACATACATTTTCTAATATTTTAATACATGAAAAGTCAAAGTATTAAAACCTAGGATGGGCGTTTGTAATAAAACATAATTTTATGAACTTGTATATTCAGTTCTTAATTATCTGATGTGTTCCAAAATTGGGAATTTGTACTCTTGCTCAAAAATTCATTTAATATATGTCCTTTAGCCTACAAACAAAATCCGCAACCTGCAAACAAAATCTACTAGGTTGACTTACACGTGTACCACAAGTATGATTGTAGTTAGTTTACTTAACGTGGTGGTTAATATTTATTTCTAGCACTCCCCCTTAATCACAACTGCCACCATTGATGATTCCCAAAAGATCTATGAGATAAGAAATTTTTTCATGTGTCAATGGCTCTTTGAAGATGTTTGCAGATTGTTCCTATGACCTGCAGTGCTGCAACATAATTTCACCATTGTTAATAAATTCTCTAATAAAATGATATCGAACATCAGTGTGCTTGGTCCTCTTGTGGAAAATATAATTCTTTGATAGTGCAATTCTGGAATTGCTGTCGTAGAAAATAGTTGTTGTTTCCTCTCATTCATGGCATAAATCCCTCAACATTCTTCTCATCCAAGCTTCTTGACACATTGTTTCCATTACAGTGACATATTCAACTTCTGTTGTTGAGAATGACTCTATCAACTGCTTCTTGAAGGCCCATGAAATGGCTCTCGAACCTAAATGAAAAACATATCATAACGTTTCTATCATTAATACTTCTTGCCTAGTCACTGTCAGTGTAACCAACCAGCCTAAAATCATTTTTTGCGGTTTACAAAATACCATACTCTTTTGTCCCATTGACATAACTTAAAATCCTTTTGGCTTCTTGCCAATGTGTATCCTTGGGTGTCTCCATGAACCTTGACACCAAACTCACTGGATATATGATATCAGGCCTAGTTTCTATCAAATACATCAAACTTCCCACCATACTTTTGTATAATGTCGGATTGACATCGTTGTTGAAATCTTCTTTGCTCAACTTCAACCCCATAACATTTGGATTTGGTGCGGGCTTGATCTGAACTTAAACATGAATGAAACAAACCATAAATATAACCATAAATACATAGATGCAACATAAATAAAACTTCATTTCATTACTATCAAACACTGAAATATGCTTATAGAAAGAAATGGAAATAATCTAGCTCAGGTGATGGTGGTTTATCTCTAAGAAGAGATGTGGCGACTAAATGCCTTTGAACTGTGTTAAAATGAGGCTCAAGGGCCTATTTATTATTGAAAAACAAGGGAAAACCCTAAACAACCAAAACCCTAACCCCAAGAGATGGAACGCCAAGAGTTTGTTGGCCCTGTTGGGGTTAGTTGGGCAACCAACTTCCCAAGGTTGTAACTTGGTCATATTATCTCTGTTTGGCATGTGAGATAACTTGTTGGAATGATCTCTCCAAGTACTATAGGATTTGTAGCAGAACCCTACCTACAACTATGGGCTTACTGTGGACCTCAAAAAAACATTGTTTAGGGGGTCAAAACTACTCCAGAAGTTTAGGACCCAAAAGACGGCTAAAAATAGTAAATGTTGCAATAAGCAAGGAAGCAAATGAAAACAAATGGAGGTCTAGGTGGAATAGAAGGGTGGATACCAATATCCACCTGGATCATTCCTCCCTCGTTAGGAAGAAATGGTCTCCATTACATGCAGAGCCTCCATTAGGTGAGAAAATTTCTCTTGAACCAAGTCCCAGGTGAACCACTTGCCCTGGTGAAGGAGTTGGCTTGATTTGATGACTTGATATAGTTGAATCCTCTATTGGCGAGTGTTATTTATCTGTGTATCCATGATTTGATCAGTTGTGGCCTAATCCATGCAGTCTGGGGTTAGCTCTGTTGGTGTGAGTTGTTCTACAATATCAGATGTGTCCAACAATGGTGGAAAGTATGGACGAAGTTAGTCTACATTGAGCACTGGGTGCAAACCAAGGAATGGTGAAATACTGAGCTCGAAGGCATTTTCCCCTATAGCCTTGGTGATGGTGTATGGTCCATATCAAAGTGGGTGAAGCTAGTGATGGGGTCTAGCAAGGCGTTCCTTCTAAAAATGTATCCAAACATTGTCGTCCACCTGGAACTTTTGTGAAACCTGATCTTGATCATGGTGATTCTTATCTTAGCATTGGCTCTGTACAAAACATCATGGACCCACTGGAAGATGTGTTGAATGCACCGAATGAAGTTGTTAGCCTTGTCAGCTTCAGACTAGATGTGAGTCGAGGTTATGAAACCAGCTCACAAAAGGATAGAAAAGATAGATCAACGAATTAGAAATTAGCCTCTTCGAGGGGGAAACCTCCTTTACTTTACACAAATGTACAATTCTTAGATGATACAAATGACAAAACCTCCTTGCTACATATAACTAAAGTGGACCTAACAATAATAATATAAGGGTACAAAAATAACAATAGTGGGCTTCTATGGGGCACAATAATAACAATATGGGGACAATAGGGGCACAACAATAGCAATAAGGGCTACAATGACAATAATAATGGGGGAATCACTAGTATTATAGGGACCTAACATGCCCCTCTCCTTCAAAAAAGTGTTGTCCCTAACGCTTCAGTAGTTCTAGATGCTTTTGTATAAAATTATCATCCTCCCATGTGGAATCTTTGACGGGTAAGTTCTTCCACTTGAAGAAGATAATTTGAAATTGATCGATTTCGTAGCTATCAAGTTCTTGTTTCTATGACTGCTCCAGGTTCCAATATGATTTTTCCTTCCTCGTCAAGTTCTAGCAATATTATTTGAATTTGGATCTTGTCACCTATAACCTTCTTTAAGCATGAAACATGGAAAACTAGGTGCACTCAGGAAGCTGTAGGAAGCTCCAATTTGTATGCCATAGTACCTATCTTTTGCAACACCTTGTATAAACCATAATACTTTGGTGATAATTTATTATCCTTCTTAGCTTTCTTGAGAGACATTTGTTTATATGGTTGTAGTTGTAGGAATACCCAATCACCTACATCAAAACCTCTTTCGTTGCGATGTTCATCTGCCTGTTGTTTCATTCTATTCTATGCCAAAGTGAGGTTATTCTTTAAGAGTTGGAGTACTTGTTGTTGATGCTTGATGTGATATTCCACTGCTTGAACCTTAGAATTTTCTCTTAAATATGATGTGATGGATGGTGGATGCTATCCATAAAGTGCCATAAATGGGGTCATTTTTGCTGCAGTATGGAAGGAAGTGTTATACCACCATTTAGCGAGAGGCAACCATTTGACCCATGGTGTCTATTTATCGGATACAAAGCAACAAAGATATCCTTCCAAAAAATTGTTTACTATCTCATTTTCCCCATCAGATTGAGGATGATAAGATGAGCTATGAGCTAACTGAGTACCAAGACAAGAAAATAATTATGTCCAAAAATTTCTAGTGAAAATGGGATCTTTGTCACTTACAATAATCTTTGTGTTTCCATGTAGCTTCTGAATTGTTTCCATAAATGCAGTAGAAATTGAACTCGCTTTAGAGGGATGAGATAATGCAAAAAAGTGTGCATACTTGATAAGTCTGTCAACTACCACCATGATAACACTCTTTCCTTCGGACTTGGGTAAACCTATGAAAAATCCATTGAAACCTCCTCCCAAAGTTGGTTTGGAATGGATAAAGGTTGTAATAGACCGGGGTCTTAATCGTTTCAACTTTATTTTGTTAACTAAATCATAGAGCGAAAAAATTGGGATCCACCCATTTGAATTCCCTCTACCAAACCGAAAGATAACTATGAAAATGCAGTATGAAGCTCATAGTGAGGTTCTCTCATCATCACATAAAACACCTTCATTCATTCCATCCACTTCAACACAAAATCAACCATCCAACTCACAACTCCAATTCGTGGTTTACACTGGTACTGGGGCGCAGACCTCCTCTACCCAATCACCTTCAACTACTAGAACATCTTCCCCTACAAAGATACCCATTATGGCTCAAATACCATGGAAAAATCCAGGAGCTGCTCGAATGGCAGGACCATTACATCCATTACCTGTGCATCCAATGAAATGGTTGCCAAAATTTAACCTTGATGATGGTCTACTTGCTGAAGAACATATAAACAATTCTATGTTGTCCATCAATATGAATGTAGTGGTAAAAGAAGATGCATTTGTAAGATTATTCCCTTATAATTTACAAGGATAAGTAGGATCGTGGTATTTTTCATTACCATTTGGTTCCATTAATAGTTGGGATGCTTTTCAGGAATAGTTCTTAACCAAGTTTGGAGATGACCAATCGACAACTACTCTTATTAGTGATCTCTCCAACTTGAAAGTTGAACCTAGAGAACCGATTAAAGATTTAAATTCACATTTTAATAAGTTATTGAATAAAATCCTGATGACATCCAAGCCCAGCGAGGAAGTCCAAAATGAATGGTACATTTATGTTGTTCCCTCAAACACAACTATTTTTGTCGATAGGGCTACCAAACCAATTTTGATAGAAAATATGAAAGAAGCCATTGCTGTAGAAAAACACATTTTATCATTAGAAAAAAAGAATGCATTAGAAGAACGAAAATCCAAAAAGGTAACTTTTAGGGATGAATCCAAGAAAAAAGCACCTAAAGATCCTTTTGATATTGAAGGTCTAGAAAAAGTCCTGAAAACCATGTCCAATAAAATGGTTGACATCAAGAAACAGGTAGTAGAAACTTAAGGAAACCTTACAGACCTTACAAAAGAAACCCTTCCTCTGATCCAAAGCCTCCAGGCACCATATCAAACGTTGAATCAGATGTGGAGGAAGAAGAAGTCTCAATGGCTGAAGAACGAACTGATGACAAAAAAGTGGTTGAATTACAAGGAATGTGGGATTTCATTCTCCCTAATGAAGAAAGACAAGAAGAATTACCTATCGCAACTAGGGGTAGAAGCACCATTGATTTTCCACAAACAAATCCAAAACAAAAAGCATCAACTCCAGCTCCCAAAGAGAAATTAATAGGTAAGAAATCTTCCTCCAAAGCCACTCAAAACACTCCTCCTCTATCAAATTCATCACCTTTAGCTAAAAACCTATTAGTCTATGAAGAAATGGAATACAACATCGTAGAAGATATGAAAAAGACTACGGAAAATATTACATTCCATGAGCTTAGCAAGTTAAAACATCAACAGAAGCTATTGCTCAAATATCTAAAAGTAGTCCCTACTTCTCCTCTTCTCGTTTTTGTTATCTCATAGGCTTCTCAAGAAATGGGAAGGCCTCCTAATACCTCATTAGATAAAATCTGCTCAATTGATATAGCTGTGATCGGAGGAAGATCCAAATCCCATACTCCTCCATTCATTTTGGCTTTTGAAATTGTCAATAAAAATCTACAGAATTGTTCAGTTGATTTTGGAGCTTCATCCAACATTCTACCAAGAACAGTTTGTGTAAAATTAAATGCGGAGCCCCAAAAATATGTTGTTCACGTTATGCAATTAGATCAATCTCAAGTTGAAGTTATAGGGGAACTCAATCCAGTTACTATTCGACTCTCATCAAACCCGAAAGTGTGTCAAGTCATTAACATCCTCGTGGATGATATCCTGGAATTCTACGGCCTAATCCTCAGTAGAAACTATTTAGAAAATCTTCATGGCTATTTCATAACTGACTGGTCCCACATGTGGCTTCCATATAACAATAAGCTAAATCCAATAACGGTTGACCGAGAGAAGCATCAAAAGTATGTCTTTCTTGGATGGATTTTCAGGTTATAATAAGTGTTAGATCTACTACAAGCTTCAGCTGTTGAAGGTCAATTTTCGGTCTGGTGATGAGTTTGTGCAGAAAGGGAGCGTGCTGTAGTCTTCTTACTTTCCTCCTTTAGTTTCCTCACACCCTCTTAACCTCTCATTATTTTTATTTTCCTCCAAAATCCTTCATAAACCTATATTCTCCTCTGCTCCTGCTTTCCACTGTCTCTGTTTCTTCTATGAAAATCTGCATTCCCCACTATCCCCCATCCTTTTACACAACTCTTTGAAGCCCCGTGCCTTCATTCGATCCTCGAATTAATCATCTCCTACGCGCCATAACCCGCACCTACCCCGCTCTCCCTCTGCTTTGATTTCCACCATCGATCGCATCCTGATCCGACAATCTCTGTGTTCTCTGCCCGCAAGTTAAGCCTCGTGCGTGTTCACCTCCATCTGACCAACTGTCACACAATCGGATAGTAGTCGCAAGCCCCAATTGCATGACGTGCCCGCTCGTTAACGCACGATCGTGGTGGTTTCCCGCTGACACATATTGCTATCTTATTGGTTCACGAGGAGTTATACGGAAACCTCCCACCTCCGATAAGTGGTGCGGGAAATATTTCCTGCCCGCAAAACTGCCTTTCCTCGCCCGATATCATCTAGGAATTTTTCGCGTGCGATGACCATTGGATCCACTACTCCTTGATCCAATGGCTCATGTTGTTTCGTCTACGTGTCCTCCCGATACTCCCTATCAATTGATCGTAGTTTTTCATCCTTGTGATTTGACGGCCCACACTAGTTTGACCCGCTTCCGTCAGATTTTCCCCTCCAATAGCTCCTCGCCATTGATTCACGCAATCCAACAGCCGAGCCTTTTCCCTGTCATAGTCATGTCTCTGCTATTCTTTCTTTGTTCATAGCTTGTCTTGAGCTCCTAAAGGACGAAGCCACCAGCTACCTGTACCCTGCGTAATAAAGCTTCAACAATTATAATTAACCAAAAGAATGGCCGAAGGACAAAAAGGACACCCTCAAGTAGTTCAACCATTTATCAGTGATGGAGCATGTTCCATATTATATGCCACCTGCTCAGGTTATGACCCCTCCACGCATAGGTTAGAAGAGATTTTTGTATTCAACCTCCATATATATCCAAAGACAGAAGGGATGATGGTTGATGAATGTTATTCTGTTGTAAGGTTCAACTTCTGGAGACTGTAACTATTGTGATACCTGCAGCGTCTGGTCTTCATTTTTAGCCAATGCAAGCTTCTTTAGCTGTTAATTGCTCACTTTCCACTTCTTCTTCTTTGTTCCAGGCTGTGCCTGTTATGCATTTATTCATGTGCTCTTGATGTTTAGCATTAGAGGGGCTGTCATCCCACCTCTGTGTTAGATTCTAGTATGTATTATTGAATGTGTATGCAGGTTTTTGTTATTTTAATGCCAGAGAGTTGTCATCCTGTCTGTGCATTAGGAAATAGATTTGCAGACCTCTTCACTGGTTGCAGCCAGCCATCACAGGGTCTTGTGCATCTGCTAATGTGGTCAGTATTCTCCATGATCACTTATTCCTTCAAACTGTGAGTAATTGGTGGTCTAAAGCCTTGTAGTCTGGGGGTGTTCACCCAGGTCTGGGGTTAAGCACAGTAGAAGTGCTTATCTGGCTTGAAATATGTAGCATTTCTTTCATTCATCCACCATATTTCCAACATTTTTGTTGAGTTTGTAATGTTCCCGAGCATCTCCAATATACAACCTACGAGAGTTTCTTGGGGTGATAACATTAATTAGCGCCGTTGTCGAGGAGAGGAGATCAAAGCTCAACTTTCCTAGGAAAACGACATAGTTCCAGATTTTGATGATAGACAAGGTTTGGGCACATTTTTGGTTGTAATCATCTATATAGCGACTCCACTGGAGGAAGACCATCTTTTGGTGACTCCACATTGCAATTCTGGCTCAGTTTGTGAGGCGTGCTCAAAGAAATTTTCAGAAATCACCAGCTGAACCAGTGCCTGATCCTGAGAAGATCGTTAAGCAGAAGAAAGTATCGTAGAAAGGAGCACCAGGATCAGGTAAGCCTTAAAAGTCCCGTGTATCTCTACTAGTGAAGAATTCACCTTCAGTGATACGTAAAGCTCCTTATTCTTTCATTTCCCTTTTGGATCTCAGTTCAAAGAAGCATCCATGTTGTCCACCATATACCTCTGTCTATGTCATTCTTTTCATTGATTCATATCACTCAGTCTACCAGTATCCTTTCACATACCTCAGTCATGGCAGGCCAACAAGTCCTCACAAAGATAGAAAGAATAGTTGCTGCTAGGTATGGACCCCTCGTCTTGCCTACCCCTTCGAATGCCATGCCTATAGGAGATTATCAAGAATTTATGCCAAAGTTTACTGGTGCAGAAGGAGTAATAGCTTAAGAGAATTTAGAGGCATTTTATAGTTACGCTGATAACCTAGATATTAATGAAGAGGATGTCTGGATGAGGGTTTTTGTCCAAAGCCTAGATGGGGAGGCTAGAAAATGGTTTAGAGAATTACCCCCTAGGTCTATTGTAGACATTGAGGCCTTAGATGATGTGTTCTTGAAGTATTGGGGGGATAATAAAGATGTGCTCTTTTATCATACTGAATTTGGGAACTTGCAGAGGGAAGATGGTGAGCTACTGCGCGATTTCAACATTAGATTCAATCATATGTACAACAGAATGCCAGCTGAAGTAAATCCCACTCCTACTTCTGTTATGATTTCTTATGCCAATGCCTTTGATTCTCAGTTCTGCCTGCTATTAAGAGAAAGAATATGTACTTCTTTGGCTGATATGCAAGCTGCAACCTTTGAAGTAGAAGCAAATATCATTGCTGCAGAAAGACTCGAAGGAGATGCTGAAAGGAGAAGATAGGGAGGTGAATCATCATCATCCTCAGAGCCTGAGATTGATGAATTAGCTAGGATGATTGAGTTTTTGGCCTCTGAAGGTTCCAAACTAGAGGCTGAGTAGTATTCTGAGGAAGCTGAGGCTCATTGTTCTTTTTCTCCACCAACTCCAAATCCTTATAGAGGAGTGTTAACGGGAAAAGTGTCTATTCAGAATGATCCTATCCCACTGAGTTGTGACAGTGACATCAGAAACAAATAGGGAAAACTACTCTTGTATTCTCCTTTATGAACTATAAACGAAGAGGAATAGGATGAACCAACCTGTGTCTTGCGCTAGTCCTTTGATCCAATCTCTCTCCTCTTTGATAGCTTCCAGCTACTTGCTCCCTTACTTGCCCAGCTTCACCAAGTTCCTGTAAGATCACAGAAGAAAGAAACTACACAAAGACATGGATTTATGTTCATAAATAGCTTAGGATTAGATTTAAGCTAAACATACAAATATTACAAACATCAATGATATACAAGCATGTAGGAGAAACTCAAATAGTTTTATTGATAAAACAAGAAGATCCAGGAGGAGTTCCAACTGATGATTCCTGATCCAGCATCAACCTCCCAGTATAGAATCCCCTCTTCACCTCCAACAAAGCATAAATCACCCAATACTCTGATATCTATCTCAAAACCAACAACAATTCTCTGCAATCTACAAAATTCCAGCCTCTGGATCTCTTGGTGAGGGATCCATATATAGATGTATGCAAAGAGGATGAGTCAGCTAATGAATTGATTAGTGGCCTCTCTCTGTCAGTTCTTGCTTCCACTTGGAGACTGAGAGCCTCTTACTCATCACTGGTCGAATTCAGTGAGGCAAGTGTCATTGGAGAAGATTCTGGAAGCTTCCATTGTCTCTCCACCTCGTGGAATGACTCTGCCACTTGTCATTTCCCGCTTGACGCACCCTGGTAGTGCATTCAAGTGCGTTTCAATGCACCTAGCCAGTGTATTTGGGTGCTTTGCAACGCAGCTAGCTAGTGGAGCAGCTGAAATGATCCTGATTTGACTAGTTCTGAGCAGTTTCTGGTGGAGAACTTCTGGGAGAAGCTGTAATTTGTTGACCTTGTTTCTTTAGGAGTTGGAACAACACTTTTAAGGACTTAGGATCCCTTGGTTTATGGACATTTCATGCTTAGAGCTGTAAGAAAAAAAAATGTCTATAACAGTTGCCCCCTAAAGTATGAGGCCGTTTATCGGGTGAAATAGGAGGATCCGAAGTTCTTTCAATGCTGGGAGGAGACCTGTAATAAGATACAATACAATACATTATCTTCATATTGTTTTCATGATCTAGCTAAGGCGGGAATTACCATGCTCAGCTTTATAAATTCATTTTCATGTACATAGGACAGACAATCGTCTGATGGTAGACTGGTGATTCTGATTCATCATCCTTTTGGTAGGATGATTATCTGTGCTGCAATGCTGTACATTTCAATGTCTTTATTTTTTCTAAATATATATCACAGCCCGGATGGATGAAACTAGATGCGGGGTCTTCAATCTCATCCGATCTTCACTCGAAGTACAAGTCGATCCATGTGAGAAGTGTTTTGAAGTCGAACATGGAAAGACATCGCTTGATTACCAGTCAATGATGTAAACTGTTAACAAGCGCGAGAGGAATCACCGATAATGATAATGACCCTCAAGGTACTGCAGTACAATTCACGTGGTGTGAATAAAGGACTTGGCGTCGAACACCACGCAAAATCTTTCGGCCGAAGGTCATTGATGTATACCTGTCGCCGGAAGTGAGAAACTTGCCATTGAGGCATGCGAGCTTCAATGTACTTAAGGGGTTGTTCCTAGATCAACTTCTTGGATAATGAGCTGATGTCGACAAGAAGCGATCCGTCAAAGGAGGGCCTTAATGAATCCCACATCAATGACACGGAACGGAGCAAATGATTTTGATGGAGGTGAAAACGATCTGGTGATATATGGTTCAGGGTGGCGGTCATGAAAGAATGAAGTATAATGTATGGTAGTGGATGGGACACGGGTGACTTCTCTGGATGACTTCTCTTGAACATGTCGGCGACACTTATGTGATGGATTGGTAGCATTTACCCCAAATGTGGATTGTATGGTGTGACCATGGTGATGTGACCGGTGAATGAAACAACCCAACCCGACTCAGGCACGGAGTGGAAGTGTCATGTTCAAGAGCGACTTGCTACCAATAAAGTTTCTTTGAGTTTTCTTCCCAATTTTTCCCCAGTCATTGCTGACCAGTACCTCTTTATTTTTGTCAAGCTTGAGGAGGATAACATATGCTTGTTCTATAATTTGCCCTTTGGGCAAACCCATCGCTATGTTTTAACGAGCCTAGCGATAGTGAAACTCGTTCTCGCCTAAAGACAATTTTGTCGCTATTAATCTTTTTAACGAGTCTAACGACAAAGATAACTCGGTCCTTTTCATTTTTAGAGAGTCTAAAAAGGTACGTAAAGGTAACTCCGAAATTCATTTTTCGTCATCTAATCCCTTAAGTCCGAAAAAGTATAAAACAATACAAAAGGGATGAATTTTCGATGGTTTTAACGAGCCGAACAAAACAAGCGCTCGATCTTTTTGTGCAATAATCCCTCAGGTCCAAAAAGATTAAAATCTAGAGGAGGGATAGCACTTCCTGTCGCTTTAACGAGCTAGAAGGCCAAAACTCAGCAATCTTTTCATATTTTACGAGTCAGATGAAAAGAGCTTAAAGAAGACTCATCTTTTGAGGAACGAGTGATAAAATGGGTAGCAGCTGATTCCAGATAAGGTTTGGAATTTTCCAATCACGGCAGTGTCACAAGGATGGCTAGTGAAATCACTCTTCGCAGCTGTTCCTCAAAATGGGTAAACAATCAAATGGAGGTGAATGATCGGCCAATGGAAAAGTGGAGGTGACGGTGCAAACACGACCAAGGCTTTAATGGCTGAAAATGCTTCATTCACGGTGGTTATTTACCGGGGGATAGTTCATTTTTTAACGAGCTTAAACGCAGGTGGAAACATTTGCTCGGTTTTATGTTTATTTTTTAACAAGCTTGAACTATGTGCTAAAACTGCTCGATTAATCCAGTCATATGATAAGAATGTCTCATATAAAACGCAACTTTTAGATTTTTGCCCCACATCCTTTCTTTATGCAAGTTAGGAAACGACTAATCCAAAAAACAGATAAATAATCGCTCTTTGCTTGCACTCCAAAAGGTTTGCATGCCCCCAGGTATAAAACAGAGTTTCAAAGTTACCCCTCAATTTGCAGACAAAACATTTGTTTTATCAGGAGAGGCCTACCCCTTACAGGTTACCCAAATATTGTTCTATTCGCACAGCAAACAAAACACTTCTTTGGCGATGTCTACCGAGATAAACAAAGGCGAGTGACTCAGTTCTGCCAACTCACATAACTTTGACAAGAGAATCTTATTCTAGAATAACCCCTCTTCCAATCACAGATGGGGTACAGACTAGTCATATTCTCCCGCGGAAACCTACCCTATACCCGAAGTTTTCCTTCCGAAGCAGACTAGGACGCATGCCCCCTGGGTTTCAGTCATATCCCTCCGAATTACTCCCGCTCATCGAGAGGACGGACTGGGGATTGAGACATTTCTTGTGTGAAGAGACCATTTAGGGACGGTATATGACTATTTGCTATGCGTGATCCGGGAAATGAAAGCTGGTCCACGAGCTTGACCACTCTTCCTTCGTGCAGAAAACACATTACTCTAAAGAGTGAGGAGACGATGGCTCCCATGCAATAAATATAGTCTCATCCAAGGAGTAGGTTATAATCCAAGGGTCCTTGAACGACCATGACGTTCATGCGAACTGTCTTCCCTCTCAATGTTATGGGCACATCGGGAAGGATCCCTAAAGGTCGACTAGTTCCTTTATCAAAGCCTGTCAGATTTCTCATTTCAGGCAACAGCGATGGCGAACCAAGCGCTTTCCAAGCAATAGAGGAAAGGATACTCACAGAAGCCCCCTCATCTATGATGGTACCAGCCATGACCATTCTATATATTTGAACGATAATTCAGAATGGTATGCTTGCTGGCAAACGGGGTCTGTCTAGTTGATTCCAGTCGAAGGATACAACTAGGTTGCTTGGAGGTGGGACCGAGTAGACGGTCGGGTATGGCTCTGATGAACTTCCTTCCTGCGGTAAAGGAACGGGTGGATTGCCCCCATGTTCGTTGGAGTCTGTGTTGATGAAGAGAATTTGGATGGTGTCATCCTTATTCTCTTCAGTGACTGTATCATTCGAAGATAAAACCTCTGAAGGCAAGACCGGGTCAACCGCTGCCTCGACCTTTCGACTTTCCTCTGGTATGGATTTAGTTGGTTTATCTTCAATGACAGGTGCTTCAGCCGACCACCTGAGCGGGCCAAATGGATTCTCAACTAGTGACGGACTTGGCAAGAGTTTTTTATATCCAGGAGGAAGTCGTAACGGTGAAACCGGACGATCATCCAAAACTCTTTTAGCCTCATCTAAGAAGGGACAATGGTGGAGGGCATGGCCGCCTTCACATAGTTTACAAGGAAATCTAGCTTTCCCTTTTTGTCCTGGGGCTTCACTTTCACTAGTTGACGGTGTGCTTTCAACATGATCTCCAGAGGTTGATGACACCGGATTGTGCAAACGAGGAGACCATTCCCTTAGTATCCAGGGGATGCAAGGACAATCTCTGTGAAAGTGGTCTCCTCCGCAAATGACACATGGCGATTTAGGCCTGGTCGGTGCTGTGTGTGGATTTTCGTTAGACGACACTCGTTGTCCCCCATTCGCCTTTGGCTCCTTCTTCTTTTTCTCTTTCTTCTTCTTTTCCTTCTTCTCCTTAGGAACTTGGCTTTTAGCTTTACCAGTCCCGTCAAGCGAAGAGGAAGGAGGAGAGGAAGTAGAAGGTTGGTGGGTAACTCTGGACTCGTCTAATTGCTGATTTGACTGTTCAGGAATACTGGTGTTCTGAACGACATTGGTTGAGAAGAGCCATACTGGCAAGCCAATTGTCAGTCCTGGAAGCGACAATGTGGCCATATGGGGTGCACCAACATCTCCCCAAGAGGAGAAGGGACTAGGATTTCCACCAAGGGGAATTCCTTGGTTGGTAGGCTCCATTTTCTCAACCCAAAGATCAACGTAGGAAAAGGGGATGAATATTCCGTTTAAAATAAATTTTAACACGCTTTGACACAACTTGTTTTTTCAGTTTTAAAGAGTCGAGAAAAAACAAAAGATGACTCTAGTCTCCTTCGATTTTTAATGAGCCTGAAGTGACAAGTGCTCAGATGGACCTTTTCCGTTAAGGAGTCTGAAAAGGAACGAAAGGGACTGTTCTGGAGGTCTAGGTAGAGGGAGTACCAAACCAATTGCAAAACTGCAGAATATTTTTTACGGTACAGCAGTCAATCTTCCCGAATGTTGTGTTCAGTGCATTGCGATCAGTAGGGCGTCCGACACGGCTTCCTATGGATAAAAGGTTTTAAGCCTATAGGGGTCTCCCAATATATACTCTACGGTACGTGGGAGCACAAGTCCGTACTGGCACTTATCGTCTCAAAGTGGAGGAATCACCCAACCATCAATGAGGGCAATAGTTACCAGGCTTTATGATGCCGAAATACGTCTCTAGCCTAGACCTCTAAATGTTGTGCGTTAAGTTACAAAGCGTTGTTAAGTTCATTCAATTTATTTTAGGTTGATCTTTCTTATGAATTTTGCCTTTTGGGCTCACCACGAGATGTAGATGTAATTCCTAAAATGCAATCTAAAGATGATAAGCAAGCTTTTATCTCTTTTCAGTAATGAAAATCCTAGCTACAAGGGGAAAATAAAGACACAATCTTTTCTCAAAGAGCAAAGAGCACACTGTAAATGCACTTTTCCTAAATCAAGCCAAACAGACTGTTAATATGCAAATGCACATGTGCATGTATTTGTTTTTCACTTTCTTAATATTGATGCCTAAAAAGAAAGTTGTTGTACAAATTTGAATTCGATTTCAAGTGAAAAACACAAACAAGCTTCTTTTCGAAATCAAAAGGTAGAGACGATTACGACACTTTATGATTTTGAAATAAACACTTGTTTCGACACTAGAAATTCACAAATTCAAGCCAAAGGCAAAAGTAAAAGCATAATCAACCGTCAATAGCAAATAAACTTTCTCCTAAGATCAAACTCGACACTTACGACAGATCTAAATCAAAGGACGACAGTATGGCTATTCTACTTTTGCAATGGGAAACTGTAAATGACGCAACAAACACACAAAAACACATACAGTTTCTTTTATACAACTGAGGCGGAATTAAGGCAAAGAAAAGGGGTTTTTAAACAGACACACACACTGATCACAGGCTGCAAAAATCAGAGGCAAAACTGGAAAAAATGAGCAAAGAACCTCAGCTGCACAGGGCTAAGCTGATCAACGCACCTAGTACACAGAGAAACTGGATTGCAACGCAGGTTGCCCTCTCGGGAACTGCGCTGAAATGCAGGAACTCTTCACAGCACCTGCGCTGGGGCAGAAACGAGAATTCTATCTGAGTTCTGGGTCACGGTTTGCAGTTTAATCTATGGTTTTTGGCCGAGTAAAAGCAACCAGTAATGCACAATTAGAGGGTTGATTTAATGAAGGTTTAAGAGCTATCACAAAGGGTAATCAGATCATTTGTGAATCAGCTATTCAAATCATAAACAGATCCAGCGAATGGATTGAAGTAGCAGATGTCTACTTTACATTTGTTAATGGCAAATGCAGTTTGATTCACTACTTCTAAGTTTAAGAGACGAACAACAAGAGAAACACAAACAAACTAACTAGACACGATCCCCAGCGGAGTCGCCATTTTGTTAACGGGAAAAGTGTCTATTCAGAACGACCCTATCCCACTAAGTTGTGACAGTGACCTCAAAAACAAACATGGAAAACTACTCTTGTATTCTCCTTTATGAACTATAAACGAAGAGGAATAGGATGAACCAACCTGTGTCTTGCGCTAGTCCTTTGATCCAATCTCTCTCCTCTTTGACAGCTTCCAGCTACCTGCTCCCTTACTTGCCCAGCTTCACCAAGTTCCTATAAGATCACAGAAGAAAGAAACTACACAAAGACATGGATTTATGTTCATAAATAGCTTAGGATCACATTTAAGCTAAACATACAAATATAACAAACATCAATGATATACAAGCATGTAGGAGAAACTAAAATAGTTTTATTGATAAAACAAGAAGATCCAGGAGGAGTTACAACTGATGATTCCTCATTCAGCATCAACCTCCCAGCATAGAATCCCCTCTTCACCTCCAACAAGGCATAAATCACCCAATACTTTGATATCTATCTCAAAACCAACAACAATTCTCTGCAATCTACAAAATTCCAGCGTCTGGATCTCTTGGTGAGGGATCCATATATAGATGTATGCAAAGAGGATGAGTTGGCTCATGAATTGATTAGTGGCCTCTCTCTGTCAGTTCTTGATTCCACTTGGAGACTGAGAGCCTCTTACTCATCACTGGTCGAATTCAGTGAGGCAAGTGTCATTGGAGAAGATTCTAGAAGCTTCCATTGTCTCTCCACCTCGTGGAATGACTCTGCCACTTGTCATTTCCTGCTCGACACACCCTGGTAGTGCATTCAAGTGCATTGCAATGCACCTAGCCAGTGTATTTGGGTGCTTTGCAACGTAGCTAGCTAGTGGAGTAGCTGAAATGATCCTGATTTGACTAGTTCTGAGCAGTTTCTGGTGGAGAACTTCTGGGAGAAGCTGTATTTTGTTGACCTTGTTTCTTTAGGATCTGGAACAACACTTTTAGTGGCTTAGGATCCCTTGGTTTATGGACATTTCATGCTTAGAGCTGTAAGGTACAAAAATTTTTATAACAAGGAGCAAATGAGCATTTGCAGATTTTGCAACGAAGTAAAGGCACGAATGAAGATAAAAGGGTGAAGACCCTTTGTCAAAATATAGTCATGGAAGAAGAGCAGCTTGAAGAAGAGGAGTAGGTCCATGGTTTGGAAGGTGCTCCTTTCCTAACTAGAGCTACATATGAAGAAGCATTATCAAGAGGCACTGCGTGTCAGTTTTTTGTGCCTACAGAACAACAAGCTTGTCAGCAACAACAATCAGCAGAAGGCACCTTCATCCTATAAGAATCTGTACTCGATGCTAGCTTATCTTCCCATGATTATGTAGATCTGAAAATTTTCCAGCTTGCTATCATCCCTGGCCTAGTAATCAAAGAGAGAGAGGAAAGCTCCCCATCATCTTTTGTCCCTCTATCTTCTCAAGTGAAAATCCCTCAAATTTGCCCCTTGAGCACTGAGGGAGAACAAAATTAAATTACCAACACTGAAACTGATCATCTCAGTCTTGATAGTCTGAAACCTGCTCAGTTGGCCTCCACACAGATTGTAAAGGCATCTTACCAGAAGACAAAGGAAGAGGGTGCACAGTTTTGGGATTCCTCCTTGGATGAGGACTTTCCTAAGAAAGATGAAGGAGTAGATGAGGTCTCTATGTTCCCTGCACATGAATACATTGGTTTTCCATTCATACTAATTGTGCAGGCCACAGAAGACACAGAAATGTACACAGCCATGATTATTCAGCAGGTGTACAAAGGCTCCCATGAAGAACATCCAAGGAGGAGAGCACACACAATGGAGATGAAATTTGATCCATATTTACCTATTAAGCTCAAATGTCCTAAACTTTTTGAGGTAAAGGATCAAATAAATCATGTTTTGTGTATCTATGATGAACCAGTCGAGAGCAGGAGAAACAATTTTGGTGGCCCAGTAAATGGGCTATTTTTGATGTTTTTAGTTTTCAGGCCTTAATGATTGTAAGCAGTTTCTCTTCCATAATTTAGTGTAGACCTGGTTTGACTCCATGCCCAATGGATCCTAGGTAAATGTTTTTTAAGCTAGTTTTGTACGAAGGCATTGGTCTGTAGGTTCTTGAGACCTCAGAGGGAGGATCTCATCCCCAGAAGGAGCTAGTGTTAGCTTTGCTACAAGCTTCAGCGGTTGAAGGTCAATTTTCAGTCTGGTGATGGGTTTATGCAAAAAGGGAGTGCACTGCAGTCTTTTTACTTTCCTCCTTCAGTTTCCTCACACCCTCTTAACCTCTCGCTGTTTCTATTTTCCTCCAAAATGCTTCGTAAACCTATATTCTCCTCCGCTCCCACTTTCCGCTCTCTCCATTTCTTGTATGAAAATCTGCATTCCCCACTTTCCTCCATCCTTTTACAGAACTCTTCGAAGCCCCATCCCTTCATTCGATCCTCAAATTAACAGTATCATGCGCGCCATAACCTGCACCTACTCCGCTATCCCTCCGCTTTCATTACCACCGTCGATCACATCCCGATCCTCCGGTCTCCGCTTTCTCCACCCGCACGTTAAGCCTCGTGCGAGTTCCCCTCCATCTGACCATCTGTCACACGATCAGATGGTAGTCGCAAGCCCCGATTGCATGACCTGCCTGCCTGTTAACACACAATCGTGGTGGTTTCCAGCTGACATGTGTTGTTGTTTTGTTGGATCGCGAGGGGTTATACGAAAACTGTAGAAATTTTGAATAATATGACACTTATTCACAGAGATTATCCCAATTATACACTATTTCAGAATACATGCACAATACATAACCTCCTCTACGTTGATCATCAATTTAGCAGCATTAAAAAAATAATGAAACATGAATAGCATGTGCACATTAACACAGTATGTAACCCAGGGAAAGAATACAGCTGAAAACCACACACTATCTGTATATTATATTGATTGAGAAAATGTAACAATACATAGTACAATACTCCTCACAAGTACTTAGTACTATCTCCACTTGTTACACACAAAACTAGCTCAGATCTGAATCAATCACAGGTTCAAATCTCCTCCACTGTCTGCCTGTCTCCACTGCGTAATCCTGTAAGAGAATAATGATGAATGTCTGAAGCAAACTTGTATTTCCTTGGCTGAACCACGCAATCCTCATTGGCATTACTCAATCCCATTGATTGTGCAAGATCTCATGCACAACTATAGTCACAACTGATAGCAATCTCAACCTCTAACATGTGTCTCCACTGAACTGTCCATGCACTGAGTTAACTGATGTATTCTTTAGTTGCTTTATGAGTTAATAATTAGTGAATTAATTAATAATTAATTCACATCACTCATCACTAGTGTATTCTGCATTTAGACTAAATACAATTAGTTTAACCAAGTCAAACTGAACACAACTCCATCAACTCCACAATCAACTCCACCAAACTCAACCACATGAGTTCTAACTGAAGTCCTACATGCAATAGCTCAACTGACCCACAAGAAAAGCGTATTTCCTTCTGACAGCTACATGTGCCACATCTGTAGCTCAAACTAAAATGCTCAAGGAGGATAAGATATTGTTTATAGTCCAAATATTATTATGAGCTAATAATATTCGACTGTTCTATTTTTAGCCTGGGAGTCTAAAAATAGACTCCGCCCATATGTCTAAAAATAGAATTCTATCTATTTTTACGAGCATGACCAACCATCCACAAATAGCATCTTGCAACTCATAGACCATGATCCATATGTTTAAAACTAGACATAGTCTAAAAATAGACTTTGCGCCAAAAATAGCCTACGAGCCCACTTAGTGAAGGCGACTTCTTTCCACTAAGCTCCATCATCTTGCTGCATTCTCAACACTCCCTCTCAACAAGATATGGATTATCATCAACTCTTATCTTGCCTCGGTGGTATTCGAATTTTCTCCTGGTGAGTGCCTTCGTCAAGATATAAGCGTCCTGATCCTCCATTGGAATGTATGAAAGTAACATGATTCTTCGCTGCACACAATCTATGATATGATGGTACCTGATGTTAATGTGTTTAGATCTATCATGAAATACTGGATTATCTGAGATTTTAATGCAACTCTGGTTATCACAATAAATCACTGTAGGCTCCAAGTACAAACTGAACAACCCAACCAGGATCTTCCTCATCCATATAGCCTCGCATGCAGCCAAGCTTGCTGCCATATACTTGGCCTCTGCTGAACTGAGTGCCACGGACCTCTGCTTCCTGCTGTACCAAGAAATTGTTGTCGACCTGATATTGAAGACCCCTCCAAATGTTCTCTTTTTGTTCGTTGGGCTCCCTGCCCAATCTACATCCGTGAAGCCACATAGCTTCACCTCATCCTATTGTCTGTACCACAATCCATATCCCAATGTGCCCCTGAGATAATGCAATACACACTTGCCTCCCTTCTAGAAGAGCTTGGTTGGCTTAACCATAGCTTGTGAAAGCTGGTTAACAGCATAGTATATATCGGGTTGTGTATTGACCAGATACATAAGCAACCCCACCAACTATCCATAAACAGTGGCATCCACTACTTCTGCTGAAGTAGCATCCTCCTTCCTCAAACCTCCAGGAAGAGGAGTATCAAAAGGCTTGCAGCCATGCATGTTGAACTTCTCTAGTATCTCCCGAGCATACTTACCCTAAGAAACAAATAGTCCATTACTGCACTGCCAAATTTCCAATCCCAGAAAATAATGAAGGAGGCCCAAGTCCTTCATCTCAAAATCCTTAGCAAGATCATCCTTGCATGAAAGTATCAACAGTTCATCACCTGTTAGAATCAAATCATCTACATAAAGTACAATGATAAGAAACTTACCCTCCACCACAATCTGGTATAGGTTAGGATCCGCCTCACTCTTGGAGAATCCAAGTCTGGTGAAACAACTGTCTATTCGTGTGTACCAAGCACGTGGTGCTTGTTTCAACCCATACAATGCTCTCTTGAGCCTGCACACGTGTGACTCACTGCTGAAGATCTCAAAACCTTCGGGCTGCTCTATGTACACCTCCTCCTCAATGACTCCGTTGAGGAACACAGTCTTCACATCCATCTCATGAATGTGCCACCCCACCTGTGCTGAGAGAGCAAGAATCATCTGTATGGAAGAATACCTTGTGACAGGTGCAAAGGTCTCCTCATAATCGATCCCCTCTATCTGTGAAAAGCCTCCGGCAACAAATCTTGCCTTGTACTTCTCCACACTCCCGTCTGCTGCCTGCTTAACTTTGTAGATCCATCTCGAACCCACCACTGATTTCCCTTCCAGTCTTGGGACAATCTCCCATGCATTGTTTCTGACAATCAAATCATACTCTTCCACCATGGCATCTGCCCATGCGGGATCCTCCACAGCTTCCTCGAAAGAGGATGGCTTAGTCAGAACACATTTGATCATAAGAGCCATGTATCCAGTGTACCAATCAGGTGACTATCTCTGCCTGCGTTGAGCTGTAGGTGGTCCTACAACCTTCTCTGCATCTTGAGCCAGTCGCTCAGCTTCTGTCAAGTTCTTTCGTCCTCTGATGGTTGGCGCTGCATGAGTGGTTTCTTCCACTCCATGAACTTCATCCTGTGGCTGATCCACGTCCTAAAGCTCATCCTTAGGAACTAATAGCTCCTCATCTGCATGCAAGTGTGGCTCCCTCTCAAGTGAACACTTCATGGCTTTCTCCTCCTAAAATTTTATATCCTGTCGCACAACAATCTTGCCACTATCTGGCAAATACACACGATAGTTGTGGGGTGTATCAGTGTACCCCACAAATATCCCAACCTCTATGGTTGGCTCCAACTTCTTCCTGGAATCCTTCATCACATGCATGTAAACGTTAGCACCAAAAATCCAAATGAGAAAGATCAGGCTTCTCTCATGCCAAGTATCCTGTAAGGACAATGGTTCTGCACATATACTGCAGTATTGCATGCTTCCACCCACAAGTGAAGGGGTAGGCCCTGATCATGCAACATTGCCCGTGCAACACCCATGATCATTCTATTCTTCCGCTTAGCAACCCCGTTCTCTTGTGGGTTATGGGGAGCTATGAGCTCTCTTTGAATCCCTTCTGCATTGCAGAAATACTTGAACTCGCTAGAGATATATTCACCACCATTGTCGCTCCTAAGAGCCTTCAAATTCTTCCCCGACTCCTTCTCGACCAGTGCTTTGAACTCACAAAATTTTAAGTATGTCTCGCTCTTCTTCTGCAGGAAGAAGATCCAACACTTTCGAGAGAAATCATCAACAAAGATCACATAATACCTGTGCTTTGCTATCAAAGCTACTGAGAAAGGTCCACACACGTCTATGTGAATTCTCTTAAGGATTGTCGTGGCGTGACTATCCTTCTCGTGAAAGGTGGCTTTCACAAATTTTCCCAAAGTACACCCCTTGCACTGATCTGACTGCGCAAGAGTGCCTTTAGGAAGCCCAATAGTTATCTGTTGCACTATCTTCAAGGCTCCATGGTGAAGGTGACCCAATCTCCTATGCCACAACTTGCCATCATCCTGGTGCACCAATCCTTCTGCCTTGCATGCCATTGTTGTGCAACCATCTACATGCAACTGATAGAGGTTCCTGACTCGAACCCCTATCTTCCAGGTTTCTCTAGTTGTCTTACTGCGCAGGAATGCCTTTCCCTCGCTGAAAACAACATCATATCCCTTGTCTTCTAACATTGCCACAGAGATAAGATTCTTCTTCAATCTTGGAACATGCATCACTTCCTTCAATATGAAGGGTTTACCAGACTCCCTCTCAAAGGAAATTGTACCGATACCAGTTGTACTATATCTACCATCATCGCCCATCTCGATGTGCACTCCAAGATCTTTCTCCTCCATATCAGAAAACAAATCTCGATCTCCTGTCATGTGAAAAGATGCACCACTGTCCAAGAACCATACCAATCCCATCAAAATTGATACCAAGCATGCAATCAATGAAAAATCAAGCTCAAATTGCGAGGCTAAGGCCTCTCCTGCTGCAGATCCAGTAGCTTGCTTATTTTTCTTCTTCTGCGGACAATTTGTGGCATAGTGTCCGTGTTGGTGACAGTGAAAGCACTTCACCTTGGACATGTCCTACTTCTTGCATTTTGCACCGGAATGAGAAGCCTTATTTTTCTTCTCCTTCTTTGCTTTGGTAGCCAAAGCACAATTTTCTTCATTAGGTGCCTTTGATGAAGATCCCTCCTTGGTATTTCGCCTGATCTCCTCCTGCACAATATTTGACCAAAGTCTCTCCCATCTTGGTAATTTCTCCCGACCATTGACAGAGTCCTGATAGGAATGCCAACTCTTTGAAATACCAAGGAGAGCCAAGCTCACCAAGTCCTCATCATTGATAGTCACTCCCACACTTCCCAGCTCATCCCTGCACTGAGTGAACTTTGTGAGATACTTGGGCATGCTTTCTCCCTTCTCGCACTTAATGTTTCTGAGTTTATCCTTCAGCGAAAACTTCCTCTGATCGCTCTTTCTTTGGAATAGATTTGTCAATGCTTTCCACATAATGTATGGAGAAGCCTTTCCATGCAGGCTGGACACAATGTGATCATTCATGCCCTCCAACAGAATCCTTTGACACGTTGTTGTCTTCTTTTGCCAAGCATCAACTTGCGCAGTATCAGTAGGCTTTGGGACCTTAGCCTCTATGAACTCCTTCACCCCGTTATCATCTAACACCGCCTCCATCTTGTCTTTCCATGCAATATAATTCGAGCTACCCTCAAGAGAATACTCCAATCGCAATCTATTGAAAGACATTGCAACGTTGACACCAAGAAAACACTGCTTCGAATTCCACCAGCTCGAAAACTCAACCACCTCTGATCTAAAATTCGTGAGAACAAAGTATTTCTCGTACAGAGATTGACTGTATGGGATTTTACCGGATACCTCACCTTTCAAAGTAAGGATGAATCCAGAGGCTACCTGGCCCAATTATAGACTCTGCCTGAAGAAATAAAATGTAAACACTTTCTGAATAATAGATCTGATGATCAACTGCTTTGATACCATGTAGAAATTTTGAATAATATGACAGTTATTCACAGAGATTATCCCGATTATACACTATTGCAGAATAAATGCACAATACATAACCCCCTCTACGTTGATCATCAATTTAGGAGCATTGAAAAAACAATGAAACATCAATCGCATGCACACATTAACACAATATGTAACCCAGGGAAAGTATACAACTGAAAACCCACACTATCTTATATTATATTGATTGAGAACATGTAACAATACATAGTACAATACTTCTCACAAGTACTTAGTACTATCTCCACCTGTTACACACAAAACTAGCTCAGATCTAAAACAATCACAGGTTCAAATCTCCTCCACTGTCTGCATGCCTCCACTACGCAATCCTGCAAGAGAATAATGATGAATGGCTGAAGCAAACTCGTATTTCCTTGGCTGAACCATGCAATCCTCATTGACATTACTCAATCCCATTGATTGTGCAAGATCTCATGCACAACTATAGTCACAACTGATAGCATATCAACCTCTAACACCTATCTCCACTGAAATGTGCATGCACTGAGTTAACTGATGTATTCTTTAGTTGCTTTATGAGTTAATAATTAGTGAATTAATTAATAATTAATTCACATCACTCATCACTAGTGTATTCTACAGTTAGACTAAATACATCTACTTTAACCAAGTCAAACTGAACACAACTCCATCAACTCCACAATCAACTCCACCAAACTTAACCACATGAGTTCTAACTGAAGTCCTACATGCAATAGCTCAATTGACCCACAAGAAAAGTGTATTTCCTTCTGACAGCTGCATGTGCCACATCTGTAGCTCAAAATAAAGTGCTCCAAGAGGATAAGATAATGTTTATAGTCCAAATATTAATATGAGCTAATAATATTCGACTATTCTACTTTTAGCCTCACAGTCTAAAAATAGAAGTCCATCTATTATTACCAACATGACCAGTCATCCACAAATAGCATCCTACAACTCATAGACCATGATCCATATGTCTAAAAATAGACATAGTCTAAAAATAGACTTTGTGCCAAAACTAGCCTGCGGGCCCACTTAGTGAAGGCGACTTCTTTCCACTAAGCTCCATCATCTTGTTGCATTCTCAACAGAAACTTCCCACCTCCGATAAGCGATGCAGGGAATACTGCCCGCCCGAAAAACCGCCTTTCCTCGCTCAATATCATCTGGGAATTTTTCATGTGTGACGATGTTGGATCCACTACTCCTTGATCTGATAGCTCACGTTGCTCCGTCTACGTGTCCTCCTGATACTCCCTGTCAATTGATCACAGCCGTTCATCCTTGCGATTCGACGGCCCACACCGGTTTGTCCCACTTCCGCCAGATTTTCCCCTTCGATAGCTCCTCGCCATTGATTCACGCAATCCAACGGCCGAACCTTTTCCCTATCACAGTCATGTCTCTTCTATTCTATCTCTGTTCATAACTTATCTTGAGGTCTCGAAGGATGAAGCCACCAGCTGCCTATACCCTGCGTAATAAAGCTTAAACAACTGCAATTAACCAATAGAATGGCCAAAGGACAAAAAGGACACCCTCGAGCAGCTCAACCATTTATCAGTGATGGAGCATGTTCCATACTATACGCCACCTGCTTAGAGGAGGACTGCAGAGCACCAGAAAAGGTCGATTTTGTCCATTAAAATCAGGAAATTGTATCGAAGACCATATCTAATTGTAAATGCGGTTGGTGGTCAGTTATGACCCCTCCAGACATAGGTTAGCAGAGATTTTTGTATTCAACCTCCATATATATCCAGAGACAGAAGGGATGATGGTTGATGAATGTTATTCTGTTGTAAGGTTCAACTTCTGGAGATTGTAACTACTGTGATACCTGCAACGTCTGGTCTTCATTTTCAGCTAATGCAAGCTTCTTTTGTTGTTAATTGTTCACTTTCCACTTCTTCTTCTTTGTTCTAGGCTATGCCTGTTATGCATTTATTCATGTGCTCTTGATGTTTAGCATTAGAGGGGCTGCCATCCCACCTCTGTGTTAGATTCTAGTATGTATCATTGAATGTGTATGCAGGTTTCTGTTATTTTAATGCCAGAGAGCTGTCATCCTGTCTGTGCATTAGGAAATAGATTTGCAAACCTCTTCATTGGTTGCAGCCGGCCATCACAGGGTCTTGTGCATTTGCTGGTGTGGTCAGTATTCTCCATGATCACTTATTCTTCAAACTATGAGTAATTGGTGGTCTAAAGCCTTGTAGTCCGGGGGTGTTCACCTAGGTTTGGGGTTAAGCACAGTAGAAGTGGTTATCTGGCTTGAAATATGCAACATTTCTTTCATTCATCCACCATATTTCCAACACTTTTGTTGATTTTGTAATGTTCCCGAGCATCTCTGATATACAACCTAGGAGAGTTTCTTGGGGTGATAACAATAAGATTCCAGTACATCTAGATGACCGAATAAAGACTACATTTCGAACCAAATGGGGCACCTATGCCTATCAAAAGATGCCATTTGGATTAATCAATGCTGGTGCAACATTTCAAAGAGCCATGGACATAACTTTCAAAGGTTTGGTGAACAAATCAGTGGTAATTTATTTAGATGACATAGCTGTGTATTCCAAAAAGAGCAGTAATCATTTAAATGATTTAAAACAAATCTTTGAGCGTTATCAGAGGTATGGAATTTCTTTCAACCCTAAGAAATCTTTCTTCGCTTTGAGTAAAGGAAAGCTCCTTGGATTTATCATATCCAAAGAAGGAATTCTTATCGATCCTGATAGGATAAGAGAAATTTCTGAGATCCCTTTACCTCATAACAAAAAATCCATGCAATATTTCCTAGGTCAGATAAATTTTGTTAAAAGATTTGTCCATGACATTTCATAAATTGTTCTACCTCTCCAATCTATGATTAAGAAAAATTATGTTTTTAAATGTGGACATACTAAGCATGAAGCTTTTAACAAGAAATCATAAATACTCCATCTTTAGCAACCTTGAATTTTTCTAACCTTTTCATTTTATATACCTTTGCTTCCTAGACATCATATGCAGCTATACTTACACAGGTCAATGATGACAAAGACAAAGCACCAATTTCTTTTTTTAGCTTCGATTTGCAGGGGGATAAATTAAACTACTCAGATTTTGAAAAACAAGATTTCATTGTTTTCAAATCAACAAAGCATTTCAGACATGTTCTCCTTAAAACTCACTCCAAGATAGTAGTCCCATTCTCAGTAGTGAGAAATCTATTAATGTAAAGAGATGTAGGTGAGAAACGAGCAAATTGGGTAACATCATTGTAATAATATCACATTGAGATCAGACCAGCTAAAATTGTTAAAGGTCAAGGTTTTTGCAGAATGTTAGTAGGAGCATCCAACTTACCAACACCTCAAGATTCAGGTGATGATATACAAGTATATGAGGTAAGCCTCAATGACACTGAATCCAAATATGCTGATATTATCTTTCATTTGAAAAATGGATATTCCCCTAGCTTTGAGGATAAAAGCTAACTAATATGAAATCATCAATAATGTGTTCTTTAGGAAAAATTATGGTTCTGTGTTTCTTATATGCCTTGAAAATTCTGAGGCAGAAAAGGTTTTGCAGGAACTCCATGATGGATTAGCTGGTGGACATTTTAGAGGAGACATAACAACACATAAAATCTTGCATGTTGGCTATTATTGGCCAACCTTATTCAAATATGCACACGAATATGCAAGGAAATGTAAAATTTGTCAGACAACTACTTGGAGATAGAAGAAACCCGCATTGCCATTACAGTAGTCAACACTGAATAGCCATTTGAACAATGGGGACTGGACTAATAGGTGAGATAATTCTTCACTCTTCAAAGAAGCATAGATATATCCTTACATCAACTGATTACTTCATGGAATGGGTGGAAGCAATTCCACTTAAGGAAGCCAATTCTGAAAACATCATTGAATTCATTGATCCGTTTATTATTACCAGATTCGGTCTACCATCTTCCCTTATGTTTGATAACGCATCTTATTTTATAGGCAATGCTATGACAAAATTTTCTCTTAAAAGACGTTCTAAACTTAAGTATTCTTCTAACTATTATTCTTGGGGAAATGGCTTGGCTGAATAAACAAACAAAAATATCATAAGAATTATTAAGAGAAACATTGATCAAAGTCAGAAAAATTGGCACAAATCTTTAACATTTGCTCTATGTGCAGATCAAATAACATAGAAGGCCTCAATAGGCACTTCTCCGTTCAATTTGATATATGGGAAAGAGGTTGTCCTCCCTATAAATGTAACCATTCCCTCTCTAGCCCTAGTTCAATTTATTGAAGAAACTCCTTCCTCTTCTATGCAATTAATACAGCCACAAATTCTTAAGCTCGAAGAAGAAAGGGAAAAAGCCAAAATCACACATGGACATCACGAATAGTTAGTCAAATCATCATGTGATGAGAATTATGTCAGTTCAAAATCCTTTCAGCTCAGAGACCTGGTATTAAAGTGGCATAAAGCACATGAGGAAAAAGGTAAGCATACCAAATTCCAAATAATGTGGCTTGGCCCATTTCAGATTGTGGAATAAATAGGCCCGTCAACCTTTTTATTACAAGATTTATTAAGAAAAAGAGATTCTCTTCCTGTTAATGGGCAGATTCTGAAAAAATATTTTTCATAGAAGTTAACCTCTTCTATCCCTTGTACACTACTATATTTACCTTTTTAGGAAAATAAAATTTAGATAACATTTACTTTTGGCCTTTACAAATGATAATCTCTTTTATATTTTGACTTTTCGCTTGTATAAGTAGGGATTGTTAAGAAGATGATTTTCACATTTGAAACATAAGCTAAGTTATATTACTCTGAAATCTACTTGTTCTCTACAAAAATTACTTGTCCTTTGCTAAAAATCAACTTTGTAAAGGAACCTTTGTTCTACCATTAGTCAAGAAACGTATCTATAGCAAAGCAAAGACTCTCTGTCGAAACGCATCCTTAACTCTAAAATTGTCATCCAGAAACTCTTAAGGAGTCAGTGACTCTACCCATCTAGTACGTTTTTTTCTTTTTAGAGTGTAATTGTAAGATATGCTTAAACTTAAAGGATAAGGGGTCTCATCAAGAGTTGACTTACCATGATCATAGGGAAGTAGCAAGATGACATTACCAATATTGCACATCAATATAGAATAATGGCTTAATATTATGTTAATCAAATGACAAGGGGTATCATCACGAGCTAGCTTGTTTAGTTAAGTTACAACCAGTGAATGGAATTGTCAATTTTTGCCTCCAAACCAAGACAATGACCTTTAAGGAGAAAAAGTGAAATTTTTAAGAAAAAGGAATTCTTTAGAAAAGAAAGGAAAAGGGATTAATTATATGAATTTGAATTTATCTCTAAAAATTACACTCTTATCTGGATGGGATACAAAATCATTGCTGGTTAAAAGGTAACCATGTCGAGGATATGGACGTCTTCTGGTAGCAGAGGCTCTACTTATGACAACAAAGTATATCCAAAAGCTAATTTGCGAGGACCCTCTACTTTTATTTTTAAAACCAAGTAATGACTGATGTCGACAAAGGAATTTTCATATTGAAGAGGATAACCAAGTGGATGATTATTAGCTAGGTTTTGTTTTTATTATTCAGAGAAATGTTACTTATATTATATTTCATGGGTTTCCTATTTTTCTAAACTATCTTTATTTTGGAAGTTTTTGAAATTTCAAAACACTATCAAAGATAACTGGTTTTTCCAGTGAATCACCAATTGTTGTGCTATTCAACAACCCCCCCCCCCCCCCCGCCACCCACATTTATTAGTTTAGTAGCTAATATTTCATTAATAAATGGGGACCCTTAATAAAAACCCTCCAAAAAACAAATTTAGTAAACTTAGGCACTTTCCTTTGAAGTTTTAGGAATAAATCGAGATATCGAGTCAAAACCCTTTGACAACTAGCAATTCTCTCCTTTTCGCATACCGCTGGACTAAATGTGTTAAAAGAATTATTAAGCAACAAAACCCGAGAATTGCGATCAAAATGATCACCGCACTTAACTTAGATATCATTGGACCTTATATTCAAAAACTAGGACCTAAGGCATTTCACATAAAATAAAGCTCTTATCGCAATTGCATATCGGCGCTCACAAAGGACACAAACCCACAAAGAATATTGAAACATGCGAGATGTGATATTGCGATAAGACAAAACAACCTCAACACATTGCGTCAATTTATTTAGAAGGTCCAATCTTATGAAATGCACGAGCTTCTGAAATGCGATAAATCCTAGACCCGATTGAAGCCAATGTTATAAATTGAGAGTTAAGTCTGCCATGTAGTGAAAAGCACTTTATAAGATAATTACTCCAACAATCAAACTACGTTCTAAATGGAAAAGGATATCTTGCTTATCTTGCATCCCGTAGAATCCTAATAAACTTCAAGAAAGCACACAATCAAATATGCGATAATGTGATTTACGATATTGCATCGCAATCACAAAATCAGCATTCTCGCAACTTAAACCCACCACCTTAAAACTTTTCCTTCCAGTTTATGTGATGTGGTATATTAATGAGTAATAAAGGTAGCGATAAGGAACCACTAGTGGCTATTTAATATATCTTAATGGAATTTACGTTAAAAAGCGGCTCGACGTGATATGATATCTTTTCATCTGCGTTTGATTAAAACTCCCTTATTGTCACCTTTTTAGGTTATCTGTATCATTCATTCTCATTGTTATTCTTGCTTTTTTTTATCCAATAGCTTCCGCTTTACTCCATTTCAGGAAAAATCCACAGGAAGCATCATTAGAAACAATGGGAAAGAAGGCAAAGGTAGTTGCATCCGAGAAATAAAAAATGATCCCTCTTTTCTCTGATACTACGTGTAGTGGAGATGGAGGAACTATGACATGGGAGGCTGTGTACAACTTTTTAGAAGAGGAGCAACCCAAGCCATTCGTAACAAAAGCCATGGCAGATGCCTAGGAGTCATCTCTTGCCTCCTATATCGAAATGACATGTTCTTTCCTGCACTACATAGCTGCACAACCAAAAATAATCCCATACATAGACATGGTCAAATGGGTAATTGATGAGGTAGACATCACATACCGAACATTCAAGAATCACAAGAAAGAGGTCATGGGGTCTTTCTCAGCAAACAACCTACGACTAATGTACCAGTGACCTGAGCAACAAAAGTTCTACAACAAACAATTCCTTAAGAAATTTGCTAAAGAAAATGAGGACCCAGTAGATGTCACGCAAACCTGGAAATCAAGCGAAAGTAAGCTCAAACAGGATAAAATGGGTATGTACTCTATGACATCCATTTCTCCCCTTCATAGTTTCGCAACAACAATGATGTGTAGATTGTTTGGTAAACCTAATAACACTAAGTTTTCCCTGGAATGGCTCCCATTGATAGATGCAGCAATAAATGCAACAATAATGAACTGGACCCAAAATTTGTTAGATAATTTGGAAAATACCATTATAGAATATAGCAGAAAAAGAAGTCCCTATTTAAGGGTTTATCCCCCATTTTTCATGAGTGTTTTTGCAATGAATGCAACCTATTTTAGTTCTAAAGTTCCCAATATGGAATGGAAGTGAACTGTACAAGACCCACTTCCCATCCATATGTACCATACGATTTTATGGAAATCTCAATTTCACCCCCATTTTTATAAAATTTGTGAAGGAGTTATGCTACCCATCCATAAAGAAGTGTATAAGAGAACCACCCATAGGTTTTCTAAAGAGGCCGAGGTAGATATCTTGCCAGTAGCTAGATGGTTTGGGGAAGAGACCTTTACCTACATCAGATTGTTTGGGAGCATTGCTTAACCACATGTTCTCTCATACTATGTCCCCGACAAACTAATGGCCAGAGAAATAGCCTACCAAATAGCAGGCGAAGGCGGATTAAGCAGAGGACTAAAAGAACATAAGAAGGCCATTTGGCCTACATTTCCATTACAATGTGGTGCATTTGTGCTACATGATTTTGGACATGCATGCAAAGAAGCTGAGATTATTAAATCTCTAAAATTAGCTACATTTCCGGAAGATAGTATGACCCAAACAACAGTGTCAAGGATTTTACTACTATGGTAAAAGTAAAGTAGTTCACCCATCAAGGGGACGCCTTTGTTGACCTCTTCCTATAGGCAGAAAGATATTCACAAGTGTTTCATTTGGCATCAGTACTTTTAACCTCATTAGATGTTAAGGATTTCCATGTGTATAGGAAAAAGAAATTATTGAAGGTCCCATTGGACCTATTGCAGATTGAACCAATAAGGGATCCAACTCCAAGTGTAAGCTCGGAGGGAAGCTCCAAAGAAAACTTTTAGGAAGAAACCCAAGAGGGATCTACACATGAGTCAGAGCACTCAGAGCAACAATCTAAAAATGGGGGAGGAAACACAAATAAAGAGTCCAAAAAAGACATGTGGAGCAATAAAAAGGTGTCTTTTGAACTCCTAATTACCTTCACATTAATTATCAACCCAGGTACGACTTTTTATTTCAAGAGTGTACTCAGTCTGAGGCGGCTATTTACTCAAGAGTAATGTTCTAGTAGTACAGCGTTCAGAGAACACAAGAGTAGACGGATGCTAAACTATGACTAAATTACTTCAAAAGGATAAAATCACACAAGACAGCTTATCAGTCAAGGGTGCGGAAGTGATAACCCATCCCTCTAGAAACTGATGGAAAGGAAATTAGAGCATGGACCATAGGTCTAGGAGCTAGGCAGCGACTGCTGAGGCTCACTATAGCCTTAGACCTTCTCTCACACCAAAGCAGCAAATGCAAGTAAATGGAACGGCAGAAAGTAAAATAGAACAACAAATAGGAAATGGAAGAGCAAGTCTAAAATGGAACGGCCGTAAATGGAACAACAAATTGGAATTAAAGGAACCGAACAACAAAACTAAGTAATTGGAAAGACACAACAAACTATAAATGTAATTGAATCAACAACCTTAATCCAGCAGCATGAACATTAATCGCAGTTATTGAAGCAATTACAATCGCAGTTATATTTGAGTAGTAACTTAATTGAACAGCCATGGCAATTATAAATGAGCAGCAATTAAATGGACCACGGTTCTTTATTAGACAGTGCAATATTAGATCAAAATTATCAGCAGTACATTTGAAGTTATAATTAATAATTCTTATCACTCACGCAATCCAATTATGATTTCAATATAACAAAGTAATTCTGTGAAATGTTCATAAACAAAAGATCGTTGAACAAAAAAATTTAAAGAAATGAAAAGGAAAACAAACCGTCACACAGCAGCAATTGTAAACATATGATACAACAGCAGCAGCGTACTCCACTAGAGGCTGGGCCCTTAGCCGCCAGCGGACGTTGCTGGGTTACTTCAGAAGGAAAAGAGTGAACAACAACGCCCAAATTATGTATTAATCATTAAATAGTGAAATCATTACAATAGTTGAAGCTTTGAGACTTACAGCATAAAACAATCCTTCCTTCCTCCTATCCTATCATGAATCCTTGCTTCTGAATCTCTAATTCAAATCATCAATTCGCCATCATTCGAATCCCCAAAGTCATCCTGAAGTCTCCCCCAAATCATCCCCATCTCTGATCTCTGTTTTCATTTAAATAGAGAGAGATCAGAGAGAAGTTACAATAAGGATAAGTACAACATGATTCCTATTACAAAATTGGTTTGCTTCTAACCATTTGATCAACAAGAACAAGGCGAATTTGGCTTTGCAGCTGAGATTTGGAGGACGGCCGCAACTGCAAATCTAAGAAAATCGTGCTCAGAGAACCCTATGTTTCTCTCTGTACAAGCCGAATTTGGGCAAACCATTCTTCATTGAAGTTAATTGGGCCCGTTCTGGACAAAACCCATGTTCCGGATTTCTCAAACGCGTCTTCATTTGCTTAGAATCTTAACCGCAAAACTGTCACTCCTTAAACCAGCGAATTTCTAAGTTGGTCGTGTTCAAAGAACCCTACGTTTCTCTCTGTACATGCCGAATTTGGGCAAACTGTTCTTTGCCAAAGTTAATTGGGCCCGTTCTGGAGAAAACCCATGTTCCGGATTTCTCAAATTCGTCTTCATTTGCTCAAAATCTCAACCGCAAAACTGTCACTCCTTAAACCAACGAATTTCTGAGTTAGCAGATTTAAAAATCAAATCTTCAATCTGGAAGTTACTTTGGAGGCTAAAAATGGTGAATAATGTTATAACCAACTTATTAGAACTATCATTGATAAAATAATGCATAATCATCAATTTATTAGAAATAAAGGAGAATAAATAATATTCATCCATGAGAGCATAAATTATTTATAAAATGGATTTAAATGATAAATTATAATAGATGATATAATAGAGAAGAGTAAAAATGGATGAAATAAGTGTTACAAAGTGGTCGTATTCATGGCCCAACATACCCCCATACTCAATATGTTGCATGTCCTCATGCAACGAAAACTGAATATATTGCATGTCTTCATGCAACCCAAAGACAAAAACCCATGTGTTAACCAAGCGATAAAAAATATGTTCATATCTGAAGAATAGGCAGCGGCGGAGAACCTAGGGTTTCCTCAGCCCTGATATTTGCCTGAGCCTGCGGCGGCGGGGCATCCGCTGGTGGGGGTCCTGGGGGCCTTCCGGCTGCCATCAGGTGTCTTTGCTTCTTCGTCGGGCGGCCAACATCTTCATTGTTTTCGGTGCAGGGACGCGCTGCTTCGGGTGGGCGGTTTCGGTTGGTTCGGCCTCAGCTCTATTTCCTTGCGCTGTGACTGACTTCAACTTCCTCTGCGGGACTCGTGCCTCAACTGGTGTTCCCGGGGCGGCTGTCTGCACGAATCCTCTGCTCATTATCAGGGGTGTTCCGGAGTATTTCTTAGTGTTTTAAGCAGTGCGGAGGCGGCGTTTCTTCTCTGTTTCATCGGCGGCTTTCTGCACCTCCAGACCCTCTGTCTTGGCGGCTACAACTTGGTTTTTGGCCCTTGCACTGTGCTGTGCCGCCGAACGGGGACTGGGGTTTCGGTCCTTCTGACTTTTTTCATGGGGGCGAGGTGGCTGGCCTAGCCGCCTCTGCCCCCGGAACCGGCCCGCCTCGGCTCTGATTGGGAGACTCCCTTGCTGTTGCGTGGTTTTTTTTGGTTTTTCGCACGCTACCAAAGCAGCTATGGCGAGTGTTTCGTGCTGCTTTTCTATGGCTACTGCTGGATAGCTTCTCTTCTGACTTCTATGGATTTTGGGTGGTTTGCATATACTGCTCATTCCATAGGAGCTTTCGTATATTTACTGTATACTTTCTGTTATTTATTTAGCTTGTATGGGTAGGGTTTCACCCCTGTTGGGGTTTACGCACCCACTATCTGACCCTGTTTCTGGAGGCCCTGTCTGAGGGCTGTATCTGCATACTTCCCAGAAGTATTGGTTATTGTAAGTGGTTTTTTACCACACTACAGCATATGCTTTGGCATCTACAACATGTAATCTCTATTATCTTCTTTTTAATAGAAATTACGAACTCTATTTTCCCCGGAAAAAAGATAAAAAATATGTTCATCTCAGCTCATGAAATGGATAGAACAAATGAATTCTTCATTAATTAATGAATATTCACTTTTAGTAATCTTGATGAAGGCATAACAATTTTTACATTGACATTCAATTATATGTATATATGAAGTTGCAGCAAAATATGATATAAGTAACAGCAAACTTCATTAACCATTTTCTCAAAAACTACAAACCAATTTTTGTCGAAATTTGGCAAGTAAATTTATAATATATAAATGCCTTTATGATCCAAAAATCAGACTATTTTGATGCACGGATCATGAGATATAAACAAAATGGCTGTAGGTGAGAGTGCATGATTTCCAAAATTTTTATGAACCAATTTATCTTGAAATTATCTAGGTATGTGTATTTTAATAGTATGTTTGTGTTTCCTAGAGATCATAAGAATTGAGTTCATAGTTTTTTAAAAATATTATGGAAATCAATTTCTACACTGAAATTGTATGCCTTAAATGAGAAGGAAAATAGAAAACATCCATCATGCGTAGCAATTCCTCCCCCTCTTTGAAAAATTAGCATGCCCTCATGCGATGCTAGAAAACAAATAGAGGTGGTAGCTACTATCTGTTGAATTCTATGCTTGGTGTAAAACAACATGGCATAAGGGAGGTGTTGAGAATGAATAAGAATAGCAATGGATGATAAAGAATATGAATGGCGTGGTCATAAGAAAGAAATGAATGAAAGGAACACTCCCCCACACTCGAAAATGACATGCTGCTGAAAAAGGGGAAGTGGTAAAGATGTGGAATGAAGGATGACAAATAATGCTCAAAATGGATTTTCATTAGATTCTCCTAAATTTATAATAAATTAGAAAACTATGCAATTTTACCTCAAGTTTTACCTCCAAAAATGCGGAATGACATATATGGACTGGCAGTTGAAGCTGATGTAGGCAGAGTTGGTGTTGAAAATGATACAAAAGGTGGAATCCAGGTAAGCACATCATGTCTGCAGAATTGTTCACGTTCGCGAGCCTCTACTGTGAAGTGCAGTAGTGTGGTCATGCTACGAATAGAATTCTGCCCATACTTGTTCTCCTGTAAACAAAGCACTATTTTGCATACAATGTTCTTGAATCCATAGTGTTAGCTTTGAATAGCAACAGATAAAATGCATGCAAAATTTCAATTAGAAAAACTTATGTATACATGCAATACTAATATGTTGTCAAATCAACAAGGTATGGCAAAGTGTAGTAATCATATCGCATGCAACCCCATAATGCATACATTCACCCCTCCAATTGGAAAATGGGTTCCATAACCATAAAGCATATGAAAGGGGTGGTGTTGATGACAAGGCAAGGGAGTGAACAATACAATAGTAAATGAAGCAGAGTACACATATCAATGATAGGACGGTGAAAGTTATGGTTATATTGAGAGTAAAGTGTGTAAAGATAGTTATGAATAAGAGATAGGATGCTTTGGATTGATGATAGTTTATGCAAAACGAAAAAGGACAACAATATGCTAAAAAAATGCTTTGCTGACGGTATTCTAGTTGAAAATGATGTGATTGATCATAAAACAATTTCTCATGCATAAAGGTTCAAAACAGGGAAAAAGTTAAGGAAATAACTTCTCTGATAAAAAGAAAAAAAATAAGAAAAGGGTATTATAATAATAATTGACGATAAGATATAACTTCAATAACATAAGCAGAGCCGCTGCTGCCAGCAGGCGTCCATAGCCTCGGCAGGGTTGCTTTTTAACCCATATGAGCCAGGATCCTCAATTTATAAATGGAGAGTTACAGTGCTGTTCTACAGAAGAGATCAGTGTGCTGGTGTGGTAACCAGATAATCACACTGCCATTCACTGGGATGTAGCAAAAGTGATCAGGTCAGCTCGTGATGAGACCTCATGTTCCAAGGATAATTTGGTTATCCAATGGATCATAACCCTGGTGTGGTGGCCATAACGGGAATGTCACTCTGTTACAACCTTATGAACATGATAGGCTGGCTTGTAATGAGACCCCCTATCCTCCATCTGAGAACAAAATTTTGTTGTTATTACATATTTTTATGATAAAAAGAGGGAGGCTCAATAC
Source organism: Pinus tabuliformis (assembly GCA_031772625.1). Taxonomy (NCBI): domain Eukaryota; kingdom Viridiplantae; phylum Streptophyta; class Pinopsida; order Pinales; family Pinaceae; genus Pinus; species Pinus tabuliformis. The sequence continues at coordinate 883,901,580 of CM062815.1, forward strand.
TCCTTAAGAGCAGGGATGGCGGAAGAAGTTGAACATGTCAATAGAAAAAATATACCCATAATCTCATTTATTACAGACAGAGAAGATTATAACCAGGAAGGGTGGAACTAGCATTGTATTAAGATGATCAATCAATATCATGTTCAACAGAAAACAATGCAGTAAAGTAGTATATAAGTAATTGTGTCCCTTTTGAAAAAAATCTATCATCAAGGAGCTGTCCTGTTAAAGATCATAACGTGAATGATATTAACTCGCTTCAATAGAATCGATAACTCTTGTCCTCATAAAAGTAGTGTACTTCATGCCATGGAAGGGAATCAGTAAAATGTGGTTGAGATGAATTAGGAATAATCCCACAAGAGGAAGGAAAGGTTGCTCTCGAAAATACTCCCAAAGTGTTGCTTTTTTTGAAGGAACAGCAAAAACACTCAAAAAGAAAGTGGTGTTCTGTGTAGGGAACAACAAAGAAAATGCACACCAAAAAGCAAAAATACACAAAAAGAAAAAAATGTGAGAATGCGAATGCCGTTCCTTTGGAAAAAGGAACAGCAAAAATAAAAAATACCATTCCTTTGAAAAAGGAACATAAAAAATTAAAAGTGTCCAAGCGCTGTCCCTTTCGAAAAGGAACAGCAAAACGTGAAAGTGCAAAAGTGTTGTCCCATTTCGAAAAGGAACAGCAGCTGTTCCATTTCGAAAAGGAACAGCAAAATGTGAAAGTGCAAAAGTGTTGTTCCATTTCGAAAAGGAACAGCAAAGCGTGAAAGTGCAAAAGTGCTGTTCCATTTCGAAAAGGAACAGCGAAATGTGAAAGTGCAAAAGTGCTGTTCCATTTCGAAAAGGAACAGCAAAGCGTGAAAGTGCAAAAGTGTTGTTCCATTTCGAAAAGGAACAGCAAAATGTGAAAGTGCAAAAGGTGCTGTTCCATTTCAAAAATGAACAACAAAATGTGAAAGTGCAAAAGGTGTTGTTCCATTTCGAAAAGGAACAGCAAAATGTGAAAGTGCAAAAGTGCTGTTCTATTTCGAAAAGGAACAACAAAACGTGAAAGTGCAAAAGGTGTTGTTCCATTTCGAAAAGGAACAGCAAAATGTGAAAGTGCAAAAGTGTTGTTCCATTTCGAAAAGGAACAACAAAACGTGAAAGTGCAAAAGTGCTGTTCCATTTCGAAAAGGAACAGCAAAATGTGAAAGTGCAAAAAGTGTTGTTCCATTTCGAAAAGGAACAACAGCTGTTCCATTTCGAAAAGGAACAGCAGAACGTGAAAGTGCAAAAGTGCTGTTCCATTTCTAAAAGGAACAGCAGTTGTTCCATTTCGAAAAGGAACAACAAAATGAACTGTGAAAAAGGAATAGCAAAATGAATGGCTGAACCAAAAAGTGCTATTCGTTTAGAAAATAAATAGCAAAACGAAAATGATGTCCCTTTGAAAAAGGAACAGCAGGAACGACAAAAATGCACACAAATGCTGTCCCTTCAGAAAAGGAACAACAAAATACACAACCATAAAATGCAAACACGCAAAGAATGAATTAGTTGTTCACTGCATTGATGCTGAGGATGAGTTGCACTTTGAATGAAGCAACACCTGAAACACAAAATATAAGAGAAATTAGAAAAGAAACAACAAAAAGCAGTATGTAAATAAATAAATTGAGTTGCAACAGCTATGATGTTATGTCAAAAAAATGATCTATTCGAAAAATGTTTTGGCAACAAAGACATGACATGAATCTTCAAATGGAAATCAATTCTTCATTTGTTCTATTATGAATCCGTTGGGTAATGATTTGGATAAAATCCCTTTGTTTTATAAAAATTTCTTTGAAAAATCACTCGTCCATAAGTTGACCTTGTTTATTTTCCCAGGACCTGCAAAAAACGAGTGTCTATCTGTAATAAAACATTCAATCATGGAGAAAGAGAGGTGATCGGGCTCCCCTAATCCAAGAATTATGCAAAAAACAACAAGTAGTTACTCTGTATAACAAATCCATTGAGAAAATAACAAAGTAAAATTTATCTGTCACTTGCGGGAGAGCAGTGGCCAATCATGCTAGCCCGCAGTGTTTTAATCACAACTTCTTTGTTTTTCGTCGAAATCGAGTGATTCCAAAGCCAAATGAGAGATAAATCAAAGGTTTATCTCCAGTAGAAACAGGTTTTATAAATTCAATGATATGATATGTAAATTTCAGTTAGAACAACCTGCATAATAGAGTCATTGTCGATTACCCGGCTTAGACCAACAGTTGATATTTCAAGCATAACTTTTTCGTTTGATGTCGGATTCGAATGATTCAAATTGGAAATGAAATTAGATTCATTTATTTATTTCTAATAGAAACAGGTTTTGAAGAGAAGAAGAATTGATGGGTCAAATACTGTAAGGAACAACCAGAAAGACATAGTTTTAAGGGTGTTGATTTACGATAGACAGTCAGTATTTTGATCATAACTTCCCCATGTGATATCAAAAATGAGTGATTCCAATTTTATTTTAAACTAGATTCATAGGGGAATCTACCATAGAAACAGGTTTTAAAAATTCATTCATTTAGGCCTCCAAAAACTGACTGTCCCAACTCTGTTCCTGAGCTGCCCGCTAGACATCCGGTCAATGTTTTGGCTCTAAATTTTTCGTTTCAAATCAAAATTGAGTGATTCAAATTGGGTTAGAAAGTAGACATCAAGGGCTACGTGGGGTAGAAACAGGTTTTAAAAATATTCACTTTTGGTCCCTCAAAATGTGACTGTCCCGACTGTTTTTCCAGAAAGTTCATCAAGCCCGCAAGCCAAAAAAAATGAAATTCAAGCATTTCTTCAAATTGGTGATAAAAATGAAAATGAGTGTTTTTAGAACTTATTATTTCCATTATGATTCATCTACATACACAAATTATTAAAAAAAATTATCACCGATGTTGATTTCGATAGCATGTTGCAACAAAAACAACTAGTTTTACAAAAGAACAAAATGCACTTATTTATGTCCTTATTTTATTTTATTTTATTTTTTTCACTAACCTACTTTGATTGAAGGATGAATATAGCTACGTGTATGAATACTTCCAGTGAATCCATTTTCGAAATACGGCTTCACGTATGCACATACCCAAATTTGAAAAATGCATGTTAATGGATATTAGGGTATGAGAAGCCAACTTCCCTTCAAAAAATGGTATCAAAAATTGTTGAAGCATGGAGTGATGTTGCAAACAAATGATGGAGTGAAACCAATCTTCAATGTATCCTTTATTTTCTTGATTTCGCATAGCCATCATATCATGAAGTTCTTGAGCTTTTAAAATAGCTTGTTGATGCATAGTAAAAGAAACCTCATTTTCTTCCATAGCTTCTACAATTTTTGCATTTGAAACATTCTAAATCTCATTGTAGGTTTTCTCTAATAACACATGTGAGATAGAATGGGTGGGAAGGGTGGGTAAATTTTCCAGTTCAACATTGTAAGTATGTTGTACTGGTTTATTATGGTGAGGATGCGGAATTAGTTGAGCAGGAAAATGTGTAAGGAATGGAGCATTTTGACGATATGGTTGATTGGGTTGTGTGAATGGTTTTGATGGGCAAGCAAGATATTGTGGAAGAGATGGTGGAGAATATGGAGAATGTGCTTGTGCTACAAGATGAGGGAGAGTAGTCATGCCATCATAAGATGAACCATGCCCAACTTGTAAACAAGATAGGTGGTTATATTGAAATTGACATGGCTGCCCTAACACATTAATATTCCATAATGGATTATGCAAGTAAGAAAGTGGAGAGGGAGTGTTTTGAACCATACCTGTAGGCCATGATTTCCGTGGTTTTGACCTTGTTGCAACTTCCTTACCTCTTTGATATGCTACTTCCATCCTAGATAAGGAAGAGTGAGTATCTATGAGATGCTCCTTTTGGTCCTGAGGGTAAAACACTTCATCCAATTCTTGATTTTTATGAACCTGCAAAACATCCAATTTTTCATTTAGAGAGCTAATAAAATCAACTTTAAAATTTTCAAATAAAACATTGATTTCAGCTCTTATGTCTCCTATTCTTGTAGTAGATTTGGAAAACAAAGAAAAAACATCTCTAGAATTCTTACCAGCCTTGGAGATTCCTCTTGAATACCTTATGCACAATTCACAAACATCATCATATGATAACTGAAAAACATCACCTTTTCCTATCAGATTTAAGAGTTCTAAAAATTTATCTTTGATTCCTTTAAGAAGGCGTGTTTTTAAGATCTCTTTTTCCAAATGCTTATATTTTGATTTTTGAAGGTTGTATTGAAATCGATCTACATAATCCTCCAAGCTTTCATCTTCCCCTTGTATCATACTGAAAATATCTTCATTGGATTTGCAATAGTCTTGGTACTTCTTCAAGAATATGTTCTTCATGTCCTCCCATGTTTGGATGCAATTCCCACCTAGGCTCATGAACCATCGGAGAGCTGCTCCTTTTAGAGTAAGAGGAAACACTTTCAATCTTTGATCATTAGTACAATAATCATATCCTCTACAAAGTATTTCGAACTCAAATAAAAATGTATCTGGATCTTCATTTGCTAAACCATGAAAATTTGGTAAAGATGGGGGAATTATGTGCATTTGTGTCACTCCTCCTAGATCTTTGATAGGAAATTCAAAAGTAGAAACGTGAGCCATTTCTTACCATAGTTTAAGATGTTCTTCATATGTTTCTTTGAGGCTCCATCTTCAAATGTTCCTGTCAATCGGTTAGTGGAATGGGTGGTGCTTACATCACCACTTGCGTGAGGTCATGTGATTCATTTTTTTAAAAAATTCTATCTTTTTCCTAATCATTCACACAAAAAATTCAAACATCTATTTCTACTCTAGGTTCTTTAACAGTCCTGCTGGAAAGCGGACGGGGGAGCAGGGCTTTTACATGCTCCGTACGTAGGTTCTTACCTTCCGTTTTTAAGATCCAACTCTTCTCTAGCAGGCACTCATCAGATTCACACTACTCTTTAGAAATGGCTACACTCTCCCCTGCAACGGCGCCAAAATGTGGAGCGATAAAAAGGTGTCTTTTGAACTCCTAATTACCTTCACATTAATTATCAACCCAGGGACAACTTTTTATTTCAAGAGTGTACTCAGTCTGAGGCGGCTATTTACTCAAGAGTAATGTTTTAGTAGTACAGTGTTCAGAGAACACAAGAGTAGACGGATGCTAAACTATGACTAAATTACTTCAAAAGGATAAAATCACACAAGACAGCTTATCAGTCAAGGGTGCGGAAGTGATAACCCATCCCTCTAGAAACTGATGGAAAGGAAATTAGAGCATGGACCATAGGTCTGGGAGCTAGGCAGCGACTGCTGAGGCTCACTACAGCCTTAGACCTTCTCTCACACCAAAGCAGCAAATGCAAGTAAATGGAACGACAGAAAGTAAAATAGAACAGCAAATAGGAAATGGAAGAGCAAGTCTAAAATGGAACGGCCGTAAATGGAACAACAAATTGGAATTAAAGGAACCGAACAGCAAAACTAAGTAATTGGAAAGACACAACAAACTATAAATGTAATTGAATTAGCAACCTTAATCCAGCAGCATGAACATTAATCGCAGTTATTGAAGCAACTACAATCGCAGTTATATTTGAGTAGTAACTTAATTGAATAGCCATGACAATTATAAATGAGCAGCAATTAAATGGACCACGGTTCTTAATTAGACAGCGCAGTATTAGATCAAAATTATCAGCAGTACATTTCAAGTTATAATTAATAATTCTTATCACTCACGCAATCCAATTATGATTTCAATATAACAAAGTAATTCTGCGAAATGTTCATAAACAAAAGATCGCTGAACAAAACAATTTAAAGAAATGAAAAGGAAAACAAACCGTCACACAGCAGCAATTGTAAACATATGATACAACAGCAGCAGCGTACTCCACCAGAGGCTGGGCCCTTAGCCGCCAGCGGACGCTGCTGGGTTACTTCAGAAGGAAAAGAGTGAACAGCAATGCCCAAATTATGTATTAATCATTAAATAGTGAAATAATTACAATAGTTGAAGCTTTGAGACTTACAACATAAAACAATCCTTCCTTCCTCCTATCCTATCATGAATCCTTGCTTCTGAATCTCTAATTCAAATCATCAATTCGCCATCATTCGAATCCCCAAAGTCATCCTGAAGTCTCCCCCAAATCATCCCCATCTCTGATCTCTGTTTTCATTTAAATAGAGAGAGATCAGAGAGAAGTTACAATAAAGATAAGTACAACATGATTCCTATTACAAAATTGGTTTGCTTCTAACCATTTGATCAACAAGAACAAGGCGAATTTGGCTTTGCAGCTGAGATTTGGAGGATGGCCGCAACTGCAAATCTGAGAAAATCACGCTCAAAGAACCCTACGTTTCTCTCTGTACAAGCCGAATTTGGGCAAACCGTTCTTTCTTAAAGTTAATTGGGCCCGTTTTGGACAAAATCCATGTTCCAGATTTCTCAAATTCGTCTTAATTTGCTCAGAATCTCAACCGCAAAACTGTCACTCCTTAAACCAACGAATTTCTAAGTTGGTCGTGTTCAAAGAACCCTATGTTTCTCTCTGTACAAGCTGAATTTGTACAAACCGTTCTTAGACAAAGCTAACTGGGCCCGTTCTGGACAAAACCCATGTTCCGGATTTCTCAAATTCGTCTCCATTTGCTCAGAATCTCAACCGCAAAACTGTCACTCCTTAAACCAGCGAATTTCTGAGTTAGCAGATTTAAAAATCAAATCTTCAATCTGGAAGTTACTTTGGAGGCTAAAAATGGTGAATAATGTTATAACCAACTTATTAGAACTATCATTGATAAAATAATGCATAATCATCAATTGATTAGAAATAAAGGAGAATAAATAATATTCATCCATGAGAGCATAAATTATTTATAAAATGGATTTAAATGATAAATTATAATAGATGATATAATAGAGAAGAGTAAAAATGGATGAAATAAGTGTTACAAAGTGGTCGTATTCATGGCCCAACAAGACACAGCTAGAACCACAGAAGAGACGGTCGAGCAAACCTCAGCAAAGAAACAACAGAAGTTGCCTCTACATCAAATCAGTCAGGTAAAACCCTAATTATTGGCTTGGAAGAGGAATGGGAGCAGCTCAACAAAAAGCTTCACACAGATTTAAGCCCTGAGCAAACATCTGAGATACAAACTCCTAAGCAATCCCAAAAAAAGTCAAATCTATAAATGTTAGAGGAAGGAGCTAAGGGCACTCAAGACGTTGAGATCATTCCTACTACTCCTACTTTAGAAATTATTTTGTGAGTTGAAAAAATACCTCTACTAGATGTATTTTATAGTCCTACCCATAAAGCTGTGGTCAAGAGACAAAGGAAGAAAAGGAAGCTGGACATTGTAGCTGTTACGACTCAGGAAAATGAACCAATGGACATCGTATGGAAGGACTCGCCCATGGACCCATCTGAAAGTCTCACAAAATTGTCACAATTTGCAGGAGCCTATGCCACATCAACTATTGACAAAGCAACAGAGGTCCAGATTCTGCTCAAAGAAAAGGAACAAAGAATTTTGCTGCTAGAACAACAATTAACTCAAGAAAAGTCTAATCAAAAAGCAGAATTACAGGTAGCCCAGCTCCAAAAGGAATTCGAACAAATGAGAATACAACATCAGGAAAACTTAGCAGAAAGAGATGCGAGGATACAAGCTATGATAGTGAGTTTAAGGATAATCCACAAATCGATGAGTTCATGAAGGAAGCGATAGGCCTTAATTCCCTACTAATTTAGAAAAAGGAAGTACTTTTCCAGAAAATCTCGCAGATATGTCCATATTGTGAAACCGGTGATAAGCTAACAAACCAAGTCTGATACATGAGACTTGAGTATGACAAAATCCATTAAAGTTTTTCTGACTTTGTCACCTGGAAAGAATAAGAGGATGGGAGAAGGGTTGACCTGCCAAAGCTGGAGGAATCTCATAAGGACATCTTGTTCATGGATTGGGATTCTCAGTTGAAACAAGTGGAAAGGGCGACAATGATAGCAACGACAACAGTAAACAACATAATAGAAGTCGTCAACAAAAATCTTCATGGCACCAATCTTGTTACGAAATGTATACCAGGATTTCTTCCAAATGTCAAACAACTAAAGCAGCAATGGGGATAGGCAACAGAGGAAAAGGAGGAGGAAATCAGACAAGTAAACAGCCTGAATTGGGAAGCATACTGGTAGTTTTTAGTGAAACCATAGAGTCAATGGATGACCTTGAGGTGCTTAACAACCTCTACACAAAAGATGGTGCCAACACTAATAGATGCCATATTTGCTGGGCAATTAAAATTTGCAATTGGCCAACCGACTCGGCTCAAGCCAATGACAAATATTTGTGATCTTAAAGATCAAGTTCAAAGGAATTAGTCATTTAATTTATTTTTCTTTTAGTTTTATTTTTCATATTATGAGGAAGGTCGTTTAAACCTCCTCAGCTATTTTTGTAATAATCTATTTTAAGACATATAGTTTAGTTTTCAAACCCCTCTCATTTATTTATACAGGGGTCCAGAAATTTTATCAAAAACATTCTTCAAAACATTTCACTTCTATACTTTTGGGGAGGTTTTGGTGAAATGAATGGAATATGATCTATTTTCTTTCAAACATCTAGCATGCTCTATTGAAATGCACTTTTTTACTCTTAGAATGTGTTGGATTGATTGAAATTGGGTTAATATTGCCGAAGCACATGAGCATGACTTATCATACATGGTAATTTTATCTCATGATCATGTTTTATTTATGTATCAAGCAATAATACTTCTTGCAATTGTTTTATGTACAAAATTCTGAATTATAGTTTAGCATTATTGCACTTTTGTACGATGTTATCTATAATTTTATTCTGAATACGTAAACGATTTTATATCTGATATTTTCTCTCAATCGTTTTGTCTAACTATTTATCCAAAATGATTATTGTTTAACGATTTAACTTCTTATTGCAGTTGTATAATCTTTATTACCAATTGTTGTAAGATGTCATTGTATATCACATATTGTTTTTAATTCCTAGGTATATCTATAGTTAAATAGTGTTAAATTAGGATATTATGTGTTTATTAGTTAGATTAGATTATACTTAGTTCTATCATTTTCACGTTACATCATATATCACCCCACCAACACTATCAAATTATCTTCTGGGAAACTGGTCCCATTATCACCAGCGAGAGCCACTACACTAAACGGAAAAGAAGTTGCTAACGAAGGCCTGAACAGGAGGTTTTCCCCCATGTTGTCACAATGATTTTTGAGGCTTCAAGTGAATGTAGTAGCAACAATCCAAAACGTAGGTACACGAATCCATTGACGATGTTTAGGTGACTGTATACCCTTTTGTGATAAATTCCACAAAGGAAAATAAACAAGGAGTTGTTGATACTACTACCATAGATTTTATGGGCTTCAATAAAATAACAATACAAGTTCCCCACTCTCCACTTCAGTCCACAAGATCGTTATCTTCTAGGTCATGTTCGTGGACATGAAATCCAATGAATTCAATACTATATTTAATACAATCTCTATCTTTGGATTTCGAGAATTTATGAGCTTTGGATCTAAGAATGTCATCAACTCACTCATTGAGTTGTGTGGATTTGCAATAAATAAAAAAATCAACACATTGAGAGGAAAGAAAATGAGATGATTTTTTTCCTAATTCAAGAAACCCGAATAAAATATCTTGTAGGGTCTCTCTCTTGGAGAATGCATGAGCTATGGATTTCAGAATGTCATCAACTCACCCTTTGAATAGTGTGTATTTTTGGTAAATTAAAAATATCAGTAAATAGACAGGAAGGACAACAAGATGATTTATCTTTTCAAAGATTAGATTGTGTGATGTAAATGGCAGGACCAAATTTGGATGTGCCCACTTCCTTATCCAAGAAATTGAGGCAACATGAAAATTGTATTACTTAACCTAGGCCTATAACAAGCCCATGACAACTTGGCTATAGGCTTATTTTTTCAGGATAATTGCATGAGTATTAGTATTTTATGACTATCACATCCACATTTACTAATGTGGTTGATATACGTCTATAGGCTTATATCTACCACATTAATAATTATTTGGTGTATAATGTAAAGGTGGCTAAATATTAAAAATTAAATATTTTTAATTTTTAATAATGATATAAATAATAAAATGGTTATTATATTAATATTATACTATTTATTAATATAATGATATCTTTTTATATAATATAATATTAATAGTTATATTTCAAACTATAACATTATTTACATAATATTCTAAACCAATGGATTAGAAAACCCAAGGAATTTGTATTATAAACCCGATGTATTATAAGCCCAAGAGATTCAAAATTAGAGCCTAGAATTACTATTATAAACCTTGTGAATACTATTATACCCAATGAATAATATTATACCCTAGGAATGTAAACCCATGTGAATAATATTACACACAAGGAATTAATATTATAAACTAAAGGTATATATACCCTAAAATAAACTTTAAACTCTAAGATGAATATTATAAACCTTAGGATTATGATTATAAACATATGTGATTAAGAAACCTAAGGGATTTTAAACCCATGGGAAAAACATTAAACTTGAGGATTAATATTAAATCCTAGGAACATAAACCCTAAGATTAATAAACCCAAATGATTAATACTATAAACCCAAAGGATTATAAACTTAAGGGATTAATATTATAAACCATAGGCTTAATATTAAACCCTAATATTAATATCATAAACCCAAGGGATCAATAAACTCATTTGATTAAAATTAAAAACTAGAGCAATTGTAAATTGAGGGGAATAACATTAGAACCTTGGAATATAAACTGTATGATTAATATATAAACCTTAGGATTAATATTAAAAACCAAGGGACTATAAACCCAAGGGAATAACATCAAACCCTAGGAAGAATATTAAACCATAACAATATAAACTCTAAAGTTAATAAACTCAAGGATTTAATATTGTAAACCCTAAGGTTAATATTATACCCTATGAATATAAACCCTATGATTTATTTTTATAAACCCAAGGGATTTATATTATAAACCCAATGGATTATAAACCAAAGGGATTTATATTAAACCATAGGGATTTATATTAAACCATAGGATTAATATTATAAAGGCTATCGATAATATTATACCCTAGGAATATGAACCCTTAGATTAATAAATCCAAGGGATTGATATTATAAACCCAAGGCACTAATAAAACAAGGTATTAATACTAAAAACTCAAAAACCCAAAGGATTAATATTGTAAACCCAAGGTATATAAACCCTAAGATAAATATTATAAACTCTAAAACAAGCATTGTTTCGCATGCTTTATTTTCATATTAAGACAATGTTTGTCACAATGCGATGTTGGGCCATGGTTGGCCATGATTGATTTTCATATTGGGAGAACCTTTGTCACAATGTGACATTGGACCATGGTTGAGAATGGTTGACCATTATTGACTTTGGTGGACCATGGTTGATTTTGATATTTGAAATCTTTGTCACAATGCGACGTTGGACCATGGTTGACCATGGATGACCATGGTTGTGACAATGTGGTGTTGGACCATGAGAAAATCTGTGTCATAATGTTACCATGGCTATTGATGATTATTGACCATGATTAATTTTCATATTGAGACAATCTTTGTCACCATGTGACATTTAACCATATTTAGTAATGATTGACCATCGTTGACAATTATTGATTTTCATATTGAGACAAATGTGTCACAATGTGACATAGGACCATGATTGACAATGATTGAAAATGGTTGAGCACAGTCAGATTTCATATTGAGACAATCTTTGTTACAATGTGATGTTGTACCATGGTTGAAAATTGTTGACAATGGTTGAAGTGGGTTGATTTTCATATTGAGACAATCTGTGTCACAATTTGACATTGGACTCTTGTTGATCATGGTTGACCATTATTATAAACTGAAAGGACTTATTTTAAATCTTAGGATTAATATTATAAACCATATGAATAATATTACACCATAGGAATATGAACCCTTAGATTAATAAACCCAAGGGATTGATATTATAAACCAAAGGGACTAATAAACACAATGGATTAACACTAAAAACCCAACAGATTATAAACCCAAAGGGAATAATATTATAAACACAATGTATATAAACCCTAAGATAAATATTATAAGCCCTAAAATAAATGTGGTTGACCATCATTGTCCATGGTTGATTTTCATATTGACAAAATAATATAAACCCAATGGATTATAAATCCAAAAGATTTAAATTAAACCCTAGGATTTTTTTTTCTCGGTAAAAAGGCTAATCTATTAAATATGTACAGTATGAAAAATTACAACAGGTGAAACCAGTATACTCTTGCCCTCAAAGGGCACCAGACAGTGACAAAAAACTAAGACTGACAGAAACCAAGACATAGTCCCCCATAGCCAGCCCTTGCAGGGGTGGTAAACTGAAATTCCAAGACTGCCCATAGACGGTGGCCCTCGCAAGGGCCTTAGACAAAAAGGAGCTGATCAAGTCATCCCGCGCAGGGGAAACAGTAAGTGCTCTCATACTTAGCACAAAAAAACTCAACATCTTTGACATCCCAAAAAAAACATAGACTGAACCGACAACAAACCAGGAAACGGTGACTGGACCTGGAGCGACCTGGTGGAGCAGGAGCGCCGGCATGATTATTCATTCGGCTCATCCGGTTGCTCTTCCACAATTGGGCACCAGCCGTAGTAATCCGGCTCAGCTTCAGTAGGAGAGGTCGCTTCCGCTTCCCCAATAGCCGCGTTTGGAGCATTCTGGGAATGCTTGGATTTTTCCTCGACGGTGGCCCGGCCCTTTTCTTCCTGCTCCAACTCAGCTGTCGGAGCCTGCTCTGCTTCCCCAGGGTAGTCCTGCATCCCTTGCTCCCGAGCTTCTATGGGGTCATCCGCCTCAGGAGGATTCTCAATGAACAGAATGGAAACATGCGCACTGATTCTTGGGTTTGCCGTAGAGCTGGTGAAATTGAAGATGGTGGAGCCAAAAGCTGGCAAGGTGGCCGAGCTAGAAGCCCCGGCATCCATATGATGGCCTGAGTGCAGGGGAATGGCTCCAATGGAGCTTGCCAGATTACAGTGGCAGCAATGCCCCGCATCATCCCTCTCAGGTCTGCGCGAACCCCCTCCTCTTGAAGAACCTCGACGGCTCAGCATCCTCTGTCTGGGTCTCACCATAGTGGGATGAGACTCCCTGCAAACTGCCAAGTGAACCAGACTGTCAATTACCAGAACCAGCCTCGTAATGGACCCAACCGTCTGAGAAGGGACCGCTTCGACGACAGAGAGGCCAGCCGAATGCAACACGACCCACATTCCCTGCTCCAGACCAGATTTATGGTCTTCATCATCACCTACCCTGCTCAGGATCCAATCCGCCATAACTGCAACGTTGCTCTGGATCGAGTGCACTCTCCGGGCATTAACTGCTACCGTCCCAGGTCCCTTCGTCTTAAACCTGGTATGATCTATCCGTCCGCGCGCATGGAGTGCCACGTGATGCCTGAGGGACGGCATGTGGCCAGCCTCCAACTCCCGTCCCATCGCCTTAAACACCCGCATCCGGGGGTAATTAAACCCTAGGATTAACATTATAAGCCTTGTGAATAATATTATACCCAAGGAATATGAAGCCTTAAATTAATAAGCCTAAGGGATTGATATCATAAATGCAAGGGACTAATAAACCCAATGGATACCCATAGGAATAATATTAAACGCAGGGAATTAATGTTATAAACAAAAGCGATATAAACCATAAAATAAACATTAAAGCTTAAGATAAACATTAAACCATAGGTGTAATATTAAAACCTAGGAATATAAACCTTATGATTAATATTGGAAACTCTAGGATCAACATTATAAAACCAAGGGATTAATAACCCATTATATTAATATTAAAAACACGATGGATTATAAACCCAAGGGAATAATGTTAGACCCTAGGATTAATATTAAACCCTAGGAATATAAACCATAATATTAATATTATAAACCTTAGGATTAATATTATAAACCCAAGGGATTAATACTATAAATCCAAGGAAATAATAAACCTAAGGGGTTAATATTATAAACTCAATAGATTAAAAAATGAGGGGGATAATTTTAAACCCAAGGGATTAATATTATAAAGCTAAGGGATTGATAAACCAAAAGGATTAATATTTCAAAGCCAAGTGATCAGCAGTAAACCCTAAGATTAATATTATAAACCCTAATGCTAAAATTTATAAACCCAATATTAAAATTTAATATTATAAACCAAATATTAAAAGGCCTTAATATTATAAACCTTATATTAAATCCAAATTTTTCAATGTTTCAATGCAACATTGAATAAGTTATAATGTAATGTAACATTGCAAAAATGATTGTTAGAGTTATTTGCATATTGAGACAATGTTTTTCACCTAGGATTAATATTATAAACCTTGTGAATAATATTATACCCTAGGAATATGAACCCTTAAATTAATAAGCCTAAGGGATTGATATCATAAATGCAAGGGACTGATAAACCTAATGGATTATAAACCCATAGGAATAATATTAAACACAGGGAATTAATGTTATAAACAAAAGTGATATAAACCATAAAATAAACATTAAACCCTAAGATAAACATTAAACCATAGGTGTAATATTAAAACCTAGGAATATAAACCCTATGATTAATATTAGAAGCTCTAGGATCAATTTTATATAAAAAGGGGATTAATAAACCCATTAATTTATATTAAAAACCCGATGGATTATAAACCCAAGGGAATAACATTAGACCCTAGGATTAATATTAAACCCTAGGAATATAAACCTTAAGATTAATATTATGAGCCTTAGGATTAATATTATAAACCCAAGAGATTAATACTTAAGGGGTTAATATTATAAACTCAATAGATTAAAAACGGACGGGGATAATTTTAAACCTAATGGGTTAATATTATAAAGCTAAGGGATTGATAAACTCAAAGGATTAGTATTCAAAATCCATGGGATTAACAGTAAACCCTAAGATTAATATTATAAACCCTAATACTACAAATTATAACCCAATATTAAACTTCAATATTATAAATCAAATATTAAAAGACCCTAATATTATAAACCTATATTAAATCCATTTGTTTCAAGTAACAATGTGACATTGAAAAAGTTATAATTTAATGTAACATTGTGACAATGATTTTTAGAGTTATTTGCATATTGAGACAATGTTTGTCACAATGTGATGTTGGATAAGTTTTTGTGTCATTCCAATGTTACATTATTAAACCCTCGATATTATAAGCCCAAGGGACTAATAAAACCAAGGTATTAATACTAAAAACCTAAGGGATTATGAACACAAGTGAATAATATTAAACCCAAGGGATTAATATTATAAACCAAAGCAATATAGACACTATGATAAATTTTATAAACCCTAAAATAAACATTAAACCTGAAGATTCATATCATGAACCTTATGATTAATATTATAAACCCAATGGATTAATAAAACCAAGGGATTAATATTAAAAACCCAAAGGATTATAAACCCACGGGAATAACATTAAATCTTAGGATGAATACTAAACCCTAGGAATATAAACCCTAAAATTAAAAAACCCAAGGGATTAATATTGTAAACTCTAGGATTAATATTAAACCATAGGAATATAAACCTTATAATTAATATTATGAGCCCAGGGAATTTATATTGCAAACCCAATGGATTGTAAAGCCAAGGGATCTATATTAAACCTAGGATTGATATTATAAACCTTATAGATAGTATTATACCCTAGGAATATGAACCCTTAGGTTAATAAACCCAAGGCGGTAATAAAAACAAGGGATTAATTCTAAAAACATAAAAACTACAAAGGATTAATATTATAAACCCAAGGTATATAGACCTTAAGATAAATATTATAAGACGTAAAAAAACATGGTTGACCATGGTTGATTTTCATATTGAGACAATATTTGTCACAATGTGACATTAGACCATGGTTTATCATTATTCGTCTTCATATTGATAGAATCTTTATCATAATGTGACATTGTACCATGGTTGACCATAGATGATTTTCATATTGAGAATGTTTGTCACAATGCGACACTCGATCATGGTCTAGCATGGTTGACCATGGATGACCATGGTTGTGTAAATGTGACGTTGGACCATGAGACAATATTTGTCACAATGTGACCATGGCTATTGATGATCTTTGACCATGATTTATTTTCATATTGAGAAAATATTTGTCACAATGCGATGTTGGAACATGGTCGATAATGATTAACCATGGTTGGCCATGATTGTCCATGATCAATTTTCATATGTACCATGATTAAGCTTAAGGGATTATAAACCCTAACCATGGTTGATGATAGTTGACAATGGTTGAACATGTAGATTTTCATATCAAGATAATCTTTGTCACAATGTGACATTTGACCCTTGTTGACCATGGTTGACCATGGTTATAAACTGAAGTTATTTATATTAAACCATAGGATTAATAGTATAAAACATATGAATAATATTCTACCCTAGGAATATGAACCCTTAGATTAATAAACCCAAGGGATTGATATTATAAACCAAAGGGACTAATAAAAGTAAGGGATTAATAGTAAAAACCCAAGGGAATAATATTAAACCCAATGATTTAATATTATAAACCCAATGTATATAAACCCTAAGATAAATATTATAACTCCTAAAATAAACACGGTTGATCATCGTTGACCACAGTTGATTTTCATATTGACAGAATATTATAAACCCAATGGATTATAAACCCATGGGAATAATATTAAACAAAAAGAATAAATATTATAAATTGAAGGGATATAAATGATAAATAAACATTAAACCCTTAGATTAGTATTATAAACTTGAGGATTAAAATTATAAACGTATGTGATTGAGAAACCAAAGGGATTATTATTAAAAACCAAAGGGAATAACATTAAACCTTAGGATTAATATTAAATCCTAGGAACATAAACCTTAAGATTAATAAAGCCAAATGATTAATACTATAAAGTCAAGGGATTATAACCTTAAGGGATTAGTATTAAACCCTAAAGGATCAATAAAGGAATAATAAATTCAAGGGATTAATATTATTCAATCCCAAGAGATTTTAAACCTAATGGATTAATATTAAACCCTAAGATTAATATATCAAACATAAGATTGATATTATAAGCCTTAACTTTATAAACCCTAATATATTTTTATACATATTAGAGATAAATATTTTAAGCCGATGCGATTAGCAATATTATAAGCCCAAGGGATTAATATTATAAGACCACATAATTATAAAACCTATGATTAATATTGTAAACGTAAGGGATAAAAAACCTTAGGGTTAATATTATAAACCCTACAATTATAAATCTTAAGACTCTAAACCCAAGGGATTAATCATAAATTGTGGGATTAATATTAACCCCTAGGATTAATTTTATAAACTCTAAGATTATTATATCAAACCTAAGATTAACATTATAAACACTAATATTTTATTATACATAATAGGGATTAATATAATAAACCCAAATGATTAATAAAACTAAAGAGATTAATAATATTATAAACCCAAGAGATTGACATTAAACCCTAAGATAAAGATTATAAGCCTAAGGGATTATAAACCCCACGAATAATATTATAAATCCTAATATATTGTTATACATATTAGAGATTAATATTCTAAACTCATGAGATTATTAATATTATAAACCAAATGGATTATTATTATAAGACGAGGTGATTATAAACCCTAAGGTTAATATTATAAACTCAAGGGATTAAAAACATTATGATTAATATTATAAACCCTACAGTTATAAACCTTACGATTAATATTATAAACCCTACATTTATAAACCTTACATGCTAGGGATTATAAACTTAATGGATTAATATTAAACCTCACGATTAATTTTATAAACCCTAAGATTATTAACATATTAGGGATTAATAAAACCAGGGGATAGGTAATATTATAAACCCAAGAGATTTATATTAAACACTAAGATTAATATTGTAAGCCTAAAAGAGCAAAAATGGTAGGATTAATATTATAAACTCAAGAGATTATAAAACTAAGAGACTAATATAAACTCACGGATTAATTTTATAAATCCTAATAGTTTTCTCTCCACGAGGGAAGACTTTTTTTCTAATATTTAATATTTTTAATAATAAATATAAAATATTTTTTTAATTAACAATACTATGAATATTAATTTTACAATTTAAATGTTATTAATAATTTTAATATTATTCTATTAAAAAACATTAAACGTTATTAATTTTTAAAAATCATTATAATTAATAATATTATGAATGATATTTTTTTAAAGATTATTATTATTATTATTATTAATGTTATTGATATTATTAATAATCATTTTTATTTATGTTTTTTTCAAAAGATATTATTTGTTTATCATAATAACTATTATAAAAATATAAATTATTTATAAACTATTTTAAAAGTTTATTAATAATATTATCAATCCAAGGGATTAATATTATAAATTTTTGGGATTAAGTTAAATTTTTGGGTTTTCATATTAATCACTTAAGTTTATAATATTAATTCCTTAATTTTATAATATTAGTAAAATAAAAGACACATTTTTCTAATATATATATATATATATATATATATATATATATATGCTGATGATGATGATGATGATGGTTGACGTCCGCTAAGACCAAACATTGGTCTGTCGAACCTAAAGAAACAAATTATTTATTTTGATTTAAGATTTTATTCCTATGCTCAAA
Source organism: Pinus tabuliformis (assembly GCA_031772625.1). NCBI lineage: Eukaryota > Viridiplantae > Streptophyta > Pinopsida > Pinales > Pinaceae > Pinus > Pinus tabuliformis. The sequence goes on from CM062815.1 coordinate 883,920,518, forward strand.
AAGCTTGGAGAGAAGCCTCCCGAGCTCACTATAATTTTGACATTGTAAAAGGCTAGGAGGGTCAGTATTGTAACAAAGATTGTGAAACTGAGATCTAATGTGGTTATACGTGGGGCACTCTAAGAGGAAGTGGTTTTCATCCTCGATGTTCCTATTCTCACATATATGGTAGGTCCTTTCCATCCATGGCGTTTTAGGAACTGCCCAACGACCAGTTTCACTATGGAGCTCAAGAGAATTCGTTCTAATCTTTGCTATATTAATTTTCTTCTTTGAGCTAGTTAAAATAGAGAATACTTTTGATCTTCTAGGGTGGGCTTGATGACCTTCTTATAATAACTTAATTTTCTTTTAGCCGCTAAATCTTTCTCACACCACATTTTTCTTTGAACTTAGAAGTAACAATATCTTTAATGTTATCTATGTCTTGCAATGCATCATTCTCATTGATCTCCCAATAGTTTAACCAGGCCCTTGTGTCTTTATGCCACCCCCGATTGAGCCTTAGGTGGTTTTGGCTGGAATTTAAAGCTAGCTTAGGAAGTCTATGATCGTATATGTTATTGAGTTTGTGCTTGTACAACAGAAACCTAATCATAGCTAGGCTCTCAATAGGGGAAATATCTGCTTCAATAAGGAGAATAGGATAGGGTGTATTACTTTTAATTTTCAGGTTATAAGTTATAAAACACTTCTAGATTTGCTCAATCTTTCTCCATGATTCTCTTGAGATGCTGCAACCCCAAACCTCACAGCCATATAAGATAACAAGACTGACTAAAGTTTCAAAGAGGAACTTCTTTTTATCCCACATTACAGGGTTTGTTGTTTTACAATTATTTTCAAGACCAAAATAAGCTTTCCACCCCCCATTAATCCTTTTCTCAATGCTATGGTTCCAATTGAGCTTGTGATGAATATCAATTCCTAGGTACTTGTAAGAATACACTTCCTCCAAGTTATTATTGTCATACATAAAATTAGCGTAAGTGTCCTTGGATTTGATAATAATAACTTTTTTTTTGTCAGTGTTAATAGTCATACCCATGGTAGAGCAGAAATCCTTAAGAAGCCTGAGTTGATTATCAAGATCAGATGGAAACCTTGCCAAAAGAAAATATCGTCAGCATAGAGAAGAAGGATGATGACTATCCCAGCTAAGATCGTGCCATCACATCCTACTTCCTATAAATAGCCTTCGAGCTTATTGATGTAAATGCCAAATAGGGTAGGGGAGAGGGGGCAACCTTGTTTAACTTCGATGTTACACTTAATATCTTTTGACCACCAATCATTGCTCTTTAGCTTGGCAATTACATTCTCGTATAAGCTTATAGCAGCAGCTCACAACTCGAGAGGAACCTTTAGCTCTTCTAATCTATTCCAAAAGTTGTATCTAGGAACCATATCGAAAGCCTTTCTAAAGTCCACAAAGTAACAAAATAAATTGGATTTATCATTACGACATTCCTCTGCAATGATCCTAAGCGTAACGAGGTGGTCTATTGTTGAGTGATGCCTTCTGAAACCTACTTGGCCTTTAGCCCACTTACCTTCACTTTCGAGCCATATGCTTAACTTCTTTTCCAAAATACTACCATATAACTTGGCTAAGAGAGGGCTGATCATAATTGTCCGATAATTAGAGGGGTTATTTGTATCCCCACTTTTAAAAATAGGGATAATGAGGCTCTCAGTTCAAGATTTAGGGAACCCTTGCTTGACTGCTTGATTGAAAAGCTTGTGGATGTGGGGGATGAGTATAGGACCACCAATTTTTAAGATTTCCGCCTGGTAACCTTCAATGTCCTTAGCTTTCCCATTAGCAAGGCGATTAACCCCAAACTTAATGTCTTCTAAAGAGAAAAATTCTTTCATTGTGAGCAGGGTTTCCAAATTACCCATGACATTTGGAGATTCATAAAGCTTTTTAAGATAGGAATTCCAATCGTGAAGAGAAATTTTATTATTATCTTTAGTCTTCCTAGTCAGAATCTGCCTCCAAAATTTCTTAGGAGCTACCTTAGAGAGGTGTAAGGGATTCCCCTATCTTTGATGAATGTACTGCCTCTTTTTCCTTTTAGTTAGGGGTTTATATATTTGTATCTTGTCCATTTTAAGAGATTCATCAACAGCTTCCTTAATTGCTCTCCTCGCACTCTTACAGTCTTTGTCATACCATGGATTGGTTTTGCTATTTCTTTTATTATTTGAAACTTCAATTGAGAACTTGTTAATAGAATATGAGGGTTGTAGTAAAATTATGATAGAGGTCTTCTATGTTGTCTATACTAGATAAAGGAAGCAAATTAGTTTTTAATTCATTTAGAAAGAGATCATTTTTATTTCTATCAAATATTAAGTTCTTTTGGTTGTAAGTATTATTTTCTGTGGGAACTCTATGCATGAAAAAGTTAAGAGTTATAAGTAAAGGCCTATAATCAAAGTCATGTTTGTGGTCATTTAAGATGTCAAAATTTATTATTTCATTGTATAATGGGAGATCGGAAATAACGTAGTCTACCACGCTGCTACCAAGTCCATGGATGCAGGTCATCTTGCTCGAATTGGGCCACTTCTTTAGACCATTGCAAATTATGAGATCCTGAGCACTACAGAGCTTGACTAGCTCTCACCCAAACAAATTTTCCCCGAGGTCTTCAGAGCTTCTTTTGTACCTACTAGCCAGAGTAGGGTCCTCATCTAACCAAATAGGATTAGGGTTTGAATGATTGCTTAGAATAATAGCTTGGTTGTTTGAAGTTCGAGCATTAAAGTCACCTATTAAAAGGATATTACCATCATTCCTTAGGCTAGAAATATCATTCTCTAAACCATTGTAAGGGTTAGTTTATCTAGATTCTTCTTCTTATAGAAGTTAGAATTGATGGGGGAAAATAACATATTGTTGTGTAGGACTTTTTATTATTAATGTCATTGATTTCTATCCAACTATATTGGTTGTGGGGGTTGTTTTTATAAATCCTAGCATGGGGGGAGATGTTCTTCTTAATGTAATAAGCTATTCCCCTAATGCCTCTACGGAAGGATCGCTTGTTCCAAGTAGACCATAGCATAAAGCCATCTATGTTAGGGACCTTAGATTCTTCGTGCTCCCAAGTTTCAACAAGCAAAACAATATCAACATCATTTGAAATCCAACTTAACTTGGGGCCCTTGTTCCATGGGAAGCCCCGACAGTTCCAAGAAAGGATCTGGAGCATGTTTAATTGCTATTGATTACTATCTTTTTGGTTTCTATCTTGAATAAAGGGTTTCTATTTCTGATTATTGCCCATTTTCCTTCCCTTCTAGCTTCTTTTACCTTTTGAACCTCCTTTCTTAATTCTGCTTGATCTTCTGGAATGAGATCTTCATTTATGAATATTCTCGTTCCTTTTAGACGCAAGGTTTTACTAAGTATGTTGTACTTATGACCAGTGGAGCTCACCTTTATGTGGATTAGTCTTCCTTTATTCTCGGTTAATTTCCCCAACCTTGTTGCTTCTGTGAGACACACTGTTTCAATTTGTAATCTATTATGTAATTCTGTTTGGGCTAAGGCTAAAGCACCCTCATCTACTTCCTCTTTTAAACCAAAGATTATAAGGTTCAAGGCCCTTTTGTTACATTCGTGGTCTAATTCTATTAATTTTTTCATTTCATCTTTAATTGGTTTGGTATCTAACTTATCTACCACATTATTTAGGGTGAGGCGGCTATTAACTTTTTCTTCTAGTTTTTTAATCATGTCTTTCATTTTAAGAATCTCTAAAGTATCAGCATCTCCTTGTTGGGATGGTTGGTTAGTATCTTGGTTTTGTTTTTCTATAACCTGTAATCTAGTCTCCATTGCCACCATTTTATTCTCCAATAGTTTTATTTTAGTTCCTATTTGTTTTTGGATTATGTCTTCAAGAGATGCAAATTTATTTTCCAGCATGGCTTCTAACTCTTTTTGTAGCTTGACTTCTCTTTCTTCTCTACATTTCTCTAAAGACTCTACATAATCATAAAGGCCTTGTAGAGTAACTGTGCTAGGTCTGCCTTTGGTAACCTTTGGTAACTGTGGTGAAATATTCATACTTGAAATTATATGAGCAAATATGTATTAGAAAAAGAAAATGATAAGGAATGTGTGCACCTGATATCAGCAAACCTGACTGCAGATCGCTCGTGCCCACCCCAGCCCACAGACCGAAGAATATATGTGAAAATATATAGAGTACGTTTTTAACTCTTTCACCGAGCCTCAAAACTCTTTCACCGAAGAATGTATGCAAAGAATATATAGGTGTTTAACTTTTTCACTGTGCCTCAGAACTCTTTCACCGAAGTATATATAGAGTATGTGTTTAACTCTTTCACCGAAGAATATATTCCAAGAATATATAGAGTATGTTTTTAACTCTTTCACCGAGCCTCAGAACTCTTTCATCGAAGAATATATGCAAAGAATATATAAAGTACGTGTTTAACTCTTTCACCGAGCCTTAGAATTCTTTCAGCGAAGAATATATAGAGTACTCTTTACCGAAGAATATATGCAAAGAATATATAGAGTAGTTTTTAACTCTTTCACTGAGCCTCAAAACTCTTTCACCAAAGAATATATGCGAAGAATATATAACGTATGTTTTTAACTCTTTCACTGAGTCTCAGAACTCTTTCACTGAAGAATATATAAAGTAGGTGTTTAACTTTTTCACAAAAGAATATATAGAGTACGTGTTTAACTCTTTCACCGAGCCTTAGAACTCTTTCACCGAAGAATATATGCCAAGAATATATAGAGTATGTTTCTAACTCTTTCATCGAAGAATATATGCGAAGTTTATATATATATATATATAAACTACTAATATTATTAATATTAATGTTACAATTTAAATATTATTAATGATTCTAATGTTATTAGTAATTTCAAAAAATATTAGTATTGTATTAATTATGTTTAAAACATGTATTAACCAAAAATTAAAACATGATTAAAGTGATTAAACATGATTATAAATTAAAATTGTACTAAAAATTATTAAAACATATATTAAACGTGATTACAACATGTTCAAAACAAGTTTAAAATTAGTATTCTGTTAAACATGTTTAAAACATGATTATTTTTAAACATAATTAATATTGTATTAAAGATATTATTAATATTTTTTTTATTAATAATATTGTTAATTATAATGTTTTAAATATTATTTATTTATGATAATGAATACTATAAAATTATGAAATACTAATTGTAAACTATTTATAAACTAATATAAAAAATATAAAATAAACTATTTATAAATTATCATAATATTGATTATAAACGTATTTTTAATAATATTTTGTTTTATATAATAGGTATTAAAAACTAAAACTTTTTTTTTTTCTAATTTTGTCAAAACATAAGATTAACATAAATAAAATGAAATTATAAAAAAATAATATTATAAAAATTTAAAAACTTAAATTTATAAAAACAAAAAATTAAAAACCTGAATAATACACCATCTTAATGACTGAAAATTATAAAACCCAAAAATTTAAAACTTAAAATTATAAAAACATAAGCTATAACACTTATGAACTTAGTTGAATTTAGGCTTCTATGATTTATATCAAGTTTATAGAGAAGAATTTTTGGAGAAAACTCTTCTCTATAAACTTATGAACTTATTATTTAATACTTTAAAATATATATATATATATATATATATATATATATAAAATGAACCTCACGACCATGCATGTTATCTCTCTCAAATTAAGTTCTACTTATTAACATGTACAATCTCTTTTGACGGCATGTTCAAATGCTTTAAAAACTAACAATAGTGAAAAGAAGGGACATCGTAGTCGTAAACAGAATGGTAAAGCTCAAAACTATTTAGAGAATGAACTTGTTATTTAATATTTTAATTTTTTTCAATATTTAATAACATAGAATGCCAATTTTCGATTAGATATATATATTTTTTAATTTAATAACGGTGAATGGTAAAAGCTAGTCATTTTTTTTTACAGTTTTTTTAATATTATATTTTAGGCTATAATTCATATTCAAATATGTATTTTGTATTCAATTTACAAATTAAAAGGATCCAATCTATTTATTGATTATACTCAAGTTAGTTGTTTATACTCATATTCACTATTATATTCATGTTTTTATGTTTTTCATTGATTTAAATTACTTTTCACAATATGTACATCTTTATTGCAATTCGTATTCAAATATGTATTTTGTATTCAATTTACAAATTAAAAGGATCTAATCTATTTATTGATTATATTCAAGTTAGTTGTTTATATTCATATTAACTATTATATTCATGTTTTTATGTTTTTTATTGATTTAAATTACTTTTCACAATATGTACATCTTTATTGCAGAGAAAATCTGAAGTTATTTTACTATTATTCGAACATTTTACATTGCATTGTATATGCATCTTTACTTCATACAAATTGACATTTTCAATATCTAGGGAAAAAATTAAAGGTATTCATCATTATAGGTTGACGATATTTTAATTCATGGTTTCATATAATCTATCTTTTTTACTCTACAAATCCGAGTGGTCATTTTTTCAAATTTCTCACATGGAAAATATATCTTCATGTTTAATAGCAAAGAGAATTTGGATTTTGATTGATAAAACATAATGAATGGGTGAAATTGATGGACACTTAATGAAAATGATTTGTAGTTGGACACATATTATCAATGTTTTGAAACGGATAATCATCTTATTCCTAAATACACCTTTCCACTAACATGACAAGTGCATGTGTAAGGTTTTTTAGTCTTCCCATTCTGGTTAATCCTCATAGGTGTCAATTAACAAATGACATGGTAAATTTTTAATTAAGCTTTGTAAAAATAAAATTTAAATTAAAAAAGGCTTAATCATGCAAATTAGATATGTAGGGAAGTTAGTGGTGTGAATTACATCCATTGATATTGTGGCGAGAAGTTAGTAGTGTGAATTACATCCATTGATATTGTGGCGATGATGAGAATACACTGGCATCTTTAAATTTAAACCCTCAGATCATTTTTTTTAACTAGTAAAATGATTAAAATGCAGAATTCCAATGGGGGATGCCCTATCCCCATAATTAATTGATAGGACCAGAATTGATCGTGTCCACTTTTATGGCCAAGCAACAATGGTGATGTCCATTCTACTTCCTAGACACATGTAGTAATCCCATGGCAGCTTCATTGCTTATTTTTCAGTATAATTGCTTTCCTAATCCCCTTCATTATGCACTTTAAGTTTTCAAAGATTTTAGTGGGAACAATTAGTTTCCAGTTGTTTGAGTTTAGGTTTTCAGATAGGCTGTAATCCTCTGGTTTGTGGTATTTATGAAATAATTATATTTAGTGTTATAAAAGTTAAATGGTTTGAATTTAAATTTTCGTAAAGATGATTGTAATCCTCTAGTTTGTGATATTTATGAATAGTTTGTGATATTTATGAAATAGTTGTATCTTTAATAGAAATAAAATTTTAGAAAAAAATAATTCTTTACACTTACCTGATTTCCATAATTATATCTATTAAGTACAATAATATAGATCCCGTCAACTAGTGACCACCAATCCTTAGAACGCTATTCTTCAGAAATACTCATTCCTATTAAAGAACTAAAAGAAAGCTTTCAAAATTCTTACGATTTCCAATTGGAAATATCCATAAATGAAATTGAGTTACTACCCATCATCCATTTCTCGAAATACTCATTTGGAATCAATTGCTTCTGCCTGGTTAGCCTCCCCATCAGCATCATATGTCTGTCATTTCAACAATGGAAAATGATAGAATACAACCTGTCATCTGTCGACCCCAGAGATAGCTCACAAAGTATGTAATAACTCTTTAAATCAGTAAAAGTACAGGTCACGAAGCCATCACGTTGATTTTTTTCTACGGAAAACACACAATATTACAAATCATAGGTGCCGACTCTCACAGTATGTATACTTATAGAAATTCCACTGGACGTCCGTAACTTTTAAATTCCATAATGGTTACAGATTGCGCTTCGTCTCTATTGAATTCAATGGGCACCGCAGGAAGGAGGGAAAGCTTGTCCGGGAAATGAACAGATCTGTTGGTATTTTTATATTTTCAGAAACCCTACCGACACCACAGGCTTTCTGTTTGCTGTCAAAATATTCACCACACAATTTTGTTGTCCCCACGGAGACCAAATGTTTTAGTACAAAAGGTAACACACTGAAAGTATCATTTTTCAGAATTTCAAATCACAAACTTTTTAATGGTTACACATTCATGAACATCTCAGTCATTTCAAATCAAACAACTTTCTTAGATCGAACAAGTTCATGAACATCTCGAGAATTGAAAAATACCCAACAACAAGATTCAAACTTTGACGTGAATCTGCACGAGTAAACTAACATTATATTAAGTTGTTTTTCAGGATTAAATTTAAATGGTTATATTTATTTCTATTTTAACACTCACTAAGCATTACATTAATAACCAAATAGCCATGAGATTACATTAATAACTATGAGGTATATTTTATTAAAGATTAACTATTTCTAATTATTAATAACTATATAAATAATAATAGCCATAGCTATTGTATTTTTTATTTATATAATTATATTTATTATATTACTATTATTTTGTATATTAATATGATATTAATTCGTACATAAAAGTTGTGGTTCACGAATATTTTGGTTAATCTGGGCTGATCGACCCTAAAAAGAATCTAACCCCTAGTCGATAAAGCCCATTGGTCAATATGGACTAATCTACCCCGAAAAAATTCAAATTTTGACGTGAATCTGCATGAGTAAACTACCATTATATTATTTTTACGTTTATTTATTCGTTTATTTATTTGTTACATTATTGATTATGATGATAACGAATGTAGTATTATTTTATCATTTCATTACTGCTATGATGACATTGTCCTCATTAAAGATCGACATTGTCTCGTAGAACTTCACCAAACCAAGTTTAATTAATCTATTTTAATAAGTTGTTTTTCAGGATTAAATTTAAATGGTTATATTTATTTCTATCTTAACACTCAGTAAGCATTACATTAATAACCATGAGATTACATTAATCACTATGAGGCATATTTTGTTAAAGTTTAATTATTTCTAATTATTAATAACTATATTACTAATAATAGCCATAGCCATGGTATTTTTTATTTGTATAATTATACTTATTATGTTAATATTATTTTGCATATTAATATGATATTAATTCGTACATAGAAGTTGTGGTTCAGGGACACGCTGGTCAATCTGGGTTGATTGACCTCAAAGGGAATCTAGTCCCTCTGGTCAATCTAGGCTGATTGACCCCGAAGGGAATCTAGCCCCGTGACCCATTAGGCCTGACCCCAAGGGCTTCGGGCGGCCCACTAGAAAATCTAATAATAATATATTATTCAATTTTGTTAATCCATTATTATTAGTTATAACTCAAACTATAATATAATTTAAATATAAGATAATAGTAGTATTTTATTATTATTTATAATAAGTATATATCTCTTACCAATATTGTCAACAATTTTTATATATTTATTAACATAACTGTTAATATCTTTCATAATCCAAGGGATAAATATCAAAAACCTAACGCAACAACAAACGAAAGGGATTAATACTTAAAACACAAGGGATTAATAAAACCTAGGAACAAATAATTTTTACCCAAAGGATTGATAAACCCAAATGATTATCAATATTATAAACCCTAACGATTGTTAATATTATAAACTCAATGAATTAATAAACCGAATGGATACACATTATAAACCTATGAGATTAATATTAAACCGCATGACTAATATTTAACCCCTAATATTGGGGTTTAACAAACCCAAGGGATTATTAATGTTATAAGCCCAAAGCATCACTATTACTAGCATAAAGAATTAGAAAACAAAAAGCAATAATGTTATAAACCCAATGGATCAACAAACCCAAGGGATTATTAATATTATAAACATAAGGGGTCAATATTAAAAACACACGAGATCAATATTAAAAACACAAGGGATTAATAAAGCCTATGAATTAATATTTTAAACCTAAAGGATTGATAAACCCATATGACTATTGTGGAAGACAAAGGAGAATATGTAAATCTGGAGAGATTCAGTTCACTAGAGCCTTAGATTAGGAATTAGTTCCTACTTCTTAGGTAGTTGTTCTAACTTCCCTACATGTGTGAAAACTATATATATATATATATATATATATATATATTATTGTAAGATGAAGATTGTAGAATGTTCTATTAGAGGCAGTCTCCAAGTGGAGCTCAACACCTTTGAGCTACCCAATTTATCAATAAAGTTGATTATTCAGTTTTTAACATGGTATCAGAGCTACATGTTTGAGAGGGCCTGTGATTCCCTAAGTGGCGGGTTGGTGTGAAGAAAGTTTGTGAAGAAAGTCGGTATGGTAAGGAGACGGAGCAGCAACACAATTTTTATTTTTTTAAATTTTACTCACAGCTATCATCGCTCTGCTTGAAAGAAAATGAGCGATGATCATCGTGGATTCCAGAGTGACAAAAGTGATGATTGCTCAGAAACTTAGAGCAATTTCGATCATCGCACCTCGAAAACGCAGATCTGACAAGAGAGATTGTGCCAACCTGTGAAAATTAAATTCAGTGGAGGTGACCGTGTCTTGATCAACCTAGACAGTCAACCTCAGTCGACCTGTGTGTTGGTGTTGCTGTGGAGAAGAGCCGACAGTCATTGTTGTGGCTGCCGATTGCCACTGTGGATTCTGTTTTTTATGCACCGCCACCACCACGGGCAGAGCCATATTTGGAAGAGTAGCGCCCATTGCTAGAGGAGATCTGTATAGAGGAGATTTGCTTGAGATTGCAACATTATTTGAATTGTTGGCTGATGAAGGTAGGGTCAAAGAGTCGTCATGGGTAGATTGCTGGGAATTTGAGCAGTGAAGTGGCTTGAGTGGGTGGCTGCGGTTTCCGGTTGACTACAGTTGGAAGGAGCCCGAGTGGGTGTTGACGCAGCATAAGGGAGGGCCCCTGGTGGTCACACATTTAATCTCATTTGGATCGATCCATATGCAAAATCAATTAGGGGGAGCGTGTTTAAATCTTAATATTGATTGCCCGAAGGGCGTTGCATGTGAGGGTGTTTGCTACCCAATGCTGAGTGTTGCTCTAGGTGGTGGTCGAAGGTGTCCATTTACATGATCGCAGGTGAACCCATGGTGCTAGGTTGGCACAGAAAAAGCGTGGTGGTGTCTCACATGCAGGATCAGAGGTGCCTCGTGCGTGAGGCCGAGAGCAGCTTTCCAATTGGTAGGTTGAAGGTAGGCCTTGAATTTCGAAAGTCTTTTTTAAAAATTTTTGGGGTTGTAATTTTTTAAATCTTGTTCGGTGATATCAAGTTGTGGCGGAGTATAATGAATGTCGTGTAACCTTTTTTTTAATGTTGTGTTTGAAACAAACATTGGGAGTATAATAAATGTTGGGGAAGATTGAAAAATGGGATAAAACATTTTTTTTTTTAAATATGTTGGGTGGATTTGATTAAGGTTTAATAAAAAAACAAAGGGGATCTTTTCCAAGGAATTGTTTTTTTAAGAAAGTGCCCATTATTTTTTCGAAATTGCTCTTCAGATCTGGGATAGATCTGGTTTGTTGGAGGTCATTTTTTTTGTGTCAAGATGAAAAATCAGATGGCAGAGGCTTATCTGAACGAGAGCAATAAGCTCGATGGTTCCAATTACTCCAATTGGAAATATAAGTTGCATACCCTATTGGAGGGGCAAAACGCATGGGTGATTGCAATCGATGATGAGTAGAAGTTGACCCTAGCCACAAGAGTAACAACAAAAACAATCCAGGGCTAGGAAAAGAGGGAGAACAAGGTAAAAGTGCTACTCAAATTGTCTATGAAAGATTGAATTATTCCTCATATTCGAGAATGTAAAGTTGTAGCAGACATCTGGACAACTCTCAAAGACCTTTATGAGATCAAGAACAAAAATCACCTATTGTTCCTGAAGAGCAATATTCTCTCCATTAAAATGGAGGAGAATGAATCAGTATCAATGTTCATCTCTCGTATCAAGGAGCTTAAGAATAAGCTAGGCGATATTGGCGAAACAATACAAGAAACTGATTTGGTCACGATTACCATGAATGGTATGATTGGTGACTATATTTTTTTTGCTACTGCAAGAGTTATGAATTCTATTCCAAATAACGAAAAGGGAGAAATTTACATATGATACAAATAACCAAAGGCTAAACCATTTGGCCTAAGGTTATACTTACTTACCCAAATGTTTAAGTAACCAGAGACCCATACAAGAGAGTAGAAGTAAAACTGATCTGCAAAAGATATACCCCCTAGTTAAACAAAAATTTAGTTCCGTAGAGAGGAAAAAACAAGACCCGGACCCACCAACATGCCCGCCGTATCATAGCCATTGATGAATCTTGCTAGATCCAATAGTGGAGGATCATAATGCATGCATATAAAGCTCAGAGAATTATCACCTGATGAGGGTGATATTCCCTCTCATACCTTGGCCACTTGTAGAGTGGTGAGTGGAATCGCGCACAATAAACCATAACCTTCCACTGCCGGTATTAACACCGGACCCACCAACTTGCATGCTGTATCATGATCGTTGATTATCCTCGTTAGATCCAACAGTGGAGGATCATATCGCATACATGAAAAGCTCAGAGATTTACCCCCCGATGAGGGCAGTATTCTCTCTCCACCCTTGGCCACGTGTAGAGTGGTGAGTGGCATCGTGCTCAACTTTAAGAAACAGCTCCTAACTTTAAAGGCGCGCGATAAACCGTAAACCACCCCCCGGTCGGTATTGGCACCATGGGTAGTAATGTGGCAGGTTTCATGTCGGCTAAGAAAGCCTATACTCTGGTCTTTCACATCTCGCCTACTCCTCATTCGCTTGATCCCTAGGAAGAAGGAAATATCCCTACCACCCTTGATATTCACCGTCATAGCATCCGAGAATCGCTTTCTGTCCTGCAACTTCCACCTAAGACCCCTGTGTTCGCGCTTTCCTGGGCTGAGAGAGCTAGCAGAGACCTACATCTTCCTTGAAAAATCACCTCTGTGGCTAATGACCAGCTCTGTTTCAATATAGCATTCGGTCCTCATTCGCCTGATTGAGACAATTCTCCCTCAAACTACCCTGTGGCACCTCTTGCCATCTATACTTGACACTGCTTTTGGTGCAGAGAGCCCCTTTATTAGCTAGAATGTCCGCCAATTTATTGGTAGTCCTTCGCACATGAGTGAAACTTACAGTTCTCAGGTGCAGAAGGTGGACCTGTATCCTTTAAAAGACCTGAAGCAACCTCCATTGTCTTGAGACCTTTTCCGGCACTGAACCACAACAGATTCTCTTAACCAAATTGATGATTAGCTCAGAGTCAGCTTCAATTATGATGTTCTGAAGATTGTCCTGCTTTAGGATTTCTAAACATTGTTCTAGTGCTATTAGCTCCGCCATATTGTTTGTGGCTCTTCCGAGATGATAATGATAAATAAAATGGATGTCGTCGTTTTCGTCCCTTAACACCCCACCATAACCAACAATACCCGGATTGCCTTTTGAGGCTCCATCTATGTTGAATTTCATAAAACCTTGAGGGGGAGGGTGCCAGAAGTCTTTCTCAGTGATCAGTTTCTTTACCTTTGTGTCCCTGCCCTGAGGAATAAGCCCCTGCATTCCCAACTAAAGAAGTATCTGCATATCAGCTTCTGAAGGGGGATTTTTTGGGTAAGTTTGCATTAACATTCCCACCGTCTCCTTAATCTGACTTAAGATCTGAGCCATAATGCTCTGATAGGAGCTTTTTTTTTTATTTTTGAAGATTCTGTTGTTCCTTTCTTTCCAGACATTCCATATTATGAAGCTTGGAGTTAAAGCCCAAGCTTTGCTGATTATTTCATAATCAAATAAGTCTCCTCTCCAGTTATTAAGGGTGTTGATGATGCTCCCTCTGTCCTTGTCTGTCTTTCTGAAAATGAAGGCAAAAGCATCCCAAAAGTTGGAGGTGAAAATGTAGGAATTGAGTAGGTGCTCCATCATTTCCTCTTGAGCCTCACAGAGCTGGCATCTGGATGGTCCCAATGTTCTCCCAAGTAAGAATTTTCTTATGATATACCAGCCACATGAAAAGTTTGGTTTTCATCCATCCTTGGTGCCTCCATAGGTTCTGCCAAACCCTATCCGGTTCATTAGAATCAAGCTCTAGGATTAAGCTCTTTGCCTCCTTAAGATTGAAGGTGCCTTCATTATTATTGCCCCATTTGAGTTGGTCATGATCCTCTGATACCAATATTTTCCTTTGGTCCAACACTGTTAGAAGTGCTTCCTCTTTGGCTTTCAAGGGGCTATCATCCCTGTTGGTGGGCTCCAGTATTGCAACAATAATGCTGCAACTCCTGGGACTCCCTTCTTTACTCTTATCAACCCGGTAGTTCGTAACAAACTTGGAAGTGACGATGTTATATGCACAAGTACTAGCTCTTGCCGCAGTTGTCACTTGGTCAGCTGGCACAAGTCCGCTAGGGCCTCAAGCCAACTTCTATGAGCTCTTATAAGAAGCTTTGTAACTGATGGATGGAAGCTAACTCAAAGGAAACTGATCTACTTGGAGAAAGAAACTGAAAGCCAAAGAGTAACATAAACCCTAGCAAACCCTAATTCTACCAGCTAGTCCTACTGATGCAGAGGAGAGGATGCAAACTATTGAAAGAGATGCCATTACTTCTACAAAGGTAAAATGCACATGCCTATGCTATCTCTATCTGAAGAACACATCTTTTTGTATTTTTGAATAAGTTATCAGAATTATCATACATGTGCTTTTAACTGGCTTTTTACTATGCAGGGGTGGATCAAGGAAGGGGAATGCTTGGAAAAGGTTGGGAAGGCTCAGAGAAGGTCTAAGGAGTCCCTAACACCCTTCCAGAGAGTTTCACAAAGTTTGGCTATCCAGCAACCTCACTTATGAGCTTCTACAGGAAGTCTACAGGGGTTCTACAGGATGTTTCAGGGATTTCTACAGGATGTTCAGAAATTTCTATAGGATGTTCTAAAATTGGATTTT
The DNA here is from genome assembly GCA_031772625.1 of Pinus tabuliformis. Taxonomy (NCBI): domain Eukaryota; kingdom Viridiplantae; phylum Streptophyta; class Pinopsida; order Pinales; family Pinaceae; genus Pinus; species Pinus tabuliformis. Next base: position 883,935,676 of record CM062815.1, read on the forward strand.
GGAGGATGGCTGAGTGAGAGAGGATGCATGAATGGATAGGGAGGTAGGGTAGGGGTCTAAGATGACCCAGTGACTGATGGATGAAGTGATGAGAGGATGTGGAAAGCTAACTTGACTTAAGGAAGGCTAAGGCAATGGAAGAGCAAGAAGGTAGGGTTACGTGGACAGAAGAGTAGTTGTGAGACGAGGAAGCTAACTAGGAGATGGAGTAGCTGGCCTGGACGAAGCTTAGGTGGATGAGAGAAAGATGGATATGCCCTGCACGGTGTGTACTTAACTGAATCAACCAAATCCTGCATACAATCAAAATCTTGGCTAATCTATCCTAACTGTCAACGAAACAAATGAACAACAACTTTATTTCCAAAGAGAACCATGTACAACACTTAATCAAAGAAACATCTAAAAAGTTCTGAACGCATGACTAACTTCTACAAATGAAGACATTACACCAACGATTGCATGGTCAAGCAAACTAGTTTTTTTGTTGGGCAGCACTGTTTCTACAATTCCAGCCCCTGATCCAATAAGGGAGAGGTGAAACTGAGAGTGCAGGTAACCCTTTTTCTAGAGCTTTATCAATTATTATATTATCAATCTATTCTACACATCTGAAGCAATTCTATTCCTCAACAATGACCTATTTAACCAACACAACTAAATCTTGCTCAACAAAACTTTGTTTCAAATGCAAAAAAAAGGAAAATCACAGTGCTTAAAGGAAAGATAACAATACAAAGGAGGCCCTAGGCTCTCAGGTTGGGCCCAACCTCGAGAGCTATGGCTCCTATAAAAACTCAGAGCTGATATCAAATCTGACTGCTTCCCATTATCAAAAAATAATCATAAGTCAAGAGTTATGCCAATAATGGCTACAAAAGAACAAAACAGAGCTAGAAGCCTGTAGTGCAGAATATGCAAGAGTTTTTTTTTTCCAAAATTCCTTTTCGAAGGTTGAGGCCTTAACATTTATACACCACGAGGCCCTAGCTGGCCTCCTAAATCTATGGGACTTGGCTGCCCAAACTGTGAGTGAACAGCTCCTTCCAAGAAATCTGTTTGGCTGCCTTCTAGATCCGGTTTTGGTGGCCTTTGGAGCTCGGAGTTGGGGGTGAAGATCCCGAGGGAGGCTATTTAATGCCATAGACAACCCCCCCTACGAATCCTCAACCCAAGCTTGGTTGTCTCCTAGCCCATGTTTACTCGGTTTTTCTCCAACATGTGTCAAAAAATCCTGAAATGAGCACGTGTTAGCCACCTAGGAATAGTGACTACCCTTATTCGTACGAATGACATAAACATACTAAAAAATAATGCATAAGTTATGAAAAATGAAGGATTGAACAAGGGTAGTTAGGCCAAATGAGCCCAAAATGTTACCAAATTTGGGGCTCATCACCTATATTCCATATTCTTCTAGGTACGCCATTTTCCTTCACTACCGGTCTGATCCAAAAAATCTTTTACCTTAGGTAGACCTTTGGCGTCAGTGTCATTCCTGAGATCCACAAAGTCCTCTCTTAGCAGTTTAGGTTCTTGTTTCCATTTATCCTACCAAAACAATGCTAGATATCCCACTCTAATGTCCCAGAAACTATTTTTTTGAACTATGTTTCTATTCTCCCATGCTTTATTATAGATGTAGGAGCCTTTTATGATGCCAGACATCCTTATGAGGTCACTATTTTTCCAATTACTAGTGTATTTTTCTTCCCAAATACAAACCCGTTGAGCCTCTGGATCTTTTACCCATCTCCACCATAATTTTTCCCATAAAACTTTGCTAGGCACTTCCGGATCATCTAGACCAAGACCTCCATGGTTTTTAGGTCTGCAAATAGTTTCCCAGGCTACCAAGGCCCATTTATTTTTCTCCACCCCCTTACCCCAAAGAAAGTCTCTTTGAATGATCCTAAATTGATGCAAGACTCCTTTCGGAGCTGGAAGGGCTGAGAGCATGAATATGAGGATTGATTGAAGGATAGCTTTTATAAGCACTAGTCGGCCTGCCAAGTTCAAAGATCTAATTGTCCATTTCCAGGTCTTGCCCTGCATCTTGTTAATCACTAGCTCCCAAATACTCTTGTGCAGAGGTTTGTTAGTAAGTGGAACTCCCAAGTATTTGGAAGGTAGCACATCTCTTTGAAAGCCCAGAATTCTAGAGATATTCAGCTAAATAGCAATATCAATATTAAAGAAGGAAATCTTAGATTTAGAGAGGCTTACGTCTGTACCCGCTGCCAAGATAGAGTCACTCAGGATTTGTTTAAAAGCTAGTGCCTCTTTGACTATGGGGATGCCCCGAAGCGTGGTGTCATCCACAAATTGTTGATGGGTCAAAGCCTGCCCAGTCTCGGAGAGTCTGAGACCCTGGATGATGCCCACTTCTTTAGCATGGTTGATAGATCGACCCAGTCCTTCCATCACAAGGATAAATAGAAAAGGGGAGAGAGGATCTCCTTGCTTGAGGCCTCTTGAAGGTTTAAAAGTCTTAGATGGAGAACCATTAACCAAAATTGAAAAACTAGATGAAGTAATCAGGGCCATAACCCACCTTACCCAGTTGTGATCAAAACCAAAGGCTATAAGGACCTTCCTGATGTAGGTCCAATTCAACTTGTCATAAGCTTTGGCAAGGTCCAATTGCATAATCATTCTCGCCTTCCTGTTACTTGACAATGAATGAACCACCTCATGTGCTTGGATGATGTTATTTAGAATTTGTCTGCCCTCCACTTAAACTGTTTGCTCCACAGAAAGCATAGTGGGAAGAAGGGGTTTGAATCTGTTGGCAGTTACTTTGGATACTATCTTGTACACCACGTTGCAAAAAGCAATGGGTCTGAATCTGTCTGGATTCAGAGCATTGTCCTGTTTGGGGATCAGAGAGATGAAGGATGTATTGAGCACCTTCAGAATGGTTCTACTCATCCTGGAGTCCTCCACGACATTCAAAATATCTTGCTTGACAATGTTCCAGCAAGCTTTAAAGAAATCGACATTGAAACCATCAGGGCCAGGCGCTTTTCCATTCTACATTTCTTTGATAACATCACTAACCTCCTCTTCATTCACCGACCTATTGAGATTGTAATTATCTTCTCTTGTTACTAGCTTAGGAATGTGCTTAGTGAAGTCCCTGATAAAATGAGCTCTATCTAAGATGGTCTCCTCTGCTATACTTCGAAAGTGTTGAACCAACTCAGCTTCTATGTCTTCATGGGTATTGAGTAATTGACCTTCGGAGTCCTTGATCATTGAGATCCTATTATGCGACCTGTTCTCCATTGTGGATCTGTGGAAAAACCTTGTGTTTCTCTACCCTTCTTTTTGTTGAACTAGGTTGTCATTGATGTCAATATGGCAATATTCTGGATACTAGAGGATGACATGAAGCTAAGGGGATGCAAAGCAGATTCATGAAGAGACAGGAGCAAAGGCCATCAGGATAGTCGAACCATATATATATATATATATATATATGTGTGTGTGTGTGTGGAAACAGACATATATGCAAGGAGGTGGTCTTTGAAAGACACTGCCAAGCCAAGAGGAGTAGATGGAGACAAGAGGAGCAGAAAGAGCCACTAAGCCATCGAAGAGCCATGTCAAAGCAAGAGGAACGCTGCCTGTAAAATAGGCATATCGGAGCAAATGGACTAAGAGGAGCAGATGGAGCAAGAGGAGCCAAGAGGAGAAATATTTATAGAGCCATCGGTATATGCCAAAGAGGAGGTGCACACAGAGCCACCAGAGGAGCTACAGGAGCAAGAGGAGCCATCGGAGGAGCATATCGGAGCCAAGGGGAGCAAAAGGAGCCAAGAGGAGCGGACCAATCTAGAGGAGCCACATATATCAGAGGAGTGCCAGAGCAAGAGGAGCCATATCGAGGGGTGTCAGAGCAAGAGGAGCCATCGGAGGAGCTACAGGAGCAAACAGAGTGGACCGAGAGGAGCAGATGGAGCAAGAGAGGAGCAATATATATACAACAAATGGAGAAAATGGACCGAGAGGAGCAGATGGAGCAAGAGGAGCAAAGAGGAGCCATATATATATTACAAACAAATAGGGCCATCGGAGTCATGTGATTGAAGCCTTGGGAGTCATTTCCTTTTTATACAGACTCCTTAAATCATTTTACAAGTGCTATATTGAATATCTCTATTTACACAGAGAATTCAAAATATTTCCCCTTAGGTGGGACAGTGGCGGAGTTGAAAGAATATTAATTTTGGTCCAGACCCATATCGGGTCCGGAAACCAAATATCGCATTGGAGGAGAGGCCTCGGAACCGCCGAAGTGTATGCTCCGAAATCCTGGATCCGAAGTATTATGAAGTACAGCGGATAAGGATTTTGGGTCCGAAATTAATATCGCATAGGAGGAGTGGACCCTTTCGCAATCACCGAAGTGTATGCTCCGACAGACCATAGCCGAACCATTATAAAGGGGAGCATAAAGTAATATCGGGTCCGCAGAGGCCTTTGGGACTGTTAAGTGTAAGCTCCGACTATCCGGAGCCGAAATATTATAAAACAGAGCCTAAAGGAGCATCGGGTCTGCAGACCCATTACATTGCGAATTTGCTAATAGGGAACTGCCGATAGGCCGGACCCGAAATCTCTTTAGAAGGGAGCTAAAAGGAGTGTCGGGTCCACAGACCCTTTGTATTACAGAACTGCCGATGCGAACCTGCCGAAAAGCTGGACCCGAAATCATTAAGAAGCAGAGTATAGAGGGCTGTCGGGTCCGCAAAACTATCGCATCGCAAGAGGCCACGATAACCCCAACATCCCGGACCCGAAGTCATTTTAGGAAGGGATGTAATTGGCATATCGGGTCCGCAAGGGCGCCAGAGGTCGGAGTTAAGGGATTAATTGGGATCGCCGAATTCTGGACCCGCCGATGACTATAAAGGCGGGCGGATAAGATTTGAAATCCGGGAATGTTCGTTTGAGCGGATTTACATGGGTTCCTGTGTAGTAATGTATATGTGACCGAAATCTTTATAAAGGGGTTTTATAATGTTTCCCATATATTATATATGGCTGTGGGTTTAAGAATTAAGACATATATTGAAATGCTTGTGTTGATTGTATGTGTGGACACGGTTGGGCGGTGGCTTCCGATAGACATAAAAGCGGCGATAAAAGGGTGGCTCTGATTCTATAGTGTGGAGGCGAAAATACTGTAAGGAACAGTCCCGATAGCTTGAGAAACCAACTCATGGTGATTATGATTATGATAAGGACGTGGTTGTCCAATAAAAAATGCCATCCCTGTGTATGCCCACAATTATTGGCAAAGCAGCGCTGTTACAAGTTTTTGAACTTGTGTTCTCTAACAGATGACTCGATCCTTGCTCATTGATTCAACGTGTCCTGTGAAAATGAATGGACAGAGGAAGCTACAACGACAAACAAGCCAACAAGTGAGGAAGCTGAAGCAGGCGAGAAGGAAGCCGAAGAGCCAGCGAGAAAGAGGAAATGAATGGACAAAGACAGGTATGCATAAAACAGTAAATAGAGGACTGCATGGGTGTGATGGTTGTTGAAAACAAACCAGAATATGAGGTAGCAGAAGCAGTAGAGGTGGTGGAGCATTGTTTGAATTTGCTAGTGAACACTGCTGCGACTGTTGAACACTGTTGGAGCTATTTTGGGGGTGAAGAACCAGAGTGTGAGGTAGTAAAAGCAACGGAGGCTGTAGAGGCTGCAGAAGCAGTGGAGGTTATAGAGGCAGCAGCAGTAGAAAAGGCTATTGGAGACTATGCGTGGGCAGTGTGTAGAGTTGTGACGACTCATCCATAAGAAGACATGGTTGTCATTGATACTATAGTTTGGAGACTACAGTGAAGCTGTAAATAGACAGAACTCAGCAAAGAAGAGTTCTGAGAGCAGAAGGATTGGAGTCCTTGGGGTTGGAGCCTTAAAAGTGAGAAGGATGGGAGTCCTTGAGCCTGGTGCCTCAGAAGTGAGATTGGATTGGAGTCCTTGGGGTTAGTGCCTCAAAAGTAGGAAGGATTGAAGTCCTTGGGAGTTGGTGCTCTTAAGTCCAAGATTGGTGTCTTGGGAAAATAGAGTTGGTGCTCTGGAGGTTGGAGCCTCACCAAAGTCCAAGTTGGAGCTTGGCAACCGATTGTGACCATCTTAATATTGTATTTATTTTACTGCACAGTTATATTAATAAAAGCATTTATTCTTGCTGTTCTTATTGTGTTCTGAATATATATGTTTTAACTGGTAAAACAATAGCAGGAAAAAGAAATACTGATTCACCCCCCCTCTCAGTATTTCCAACACTTTTAGCCATTGAACTCTTGATTTTTGTCTCCAAAATATCTCCTCTTGCTTACATAAGATCTCCCAGTTCTGATTAAGCTTGGTGGCTTGATCATTCCTTGCCCTATCAAAGCCCTCCATGATAAGGGCTTGATTGAGTTCCTGCATTTTACCTTCAACAGCTTTTTTCACTTTAACAATATTGCCAAACTCATTCTTGTTCCAATCTTTGAGTCCGAGCTTGATATGTTTCAATCGCTTGTGTATTAGAAACATTCTTGTACCCCGAATCTGTAGATCCTCTATCCACCATTTTGCAATGTTGCTGATAAAATCTGGGTGGGTGAGCCAGATATTCTCAAATGTAAAAGGTTTTTTCCTTGGGGTGCCAATGCCCTGAACCTCTAGTTGGACAGGCCAATGGTCCGATCCACCAAAGGGGAGAATTCTCACAATCATATCCATGCTTGCGAGCATGAGGTCCTCTGAGATAAGGAATCTGTCTAACTTTGAGGATACTTGAGACTCTCCTCCTCTCTTATTGTTCCATGTAAAGAGGCCATTTCTTGTTTCTGTGTCAACTAGCTTCATGTTGTCCATAAAATTCTGAAATTAGATAGAGTCTTTGCATAAAGTTCTGGTCCCACCTTTTTTCTCCGTAAGGGATTTGATCATATTAAAGTCCCTGCCCATTATCCATGGTATTCCTGCATGTCTATCTCTTAGTTCCACAAGAGAATCTAGAAGCCTAAGTTTATCATCAGGTCTTTGAGGGCCATAAACATTTGTAATTAAATACATCTCCCTGTCTCCCACAGGCTGAATAACCACTAATAAATAATTCCTAGAAGCCTCAGCATCTATTATGCCAATCTTTTGGGGGTTCCAAAGAGTAAGGATACCTCCTGCAGTTTTATCTACTTTGACTTCTAGAAACTCATAATTATTGAGCCATTTACTGTGTATTTCCTTTATTTTTTGAATGGAACATTTAGTTTCCTAGATAAAGATCATGTTCAGAGCTTCTTGTTTCATTCTATTGTTGAGTATCCTTTGTTTCCTTTTACTTCCTAGACCTCTGATATTCCAAGATGTTAACTTCATTATGAAAGATTTGTAAAGGAGTAGCTAGTTAGATATTTCATCTTACCTGAATCTATTTTGTAAATAATCACTAAAGTCCATGACAGTCAAGGTCTGGTCCTTTAATGGACAAAGGTCATTTTTGGTCATTAGGTCTAGGGATTGATCCGTTTGGTCCTTAAATATGTCCAGTAAAGCCATGCAGGCCAAAGTGATGCTCTTGCAAAGTAATGATCCGCAGAGTTTCATCATCATATTGATAAACTTTGACTATTCTTCAAAACTCTGTTTTGAAGAAAAGTCAAACAATGATATTGGTGACAAAATTTTCAAAAAAGGGTCGACAGTTGATTTCTTTAGGTGCAGTCATGGCTTCCGTGGCAAAATGCTCTGTCATGCAATCCCCGCAAAAGTGTCGAAAATTTCATCGTTTGAGCCAAAATTTCAGAGGAAAAGTGAAAATGAGTGTGTTCTAAAGTCAGTGAAAAAGTGTCAAAACATAACATTATAAAAATGGGTTTTCAAGGAAGCAAAAATTTAACCCATCACTTCCAAGGCTATATATACAAGTTTTCATCAAAATCAAAGGCATTGTGCTAATCCAAGCCTTGGAGAAACATTGCAAAAGGTGTATGTGTGCATCATGAGTGTTTGAGGGAGTTGGAGGCAGTTTGAAGAAGCACGATGCATATACTCAGGGGCGCGGCGCACACAGAACGCACAACACACACAGAGCCTGCCCGCAGTTCAAATTTTCCACAGGCATGACGTATACCTGGAGCGCGGCGCACTGGGTTTTTTGCACGGCACACACAGACCAAGGGCCGAAACAAGGCCAAATCACCTCCAAATTTTCGTGAAGCCCATCAAATTGAAAGGTAGGATCTTTGACTTCATTTGTTCATCAAGTTTTATAAATGATATGGTTGTTTATAGTGATGTTTGAATGCAACCAAATTCAAATAAAATCAACCATAAGAAATCACCAAAAAACCATGATGGCTAGGGTTGCTAAAGTGTGTTGTTAGTGCCAAGGTTCCATTCCACCCATCATTTTCCCCTCACCTACCATTTTTCCTATCCTCCCTTTCTCATTTTTCCTTTCTCATTTTTCCTAGTATCCCTGCCCTAAACTACTACCAAACCCTCTCACCTATCCCTCCACTATTTGGTCAACATAACATCCCAAACCCTACCTTGTTAAAACCCCAAACCCTACCCTATCAAAATACCCAAACTCCTTCCATATCCCTAAACTAATTTCTCCCTATAACCCCTATTCCCATTACATTACTCCCTTCCTAATACTCCCTGTTTCATTGTCCCCTTGGTGGCAGATTATCAAAACACCCTCCAGCTTCACAATCATCAAAGGGGCAGCCTAAACACAGTTTATAAACAACAGTGAATGGCATCCGAGGTTTCATCAAAGTATGAGGAGGAAACCCACAGTGATACAACTTCAGGAGAATAGGCCCCCAGGAGACGTCACCGGAGTGGCAAACATGTTAAGATGAGCCAAACGCCCTCACTGAGTTGCAGGCATTCCCTCTTGCTATGTCTTGTTTCTAGCAATTAGCATGTTTTGAATTTTGTCAGAGGGTGGAAAATGTCAGAGTTCATCATGAGTTGGCTCGTCCTTTTTCACTTCACCTACATGAAGGACAGTCTATCTTGGCTAGGGTCACTTTCACATTGACACCCGAAACCATATCAGTAGCAAAAATCATACCAAATGTTGGACAACAGTGGCATAATAAGAAGAAGGTGGAGAGGCATCATTATGAGCCTTACATTAAGGCCAGTTGTTTGAGTCAGTTCATGAGAGTTTTCCCATTCAGATTTTTGAGAGATGAGTATGCTCCGCTCATGAAATTGATCATGAAGTACTTCAGTTGTGAGGGGAGATTTTCTTGCCTTTATGCCTATCACATCAGGTTGCTCATGCACTTTACCATGGTGCAAATGATGAACCTCCCATTTTTCATTTGCGGGAACATAGAGAGGATGAAACATTTCATGCAGCACAAGACCCCTCAGCAGCAGCTCAACAGTGTTTATAACTTTGCTCTTATCCGGATTTTGGTGGACCATCAGTTGGGATTGCAGGGTATTGCTTGGGAGGACTTCATCTCCCGTGAATTCTTTAGCGCTCCACAGGTAGTATCAGAGGCAGAGCATGAGATAGGTGGCCCATCTCATCAGTATGAGTGACATGAGACTGCTACTATGCCAGTATACATTACCTATCAGAAAGGCAGAAGACCTTTGTTTGCAACAGCAAAGCAAGTGTTATCTCCACCCGGGGTGGAAGGGGCCTCACTTCCGACATCGCATCACAGGAGCAAGCAGAGGTAAGTAGCCAATGCAGGAGGAAGGGCCATCAGGTGAAAGAGAGACTGAATTCGTTCTCCTTCATGACGATGAGACAGACACAGAGCCAACACATGCAGAGCTCAAAGAGATCATCCAGGAGTAGCAATCAGAGATTGAGGCCTTATCCCTTGACTTGGAGAGGACCAAGTGGAACATGAAGTACCTGGAGTAGAGAAACAAGCAGCTTAAGGATGAGTAGGAGATCATGGAGCTGCAAAACATTCGTGAGCATCACTGAGCTACTCAAAGGAGAAGAGTTGAGCTCACATCATTAGAGTGAGAAATCAATGAGGATCGGGAGGCCAATCTCGAGAGAGCCAACATGCATCTGGAGAGGCTGCTGGATGAGGCCGACCAGGACCTTGCTTTACTAAGACACATGACTTTCCGTTACAGGGTGAAAAACATGATTTCAAAGGCCTGAATAAGGAGTTTGAAGGCGAAATTGAGGAAAGCAACAAGAAAGGCAAAAGAGGCAAAAGAGAAAGATTGTCTTCTAATCTTGGTTGAAGCTTCCTTAGCCCATCATAGCACCCCATAGAGAACCTCCAGCCCAAATTTCAAGAAATTTTGGGAATTTTTTGTCACATCACAAATTTTTGGGCAAAAAACAGGGTTTTTCTCCCTGTGGTGCGGCGCTAAAAATCTAGAGCTCCAAATGAAGAATGGTTTCCATTTTTGGATTCATCATGGAAAATCATGACTACTAGTGTTCGAACAAGAAATTTGGGCAAGATATGAGTCTCCTAGAGGTCAAAAACACCCAAAAAATGGCCTCTCTGCCCATTTTTTGACACACAGGAAGCAGTCTTGGGAGAATGAATACTTAGAGGGGAAAATGAGCACCAAATTCAAAAATTCCTGTTGGGTTAGAAATTAGACAGGACAGGCTTTCCAACAAGTCCACTTGGGAATATTTTGGACACATGAAAGTTCCCCAAAGTAGCGTGGCACACAGAGAAAATGGCGCGGCGCACAGAGGAAAAATTGCCAAATTTGCTTCCGTTTCGCGAAATTTCGGTTCGCGACTTCTCCAAGTGGGCCCGCTCATCTACACTTCGGTTTTTTGGCACCAAAGGCGGCATTTAAAGTATTTTTTCTCCATATTGGCTTCTATACAAGTGGCGAAGGAAGGCAAGCGGTCACCCAAGCCAAATTTCATGTTTGTAGCACTGCACCTGTAGCTAATGGTTGGCTCTTCATCTCCATTTTGTAATGATTTGAGTAACTCCCCAACCCTTGGGTGTTCTATCTCTTCCTAACACATTCTATATATTGTATGTAAGCTATTTGCAAAGGGTTGGTTGGCTTGTAACTTCTGGGAAACTATGGGAAAGAAACTCTGTTTCTTCACTGTATATTTTTGATAGAGAATTAATGAAAGGCAGCGGCTCTGTTTCATGAGATTATTATGGTTGTGAGTGTATCAAATGTATCTCTTATGTTTTCATATGTATTTCGTTATGTTTCATAATTAAATTCATGTTCATTTCCAGTGAAATTTTCTGAGTGAGATTAGGTAGAACTCAATTTTATTTCTCTGCCTGTGGGAAAATTTCATGTTCAGTGTTCTTCTTCTGTTGAAAAGGATTCATGTTCCTATGCCCTTTTCACACTCCTCAGCAAAATCTCCATTCCGCGTTATTCCAAACTAAATTGCTACATTTTATGCCTGCCTTGCCTCACGGAATAATTTGTGCCTTTGTATTAAATTCTCTGTTCCTTTCTGACCGTCGGTCCCATACCATCCCAGAAGCTCGGTCATTGATGAAAATTGTTTCTTATATCCATATTCACTTACTAGCCTAAGATCAAATATTTCACTGTAAGTCATCTCAAACCGTTTTTTGCTTATCTATTCACTGAGTGTGACTCAGAGAGAGCCCTCTCCTGTTCTAGTAGGGCTAGCTACCAGACTGAGCGTGGTTTGTGGTTACCCAAATTTTTGCCTTCCTTCAGCCTAGGGAAGATTTAGGTGCTAACATAGTGGCGACCATACTGGGGAGAAACTGAAATCAAATCCCCTTGTTTCATAATAATTCTAAGCTTCTGGATGATAAGCTTAGTATTGGATAGGCTGAGTAAGTTGGTTGTGTCCTGTGATTTTTCTCAATAGCACACTGGCTTCGAGACGATATACCAGAGCCAATCCAGACCTGGATCCTCCTCACATATACAAAAATCCCAATTTGATTCCAAGACTCCTTCGTCAAGAAAGCACCATAACTCCCGTGTTCAAATCCCATTCATGTCCCGACATTTTTGAGTATCTTGAAGAGCTTGATTTTGATGAACGGTTTGAGAGATCATTGTTTGAGTCTAAGTCCGAAAGGCCTGCCGACTATATTGTCCCCAATCTGCAATTTCTTGTAGACTTAGAAACAGAAAGAGCTAACCAATTGATTGATAATTATATTGCAACACATCCCCAAACTCCAATTGCTAGCCCTTTGCAAACTGTGCACACTCCTCCAACACCTCCAAGGCCAAATCCACCAAGAGTGATGGCTGCCCATTTTGCACCCCTTGTTCTGCCCCAAGTTCTAAATGATATGCCCGCTGATTATCAAAGTAAAATCCCATTTTTTGATGGCAGTCCTAACAGCATTACCGCTCAGCAACATGTAGACAAAATGGCAGACTTCTATGATCTTCATGAGATCGATGAGGAGAATGTGGAAATGAGACTTTTTTTACATATATTTGCAGGTGAAGTGAGGAAATGGTTTAGAAGTTTGCCGGAAGCACGTATCGCTACCTTGTCTAAACTACAAAGACAATTTTTAAACCAATGGGAAGTGAAAAATAATCCCCTCCAAATTTTGGTTGAATATGAACAAATCAAATGAAACGCTGGTGAGTCGGTCCAAGATTATTGTGTTAGATTTAATGCAGTCTATAAAGAAATTCCAGATCATCTAAAGCCACCTGTGGGACTAGCTATGATGAAGTTTCCAAAAGGCTTTGATGTTGACATGGCATACCAATTAAGAGAGAGAGAACCGGCCACAATGGAAGACATGCAGAAAATTGCGGTCAGCGTTGAAGCAAATTTGATGTCCAAAAGAGCTAGAGCGAAAGCAGAAAAGAAAATCACTGTGAAAGAAGAGTCTTCTTCAATGGATCAACTACTCAAAAAGGTAGATCAGATGCTTGAAAGGGTAAAACTCGAAAATCCTGAGCCACAAGTTAGAAATCCTAACTTATGTGGCCAGCAGCAGCCACAATATAGAATAAGACAGAGAGATCAGTGACCCTAAGAGCAGACAGCACAACAACCGGTACAAACACCTTTGCAGCAAAATTTTGTGCATGGACCGGAGTCAGATGAGGACGGGAATGTAATAGGTTAATAAAACCACCTCTTTACACCAGATGAGCTGCCTACTTACATTACCGAAGAAGAAGAGTGTACGGTGAGTTCAGCTGCACACAAATATGCAGATTTCATCCTAGCAAGTGACACGGTTTTACAGGAGGAATTAGAGGAATATCAAAGGGGGTATATGAATGCTCTATCCGCACAGCAGCAGCGATATTCACTTAGAAACAGAGATGTGCCGGCCAAACCAATTCAGAAAAAGAAGGAGGTTGAAGCAGCAAAGAATGATTCATCAACTACACAAAGAAAAGGAAAGGAGGCGGTTGGTCCGGAGAGCAGCAAATCAAAATCAGCAGAACAATCACAGCAGCAAGCTGCATCAAAAGAAAAAGAAAGGAAAGAAATCCCAGTCAAAGAGGTAGAAAAGACTCCCGCTTTTAGCTTAGAGAATGAGATTTCTAAGTTAAAGGTATCCATCCCCTTGACTGAAATAATGAAGAACAACAGTTATAGAGGACAGATATCTAAAATGTTGAATTTGGACCCAATGTCCGACATGGTGAATGTAGAAGATGATCAACCTGAAATGATTTTTGGACCAGCATCGAATGGTGAGTCTCCTGATAGCGATGTGCCACCCTTTTACATCAGTTTAAGATTACATGATTTTGTGTTACATAATGCCATGTTCGATTCTGGAGCTTCTCACAATCTCATGCCCAAGGCCATCATGGATAAGCTCGGTCTGGACATCACTCGACAGTACCACGATCTCTATTCATTTGATTCCAGCAGAGTGAGGTGTATAGTACTCATCAAATACTTGGTTGTGAGTTTAGATCAGCTTCCCATGAAGAATGTTTTGATGGATGTGGTGGTAGCAAATATTCCTCCAAGGTTTGGCATGCTTATTTCCAGGTCTTGGGTAGCGAAATTGAAAGGGACACTACAGTTGGATTTCTCCTATGCAACGATCCCGGTGTTTGGACAAATGAGGAAATTATATCGGGAACAGAAAATTAAATATATGCTCACAAGCAAGGAGAAACCTATAAATCATCCAATTAACTATGTACATACAGATTTAGAGTCTTTTGTTTTGTTTTTAGATAGTTTAAATGATATAGATAGTCAGATAGTAGAAGAAGATGATATTCTGGAAATAACAGAAAATTTCAGAGAAATTTTGAAGAAAGGAGGACAAGAAAAGCAGAAAAATGTTGGGCAATCAGCTGAAAGCAATGGACAGCAAGCAGGAAAGGCACAACAAACAGATTTCCAGCACCTACAAGAGGAGGAAGAAGGCTTGTGGACCATGGATTTTGATGGAGCAGTAGGAAATGATGGCACTGGAATTGGAATTTGGGTACACAGTCATTTCTCCGCCCCAAACAAAGTTCCTAGCAGCATAAGGGTTTTCTCTTACAAGCTGGCCTTTGAGTGTTCGAATAATGAAGCTGAGTATGAAGCTCTAATTGCTAACCTAAAGATTCTTAGAAAGATGAATGCTAAAAGGATTTCGGTATATGACGACTCTGAATTGGTAATAAAGCGGGTCAAAGGCGAGTATCAAGCAAAGCATCCTAGGATGCGGGCCTATCGTAATGCAGTTTTAGACATTTTAAAATTATTTTCAGAATAAACCTTGACATGTGTGCCTCGTATACAAAATAGTATTGCTGATGCTCTTGCCAAGGTAGCAAGTAGTTTGAAGATCCCCATGAACTCCAGCAATAAATTTGAAATCCATGTCAAGCATCGTCCAACCATTCCAAACAATCAGAGATATTGGTAAGTGTTTCAAGATGATGGGGAAATTAATGATTTTCTGCAAAACAAAGGCAAGTTCAAAGAAACCTCAATTGATGTAGAAAATGACGATGGCAAAGGGAATGGTACAGATGAAGTGTAGATCAATGAAATGGATGTGTTGCAGCTGAAGAATAACATTACTCCTAAAGGCTTGATCCCTCTAAAAGAAATTTTTGATCAGGATGATGTAGCCCGCAAGCCAACATTGCAGCCAACAGAGAAGGGTGTAGAAGAGGTCAACATCGGAACAGCTGCCAATCCTAAGTTGGTAAAATTGTCTAAAGCATTGCTGCCAAAGATCAAGGACAAATACATCAGTTTGAAGGCTTCATTTGCAGATGTGTTTGCTTGGGACTATTTTGATTTAAAGACCTATGATACCAATATAATTCAGCACACGATACCCATCAAGCCCAATCAAAAGGCATTTAGATAGAAGCTGAGAAGGATAAATCCAAAGCTGCTGCCATCTATTGAAAAGGAGGTAAACAGGCTGTACAAGTCAGGTATCATTATGCCCATCAGATTTCAGATTGGATCTCTAACTTGGTGCCCGTACGAAAGAAGACAGGTGAGATCCACTTGTGTATTGATTTCAGAAATCTAAATAAAGTCTCATTGGAGGACAATTATCCACTGCCCAAAATGGACCATATACTTCAACGAGTAGTGGGGGCATCTCGTATGTCACTGCTTGATGGTTATTCTGGATATAACAAAATTTCTGTCCATGAAGATGACAGAGACAAGATAGCATTCACCACTCCATGGAGAACCTTTCATTATGCCAAAATGCCTTTCAGTTTAAAGAATGCAGGTGCCACATTTCAGCAGGCAATGGACTTGGCTTTTGCAAATGAGAAGGATGTGCTTTTGGTGGCGTATCTGGATGATTTGACAGTGTTTTCCAAATCCGATGAAGAACACATGCACCATCTAAAAATTGTCTTTCAAAAGTGCAGAAAATATGGTTTATCATTGAATCATAAGAAGAGCTTGTTAGCCATGGAGGAAGGAAAATTACTCAGGAACATTATCTCAAAGGATGGCATTCATATTGACCCACCACGTGTGCAAGCAATTCAGCAAATCGATTTGCCCTGGAACAAAAAAGAGATACAATCATTCAATGGTAAGATGAATTTCCTGCGTCGCTTTGTGCCTAATCTTGCTGAACACTTAAAAGAAATGGCCAACATGCTTAAGAAGGACAACCAGGTGAAATGGATAGAGGAGGCTGTAAAATCTTTCAACTTGGTCAAATTGGCCCTTTCTTCAGCTGCAGTTCTAGTAAGCCCGGACTACACTCAAGATTTCATATTGTTTTCATTTGCTTTGGAGCACACTATGGCAGCAGTATTATTGCAAAAAAGAGATGATCACGAAAGGCCCATAGCATTCTTCAACAGGGCTATAAGAGATGCAGCTTTAAAGTACAACATCATTGAGAAGCAAGCCCTGGCATTTGTGAAGGCATTGAAGGATTTCCGGCTATACATCCTACATTCTCATATTCTGGCCTATGTTCCTAATGCTATTGTAAAAGATGTTTTAGTGCAGACCAATCCGGAAGGAAGAAGAGGCAAATGGATTGCAGCCTTGCTGGAATATGATGTGTAAATAAAGCTCACAAAGATGGTCAAAGGACAGGGATTGGCGAAGTTAATGGATGAATCAAACTTGAATGCCCTAGACATAAATCTAATCACTGCCATGTCCGATGAGAATGAGGAAATATAATCCATTCAGGTATCTGAAATGTTTGCTCTGTCCCCATGGTATTCAGATATAATATATGTGCTAAAATATATATCACCACCGCCCAGCATGACTAGAAATAAAGCGAGAACACTCAAGCTGAAGGCTACCAAGTTTTGCATTCTAAATTCTACGCTGTATTGGAAAGATCCCGGTGGAATTTTGTTAAATTGTTTGGTGGAAGAGGAGGCAAAGAAAGTCATGGATGATTTCCACGGAGGAGAGTGTGGTGGTCACCTTTTTTGGAATTCAACAGCAAATAAAATTTTGAGAGCAGGGTACTATTGGCCCACATTGTTTGCTGATGTGTACAAGATGGTCAAGCATGATCATAAATGTAATATTTTCGAAGGAAAACAAAATTTACAGCCTTTGCCACTTAAGCCTATTGAGGTGAGTGCTCCTTTCTAGTAGTGGGGGTTGGATTTCATTGGAGAAATTCATCCCACTTCTTCCAAACAGCATAGATGGATCCTTACAGCGACAGATTATTTCACAAAATGGATTGAGGCAGCTCCCACCAGACAAGCTACGGATACGGTAATCATTTCATTTATTGAAAATAACATCTTGTCTCGCTTTGGTTGTCCAAATAAGTTAATCACCGATAATGCAACAGCTTTCAAATCAAAAAGGATGGTAGAATTTTCTCGTAAATATCACATAATTTTGGGTCACTCAACTGCCTATCATCCGCAAGGCAACGGATTGGCAGAGTCTTCAAACACATCATTGGTCAACATCATCAAGAAGCTGCTGGAAATAAATAAAAAGAGCTGGAATAAGGGGTTGGTCCATGCGCTTTGGGCAGATCAGATCAGTCAGAAAAAATCCATTGGTATGTCACCGTTTGAGCTTGTTTATGGAGTTGATACAATATTTCCTACCTCTCTCGCTGCCCCGGTAATCAAACTTCTTCAGGAGGCCGGCAGTGAAGTAGATCCCATGCAGAGAAGGTTGAATCAAATGGTCCACTTGCAGCAGACAAGAGAAGAAGTTTTCAAGAACACATCCAAATTGCAGGAAAAAATAAACAAAATTTATGACAGAAAGGCAAAAGCAAATAAATTTTAGTTGGATGATGTGATGCTGAAGTGGGATGCAAGGAATGAAGAGAAAGGTAAGCACAGAAAGTTCGAGAATCTTTGGAAAGGTCCTTTCAAGATTGTAGCATATAGGGGTCAGAATGCCTTTCTTCTGAAGGAAATGAAAGGGGAAGATTGTCCAGGAGGGCCGATCAATGGTCGGCTACTCAAGCGGTACCACTGTTGATTTATTAATGCTACTTCCACTATCATTGTAAATATCATTTTTATTTCAGTTTGGTTTCAGTCTGTCAAGTTAGTTTTTGAGTCATTTCAATGTCAAGTTTGAGTCAATTTGTTGGTCATTTTAGTCTCATAGATGAGTCAGAGTCCTGTGTTTCTTGTCAAAATGATGACTCCATAGCCCAATGGACGAAAGGCACTGTCTAGCTCCTCCAGAGATCTGTTGTTCTTGGCACCTCCAAGGAGCTACCATCCCCCATTGGAGCCAACGTTAGAGTCGTTCTGGTCAGTCCTTCGTCAGAGATCAAAACTCTTTATGCATTTCATTTTTAGGTGTCCCGCCCCATTCACTCAGCTGCATTCCACTAGGGGCATGCCATAATCTGACGGAGAAGGTCATGCTAGTCATTTCCCCTCATGTCTGGTTCCTGTTGTCTTGGGTCTTTTGTAAATAATCACTAAAGTCCATGACAGTCAAGGTCTAGTCCTTTAATGGACAAAGGTCATTTTTGGTCATTAGGTCTAGGGATTGATCACTTTGGGCTTTAAATATGTCCAGTAAAGCCATGCAGGCCAGAGTGATGCTCTTGCAAAGTAATGATCCACAGAGTTTCATCATCATATTGATAAAGCTCGACTCTTCTTCAAAACTCTGTTTTGAAGAAAAGTCAAACAGTGCTATTGGTGACAAAATTTTCAAAAAAGGGTCAACAGTTGATTTCTTCAGGTGCAGTCATGGTTTCCATGGCCAAATGCAATCCCTGCAAAAGTGTCGAAAATTTCATTGTTTGAGCCAAAATTTCAAAGGAAAAGTGAAAATCAATGTGTTCTAAAGTCAGTGAAAAAGTGTCAAAACATAACATTAGAAAAATGGGTTTTCAAGGAAGCAAAAATTTAATCCATCACTTCCAAGGTTATATACAAGTTTTCATCAAAATCAAAGGCATTGTGCTAATCCAAGCCTTGGAGAAACATTGCAAAAGGTGTGAGTGTGCATCGTGAGTGTTTGAGGGAGTTGGAGGCAGTTTGAAGAAGCGCTGCGCATATACTCGGGGGCGCGGCGCACACAGAGCCTGCCCGTAGTTCAAATTTTCCACAGGCACGGCGTATACCCAGAGCGTGGCGCACTCAGTTTTGCGCATGGCGCACACAGACCAAGGGCCGAAACAAGGCCAAATCACCTCCAAATTTTTGTGAAGCCCATCAAATTAAAAGGTAGGCTCTTTGACATCATTTTTCATCAAGTTTTATAAATGATATGGTGGTTTATAGCGATATTTGAATGCAACCAAATTCAATAAAATCAACCATAAGAAATCACCAAAAAACCATGATGGCTAGGGTTGCTAAAGTGTGTTGTTAATGCCAAGGTTCCATTCCACCCATCATTTTCCCCTCACCTACCATTTTCCCTATCCTCCCTTTCTCATTTTTCCTAATATCCCTGCCCTAAATTACTACCAAACCCTCTCACCTATCCCTCCACTATTTGGTCAACATAACATCCCAAACCCTACTTTGTTAAAACCCCAAACCCTACCCTATCAAAATACCCAAACTCCTCCCATATCCCTAAACTAATTTCTCCCTATAACCCCTATTCCCATTACATTACTCCCTTCCTAATAATCCCTGTTTCATTGTCCCCTTGGTGGCAGATTATCAAAACAACCTCCAGCTTCACAATCATCAAAGGGGCAGCCTAAACACAGTTTATAAACAGCAGTCAATGGCATCCGAGGTTTCATCAGAGTATGAGGAGGAAACCCATAGTGATACAGCTTCAGGAGAACAGGCCCCTAGGAGACATCACCGGAGTGAAAAACATGTTAGAGATGAGCCAAACACCCTCACTGAGTTGCAGACATGCCCTCTTGCTATGTCTTGTTTCCAGCAATCAGTATGTTTTGAATTTTGTCAGAGGGTGGCAAATGTCAGAGTTCATCATGAGTTGTCCCATCTTTTTGCACTTCACCTACATGGATGACAGTCTATCTTGGCTGGGGTCACTTTCACATTAACACCCTAAACCATATCAGTAGCAACAGGCATACCAAATGTTGGAGAAGAGTGGCATAAGAAGAAGAAGGTGGAGAGGTATCATTATGAGCCTTACATTAAGGCCAGTTGTTTGAGTCAGCTCACGAGAGTTTTCCCATTCAGATTTTTGAGAGATGAGTATGCTCAGCTCATGAAATTGATCGTGAAGTACTTCGGTTGTGAGGGGAGGTTTTCTCGCCTTTATGCCTATCACATCAGGGAATTCATGCACTTTACCAGGGTACGAATGATGAACCTCCCATTTTTAATTTGCGGGAACATAGAGAGGATGAAAAATTTCATGCAGCACAAGACCCCTCGGCAAAAGCTCAACAATGTTTATCACTTTGCTCTTATCCGGATTTTGGTGGACCATCAGTTGGGATTGCAGGGTATTGCTTGGGAGGACTTCATCTCCCATGACTTCTTCAGCGCTCCACAGGTAGTATCAGAGGCAGAGCATGAGATAGGTGGCCCATCTCATCAGTATGAGCGACATGAGACTGCTACTACGCCAGTATGCATTACCTATCAGAAAGGTAGTAGACCTTTGTTTGCAGCAGCAAAGTGAGTGTTATCTCCACCCGGGGTGGAAGGGGCCTCGCTTCCAACATCGGCATCACAGGAGCAGGGCAGAGGTAAGGAGCCAATGTAGGAGGAAGGGCCATTAGGTGAAAGAGAGACTGAATTTGTTCTCCTTCAAGATGATGAGACAGACACAGAGCCAACACATGCAGAGCTCAAAGAGATCATCCAGGAGTAGCAATCAGAGATTGAGGCCTTATCCCTTGACTTGGAGAGGGCCAAATGGAACATGAAGTACCTGGAGCAGAGAAACAAGCAGCTTGACGACCAGCAGGCGATCATGGAGCTGCAAAACATTCATGAGCATCGCCGAGCTGCTCAAAGGTGAAGAGTTGATCTCACATCATTAGAGCGAGAAATCAATGAGGATCGAGAGGCCAATCTCGAGAGAGCCAACATGCACTTGAAGAGGCTACTGGACAAGGCCGACCAAGACCTTGCTTTACTGAGACACATGGCTTTCCGTTACAGGGTGCGAAACATGAGTACAAAGGCCCGAATAAGGATTTTGAAGGCGAAATTGAGGAAAGCAACAAGAAAGGAAAGAGAGGCAAAAGAGCAAGATCGGCTTCGAATATTGGCTAAAGCTTCCTTGGCCCATGATAGCACCCTTTTTGGTCACATCACAAAATTTTGGGCAAAAAACAGGGTTTTTCTCCCTGTGGTGCGATGCTAAAAATCTAGAGCTTCAAAT
Source organism: Pinus tabuliformis (assembly GCA_031772625.1). Lineage (NCBI taxonomy): Eukaryota > Viridiplantae > Streptophyta > Pinopsida > Pinales > Pinaceae > Pinus > Pinus tabuliformis. Next base: position 883,956,896 of record CM062815.1, read on the forward strand.
GAGGAATGGTTTGCATTTTTGGATTCAGCATGGAAAATCACGACTACTGGTGTCCGGACAAGAAATTTGGGCAAGATCTGAGTCTCCTAGAGGTAAAAAACACCCAAAAAATGGCCTCTCTGCCGCTTTTTTGACACACAGGAAGCAGTCTTGGGGGAATGAAGATTTGGAGGGGCAAATGAGCACCAAAGTCAAAAATTCCGGTTGGGTTAGAAAGCAGATAGGACAGGCTTTCCAACAAGACCACTTGGGAACATTTTGGACACCTGAAAGTGCCCAAAAATAGGCCCCAAAGTAGCGCGGTGCACAGAGAAAATGGTGCAGCGCACAGAGGAAAAATTGCCAAATTGGCTTCCGTTTCGCGAAATTTTGGTTTGCGACTTCTCCAAGTTGGCCTGCTCATCTACACTTCGGTTTTTTGGCACCAAATTTTGAATAATTTAACACATATTCACAGAGATTGTCCTGATCATACAATTATAAGCGAAACATGTATAATACATAATCTCCTGTACGTTGATCATCAATTTATAGAAGCATAAACATTCACAGGCACACATAGAAGCATCAATCAAACTCATTAACATAGTATGTATCCCAGGGAAAGCATCTCGCTAAAAACCCCACACTATCTGTATATTATATTGATTGAATCATGTAACATTACAAAGTACAATGCTTATCACAAGCAATCTAGTACCAGCTCCACCTGTTACAAACAATACAGCTCAGATTTGTTCTCTAAATCTATTCCACTGCTTGCCTGCCTCTCCAGCTCAATACCTACTCAAGAACTGATGAGAATGGCTTACTAAACTCGTTTTTCACCTAAAAAATAGTCACTCACGCTTTTTTGGACGTGAGCACAAGCTATAATGTGGGCAAATACGTGAGAAAACTCATTGGCATACTCAATCCCTTGATTGTGCAAGATCTGGTGCACAACTATAGTCACAACTGATAGCAATATGATTCTCTACCACCTGTCCCTGCTGAATTGAACATGCACTGACATGCAACTGAGTTAACTAATGTATTCATTAGTTGTATTATGAGTTAATAACTTGTGAATTAATTAATAACTAATTCACCCAACTCATCTCTAGTCTATTTGCCAGTTAGACTAAATACAACCAGTTTAACAAAGCTAAACTGAACACAACTCCATCAACTCCACAATCAACTCCACCAAACTCAACTGATTGAGTTCTAACTAAAGTCATGCATGCAACAACTCAACTGACTCATAAGAAAAGCGTATTTCCTTCTGACAGCTGCATGTGCCACCTCTGTAGCTCAAACTGAAGTGCTCCAAGAGAATAAGATTAAGTTTATAGTCCAAATATTATTGTGAGATAATAATATTTGACTTTTCTATTTTTTGACAGCTAGTCTAAAAATAGACTTTGATCACTCACACTGTGATCACTCACACTTTCATCAAAAATATAAGTCCATCTATTTTTCCCAACTTGATCAATCATCCATAAACAGCAACCTGCAATCCATAGACATGATCCATATGTCTAAAAATAGACATAGTCTAAAAATAGACTTGCGCCAAAAATAGCCTGCGGGCCCACTTAGTTAAGGCGACTCTTTTCACTAAGCTCCATCATCTTGTTGAAATCTCAACACTCCCTCTCGACAAGATATGGATTATTAGCAACCCCTATCCTGCCTCGGTGGTACTCGAATTTTCTCCTGGTGAGAGCCTTCGTCAGAATATCAGCATCCTGATCCTCCATTGGAATGTACGAAAGTAACATGATCCTCCACTGCACACAATCTCTGATATGATGGTACCTGATGTCAATATGTTTAGATCTATCATGAAATACAGGATTAGCCGAGAGTTTAATGCAACTCTGGTTATCACAGTAAATCACAGTAGGATCCAAATGAGAACCGAACAAACCAACCAGGATCTTCCTCATCCATATAGCCTCGCATGCAGCCAAACTTGCTGCCATATACTCGACCTCCGCTGAACTGAGTGCCACGGATCTATGTTTCCTACTGTACTAAGAAACTGCTATCGATCCAATACTGAAGACCCTTCCTGATGTGCTCTTTCTGTCTGTTGGGCTCCCTGCCCAATCTGCATCCATGAAGCCACATAGCTTCACCTCATCCTCCTGTATGTAACACAAACCATATCCCGATGTGCCTCTCAAGTAGCGCAATACATGCTTGCCTGCCTTCCAGAAGAGCTTGGTAGGCTTAACCATAGCTTGTGAAAGCTGGTTAACTGCATAGCATATATCAGGTCATGTATTGACCAAATACATCAGCGACCCCACCAACTGTCGATAAACATTGGCATCCACTTCTTCTCCCGAAGTGGCATCCTCCTTCCTCCAACCTCCAGGAAGAGGAGTATCAACAGGCTTGGAGCCATGCATGTTGAACTTCTCCAGTATCTCCCAAGCATACTTGCCCTAAGAAACAAACAGTCCACCACTTCGCTGCCATATTTCCAATCCTAGGAAATAGTGAAGGACGCCCAAATCCTTCATCTCAAACTCTGTAGCAAGATCCTTCTTGCATGACAGTATCAACAGCTCATCACCCGTTAGAATCAAATCATCAACATACAGTATAATGATAAGCAACTTACCCTCCACCACAATCTGGTATAGGTTCGGATCCGCCTCGCTCTTGGAGAATCCAAGTCCTGTGAAATAGTTGTCTATCCGAGTGTACCAAGCACGTGGTGCTTGCTTCAACCCATACAACGCTCTCTTGAGCCTGCACACATGCGACTCGCTGTTGAAGACTTCAAAGCCTTTGGGTTGCTCAATGTACACCTCCTCCTCAATGACTCCGTTGAGGAACGCAGTCTTCACATCCATCTAATGAATGTGCCATCCCATCTGCGCTGAGAGAGCAAGAATCGTCCGTATGGAAGAATACCTTGCAACAGGTGCAAAGGTCTCCTCATAATCGATCCCCTCAATCTGTGAAAAGCCTCGGGCAACAAATCTTGCCTTGTACTTCTCCACACTCTCGTCAGCTTCCTGCTTAACTTTGTAGATCCATCTCGAACCCACCACTGATTTCCCTTCCAGTCTAGGAACAATCTCCCATGCACTGTTTCTGACAATAGAATCATACTCTTCCACCATGGCGTCTACCCATGCGCGATCCTCCACAGATTCCTCGAAAGAGGATGGCTCAGTCACAACACACTTGCTCATAAGAGCCATGTATCCAGTGTACCAATCAGGTGACTGTCTCTGCCTGCGTTGGGCTGTAGGTGGTCCTACAACTTTCTCTGCATCTTGAGCCAGTCGCTCAGCTTCTGTCAAGCGCTTTTGCCCTCTGATGGTTGGTGCTGCATGAGTGGTCTCTTCCACTCCATGAACCTCGTCCTGTGGCTGATCCACGTCCTGAAGCTCATCCTTAGGAACTAATAGCTCCTCATCTACATGCAAGTGTAGCTCCCTCTCAAGCGAACACTTCAAAGCTTTCTCCTCCGGAAATTTTATATCCCGCCGCACAACAGTTTTACCACTGTCTAGAAAATACACACGATAGTTGTGGGGCGTATCAGTGTACCCCACAAATATCCAAACCTCTGCGGTCGGCTCCAACTTCTTCCTGGCATCCTTCGTCACATGCAAGTAAACGTTAGCACCAAAAATCCTCAAATGAGAAAGATCAGGCTTCTTACCAGAATAAGTCTCCTCAGGTGTACTCATGCCAAGTATCCTATGAGGACAACGGTTCTGCACATAAACTGTTGTATTGCATGCTTCCGCCCACAAGTGAAGGGGTAGGCCCTGATCATGCAACATTGCCTGTGCAGCACCCACAATCGTTCTATTCTTCCGTTCAGCTACCCCGTTCTGCTATGGGTTATGGGGAGCTATGAGCTCTCTACAAATCCCTTTTGCCTTGCAGAAATCCTTGAACTCATCCAAGATGTATTCACCACCATTATCGCTCCTAAGAGCCTTCACCTTCTTCCCCAACGCCTTCTCGACCAGTGCTTTGAATTCACAGAACTTTGAATATGTCTCGCTCTTCTTCTGCATGAAGAAGATCCAGCACCTACGAGAGAAATCATCAACAAAAATCACATAATACCTGTGTTTTGCTGTCGAAGCAACTGAGAAAGGTCCACACACGTCTCTGTGAATTCTCTCAAGGATCATCGTGGCGCGACTATCCTTCTCGTGAAAGGTGGCTTTCACAAACTTCCCCAAAGTACACCCCTTGCACTGATCTGACTGCGCAAGTGTGCCTTTAGGAAGCCCTGTAGTGATCTGCTGCAGTATCTTCAAGGCTCCATGGTGAAGGTGACCCAATCTCCTGTGTCACAACTCGCCATCATCCCGACTCACCAATCCTTCTGCCTTGCTTGCCATTGCTGCACATCCATCTACATGCAACTGATAAAGGTTCCTCACTCGAACCCCTATCTTCTGGGTCTCACCAGTTGTCTTGCTGTGCAGGAAAGCCTTTCCCTCGCTGAAAACAACATCATACCCCTTGTCTTCTAACATCACCACTGAGATAAGATTCTTCTTCAATCCTGGAACATGCATGACTTCCTTCAATGCGAAGGGTTTACCAGACTCCCTCTCAAAGGAAATGGTACCGATATCGGTCGCACTGTATCTACCATCATCGCCCATCTCGATGTCCACTCCAAGATCTTTGTCCTCCAGATCAGAGAACAAATCTTTATCTCCCATCATGTGAAAAGACACATCACTGTCCAAGAACCACACTGATCCCATCACACTTGAACCCAAGCATGTGATCAATGAAAAATCAAGCTCAAACTGTGAGGCCAGAGCCTCTCCTGCTGAAGATCCAGCAGCCTGCTTGTTCTTCTTCTTCTGCGGACAATTTGTGGCATAGTGTTCATGCTGGTGACAGTGAAAACACTTCACCTTGGACATATCATGCTTCTTGCCTTTCACACCAGACTGAGAAGCTTTCTTGCTCTTCCCTTTCTTTGCTTTGGCAGCCAAAGCACAATTCTCTTCATCAGATACCTTTGATGAAGATCCATTCTCACCTTTATTGTTTCTGAGTTTTTCCTTGAGTGCCAGGTCGCTCTTGCTTTGGAATAACATTTGCAATCCGTTGAAAGACATTTTCAACAACACTGCTGCAAATTCGAATTTCCACCAGCTCAAACTCAACTGCTTCCGATCTAAAATTCGTGAGAACACAATATTTCTCGTACAGAGATTGACTGTATGGGCATTCACTGGATATCTCACCTTCCAAAGGAAGGATGAATCTAGAGGCTACCTAGCCCGATTAAAGACTTTTCCTGAAGAAATAGAATGTAGACACTTCCTGAATAGTAGATCTGATGATCAATCCTCGCTTGATATCTTATAAAAATCTCTTCTACAAATCAAGCAGCTCCGATACCATGTAGAAATTTTGAATAATTTAACACATATTCACATAGATTATCTTGATCATACAATTATAAGCGAAACATGTATAATACATAATCTCCTCTACGTTGATCATCAATTTACAGAAGCAGAAACATTCACAGGCACACATAGAAGCATCAATCAAACTCATTAACATAGTATGTATCCCGGGGAAAGCATCTCGCTAAAAACCCCACACTATCTGTATATTATATTGATTGAATCATGTAACATTACAAAGTACAATGCTTATCACAAGAAATCCAGTACCAGCTCCACCTGTTACACACAATACAGCTCAGATCTGTTCTCCAAATCTATTCCACTGCTTGCCTGCCTCTCCAGCTCAATACCTGCTCAAGAACTGATGAGAATGGATTACCAAACTCATTTTTCACCTGCAAAATAGTCACTCACGCTTTTTTGGACGTGAGCACAAGCTATAATGTGGGCAAATACGTGAGCAAACTCATTGGCATACTCAATCCCTTGATTGTGCAAGATCTGGTGCACAACTATAGTCACAACTGATAGCAATCTGATTCTCTACCACCTGTCCCTGTTGAACTGAACATGCACTGACATGCAATTGAGTTAACTGATGTATTCATTAGTTGTATTATGAGTTAATAACTTGTGAATTAATTAATAACTAATTCACCCAACTCATCTCTAGTCTATTTTCCAGTTAGACTAAATACAACCAGTTTAACAAAGCTAAACTGAACACAACTCCATCAACTCCACAATCAACTCCACCAAACTCAACTGATTGAGTTCTAACTGAAGTCATGCATGCAACAACTCAACTGACTCATAAGAAAAGCGTATTTCCTTCTGACAGCTGCATGTGCCACCTCTGTAGCTCAAACTGAAGTGCTCCAAGAGAATAAAATTAAGTTTATAGTCCAAATATTATTGTGAGATAATAATATTTGACTTTTCTATTTTTTGACAGCCAGTCTAAAAATAGACTTTGATCACTCACACTATGATCACTCACACTTTCATAAAAAATAGAAGTCCATCTATTTTTCCCAACTTGATCAATCATCCATAAACAACAACCTGCAATCCATAGACATGATCCATATGTCTAAAAATAGACATAGTCTAAAAATAGACTTGCGCCAAAAATAGCCTGCGGGCCCACTTACTGAAGGCGACTCTTTTCACTAAGCTCCATCATCTTGTTGCAATCTCAACACCAAAGGCAACATTTAAAGTATTCTTTCTCCAGATTGGCTTCTATCCAAGTGGCGAAGGAAGGCAAACGGTCACCCAAGCCAAATGTCATGTTTGTAGCACTACACCTGTAGCTGATGGCTGGCTCTTCATCTCCATTTTGTAATGATTCGAGTAACTCCCCAACCCTTGGGCGTTCTATCTCTTCATAACACATTCTATACATTGTATGTAAGCTATTTGCAAAGGGTTGGTTGGCTTGTAACTTCTGGGAAACTGTGGGAAAGAAACTCTGTTTCTTCACTATATATTTTTGACAGAGAATTAATGAAAGGCAGCGGATCTATTTCATGAGATTCTTGTGGTTGTGAGTGTAGCAAATGTATCTCTTATGTTTTCATATGTATTTCGTTGTGTTTCATAATTCAATTCACGTTCATTTCCAATGAAATTTTCTGAGTGAGATTAGGTAGAATTCAATTTTATTGCTCTGCCTATGGGAAAATTTCATGTTCAGTGTTCTTCTTCTATTGAAAAGGATTCATGTTCCTATGCCCTTTTCGCACTCCTCAACAATCTCTTCATTCTGCATTATTCCAAACTAAACTGCTACATTTTCCACCTGCCTTGCCTCACGGAATAATTTGTGCCTTTTTATTAAATTCTCTGTTCCTTGCTAACCGTCAGTTCCATACCATCCCAGAAGCTCGGTCATTCATGAAAAATGTTTCTTATATCCATATTCACTTACTAGCCTAAGATAAAATATTTCACTGTAAGTCATCTCAGACCGTTTTTTGCTTATCTATTCACTGAGTGTCACTCAGAGAGAGCCCTCTCCTGTTCTGGTAGGGCTAGCTACCAGACCGAGCGTGGTTTGTGGTTACCCTAATTTTTGCCTTTCTTCACCCTAGGGCAGATTTAGGTGCTAACAAATTTCACCCCTTCATTGCCTTGCTTTTCAGTGTGTCTTTGTCCTTCCAGCTTAGTAGTCTGAGTTCTCGATAGGAACAACTGGTGCACTCTGTTAAACTCTTCTTAAGGTAATGATTCGACCCCTCCCATGGTCCCCTGTTTCAGGAATCCTTCCAGATCTAGGTGTTCTCTATCAAGAATGTCCTGCAGTTCATGATCCTCCATATCCATCTCACTTGGGGTCATTTCCTGGTCCATTTCCAGTTCCCCATTGTTAAACGTGTTTCCTTTCTGTTTATGAATATCTTGTATTTTCACATTATTTTATTTCTTATCTTTTTCCCCTGGGCTTCCCTCCATTTCCTGATCTACCTTTGTTGTCTCTTCCTCTTCTTCTAATACTTGGAACCTGTTCGGACTGGCCTGTTGCCCCTCTGTTTGATTTTTCTTTGGCCCCCTTTTACCCCCCTTTCCTCTATATCCCACTTGGTGAAAATTTTCAGTGTCTTTCACTGTGGTAGCTTTACTTTTGGTCTCTATTTTACCAAGAGGGAAATCTCTAAATAGGTTCCCATGTTCATGGCACCTTTGACATCTAAAAGGAATATGTTCATAATCCACTGTTTGCACCCATTCTTCATCGAAAAATTCCAAGATGACCTCATCCAGTAGAGCTCCAAAGAGATCCATCTCCACAAATATTCAGGCGAAGGAAGTGTATTTTACCCTTCTAGTTGCCTCAGATGCTTTGACAAAACGCCCTAATTTATTTACTATTGCAGATAAATATTCAGTTTGCCAATAATATAGAGGTATAGAATGGAGTCTTACCTAGACTGGGACCGAAGTGAAAGTCTCATGTTCCGATACAAAATTCATCATCCAAGGCCGCATATAAAGGCCTGCAGCTGCATAGAAATATAGCCCTCCTTCAAACACCCTGTCATTGTCCTCTATATTCGTGATGACTACCGTGAAGAAACCTTTTGATCCAAGATGTAGGTCTATGCCTCCTTTAGGTTTCTAGTGGTATTTAATCCATGCCTGCAGCGCCTTCTCAGTGGGCCATAATCCCATGAATTTGCAAATGATAGCATATGTCTGCATGTGATCCTTGTGCACCTGCAGTGCAGGATCCTTTGAAACTACTTTGGGTGCGACCTCAACCTTAAGCTTACATGTGCCCTTTTGTGTTCTATTTTCTACTTCCTGTTTCTTGTCCTTTTCCTCATTTTCTTTTGATCTGTTGTCCTCCCTTAAATCCTGTGCCTCGTCAGTATTCCTTTTCCCTTCTCCTGAAAGACTTCTAGTAGTCTCCAGTGGTTTCTTACCCTGACTGGCTACTGCTTCGCTGTAGGAGGGAGTGGAGCTCCCCCCTTTGTGCCCCTCCATGGCGTTCAACTCCTGAATAATTTTGAAACCCTAGCTCTTACCAGTCCCCTTCTCCCTCCATCCGCTTGTACTAGTGTACTATCATTTACTCTTCCTTGAATCAATTCTCCATTTAAATTTGCTAATTGAACTATGCCTCCATCAGTAATATCGTATGATTGGTGACTATCAAATGTTCATCACTGGGTTGAATGTGAGAGAAAAATCCCCCAAGTTTGAAGAATTGACAGGGATCCTAATGCAAGAGGAGGAAAGGCGGTTGGCCCTGAAACCTCGTAGCTTAGATCTTGCCTTAATGTCAAAAAATAAGCCCTTCAGTGGAAAGACAAATGCAACACACAAAAGCGGAGGAACCCCACAAAGAAAGACACCTCCATCTAAAGGTATGTCTCCAAACAGAAGTGATTGAGGACAAAAATGTTTTTATTGCGGTAAATTTGGTCATATGGCTAAACATTATCGGATGAAGAAGTTTGATGAAGGTCAATAGAGACACAATAAGCATGCAGGCCATCTGGCTGATGTAGATCAGAATTCAAATATTAGATTATCCGTATCTGATTTTTCATTGTCAATTAAGGAGGATGAAGCAGAAATCTGGTTTGTGCACTCAGTAGCCTCCTCCCATTTGACACGTAAGAGGCAATGATTTAGAAATTTTAGAGAATCCAGCACTAGTACGAAGGTCTACCTTGGAGACAATGCATGGTATGAAATCAAGGGATATGGTGATGTCCCTGTAATACTAACTGATGGAAACATTAGGCATATTCATGATGTTATGTATATACTCGAGATAAAGAGGAACCTGATTTCTGTATCTAGAATAACATATTAGGATCTTAAGGTAGAGTTCTATAAATATTATTATATAATTAAAGACATGATGGATCAGATGAAGTCCATTGCAACACGTGTATGTGGAGGAGGACTGTATAAAATGGATGTTAGAAGTGTGTCACATCAAGCATTGGCATCATCAACCATGTCTTTAAATAATCTATGGCATCAGAGATTTGGGCATACAAACTTTAGTGACCTACTGCTTCTTCAGAAAAAGGTATGGTGAATGGTCTTCCTATTTTAAAGAGTATGCATGTTGACTGTGAAGCATGTGCCCTTGGTAAATTACATAGAGATGAATTGCCTACTATTGTTGATAGGAAGCAGAGGAATATACTTGAACTTGTACACATTGATCTATGTGGGCCAATGTAGACAAGGTCATTAGGAGGGGCCTACTATTTTGTTATTTTTGTTTATGAATGTATAAGGTTCACTTGGGTATATTTCTTCAAGTAGAAAAGTCATTCTTTTGAATACTTCAAGCAATTCAAAAGTATGATTGAGAAGCAAACATGAAATTTCATCAAAATTCTTCGCTCAGACCAAGGTGGAGAATTTAAGAAGGGTGACTTCACCAAATACTACAAAGAACATGGAATACAACAGTAGTTCACAACACCTTACACTCCTCAGCAAAACATGGTTATGGAACGGAAAAACAAAACCCTGGTGGAGTGTGCCCGCAATATGTTGAAAGGTAAGAATCTATCCAATGGTTTTTGGGTAGAAGCTGCAAACACTGTAATGTATCTTAAGAATAGGATTCCTACTAAGTGTTTGGATTATAAAACTCCTTTCAAAGCATTTTCTGGCTTCAAGCTTGCAGTAAGTCATCTTAGAGTCTTTGGATGTAAGGATTTTGCTCATGTCCCGAAAGAATATAGGAAGAAGTTAGATTTAAAAGACATTAAGTGTACTTTTTTTGGATACTGCAGTGAGTTTAAGGCTTATAAGTTGTTTAATCCTTCTACTCACAAGGATTTTACAACCATGGATGTGGTATTCCATGAATAGGTAGAGGATGGGATCCCTGTTCATAGTGATGAAGAACGACATATGCCTTTACTGTTAGAAGAAGGTGATGAAACAGGGGCCGGTGAGCAACACCAGTAGTAACAACAGAAACAACAGGAGAAAGAAGAAGTGGCTGATCAAATAAAGTTTGAAACTAGTCCACAGAGGGGAGACCAGAATAGGTTTGAAGCCACTCCACCACTCAGGAGATCAAGTAGGCAAACTCAATTTCCAGCCAGATATAGGGAGAATTCATTTATAACTAGTATGTTAAGTGTAGTTGAACCCTCTAGTTATAAAGCAGCTAGTCAATATAGTGAATGGAGGGTAGCCATGGACGAGGAATATGAATCAATACTTAAAAACAAAGCCTGGGATCTAGTTGAATTACCTGAAGGAAAACAACTGATAGCTTGCAAATGGTTATACAAGCCTAAATTTAAAGTAGATGGGATTATAGAAAAATATAAAGCTAGGTTAGTTGCAAAGGGGTATTTGCAGAAAGAAGGTATTAACTATGAGGAAACCTTCACCCCAGTAGCTAAATTAAACACAATCAAAATGTTAATTGCCTTAGCTACCAAACATCATTGGGAAATAAACCAATTAGATGTGAAATTTGCATTCTTAAATGGCGAATTAAAAGAAAAAGTGTATTTAGTGCAACTTGAGGGGTTTGTTAAACACGGGGAAGAACATTTACTCTGTAGATTGAAGAAAGAATTGTATGGACTAAAATAGGCACCTAGGTCATGGTATGGAAAAATTAATTCAATTTTCCTACAACATAGTTATAAAAGAAGCAAGAATGACCCTAATATGTACACCGTGTTTGACATGGAGGGGCGAATTGTTTTGATTTCTTTATATGTAGATGATCTTATCATTACAGGAAATGTAGATGAACTCATTAAAGGAATCAAAGAGAATACGTCATATGTTTTCAAGATGAAAGACCTTGGAGAGCTACACTACTATTTGGGTCTAGAAGTCTAGAGGGATTCTGGCCAGACTTTTTTGTCACAAGGTAAGTATGTCAAGAGCTTACTAGAAAAGTTCATAATGAATTAGTGCAAAGTTGCAGCAGTTCCTTCACAATAGAATACCAAAATTCAGAATGATGATGGTTCTAAGGAGGCAAATGCAACATTCTATTGATAGTTGGTTGGGAGTCTAATCTACTTGACTACAACTAGGCCAGATTTGGCTTATGCAGTTATTGTATTGAGCCAATTCATGTCAAATCCTCTTGATAGTCGTTGGGTTGTAGCGAAAGGCATCTTAAGGTATTTGCAAGGAACCTTAGACTTTGGTATTATTTATACTGATTTGTTTGATGTTAGATTGACAGGTTTTTCAGACTCTGATTAGGCTGGAAATGTAGATGACAGAAGATCCATAACAGGATATGCATTTAGCATTGGGTTTGAGGTCATTGCATGGAGCAACAAAAAGCAGAACATAGTATCCTTGTCTTTAGTAGAAACTAAGTATAAAGCAATGTGCGCAGGAACTTATGAAGCAATTTGGTTAAGGAGACCTCTCCATGATGCTGGAGAAGAACAGAAAGTTGCAACAATTATCAAATGCGAAAACTAGAGCTCTATCAAACTTGAAAATAATCTAGTATTTCATAAAAACACAAAGCACATTGATACACAATTTCATTTTTTCAGGGAGAAAGTTCATTGATACATGTGACAATGCTGCTGATATTTTCACTAAGCCTCTCGTTAGAATCAAGTTTGAATTGTTTAAGGAAATGTTAGGAATACTTGTGAAACCCTTTCTCCATTAAGGGGGAGTGTTGAAGATAATGGAGAATATGTAAATCTGGAGAGATTCGGTTCACTAGAGCCTTAGATTAGGAATTAGTTCCTACTTCTTAGGTAGTTGTTCTAACTTCCCTACATGTGTGAAAACTATATATATTTTTATTTTAAGATGAAGATTGTAGAGCGTTCTGCCAGAGGTAGTCTCCAGATTGAGCTCAACACCTGTGAGCTGCCCAATTTATCAATAAAGTTGATTCTTTAGTTTTTAACGACTATTAACATTATAAACCCAAGGGATTAATAAACCCTAGGGGTTGTTAATATTATAAACCTGACAAGTTAATAAACTAAAGAGATAGACATTATAAACCTAAAAGGGATTAATATTAAACTATAGGACTAATATTTAACCCTTAATATTTGGATATAATAAACCCAAGGGATTATTAATATTATAAACCCAAGAGATTAATATTACCAACCCAAAGAATTAGAAAACTCAAAGTATTAATTTCATAAACCCAATGGATCAACATACCCACGTAATTATTAATATTATAAATATAAGAGATCAATAAACTCAATGGAGTATTAATATTATAAACCCGACATATTAACATTATAAATACAAATCATTAATAAACTCAAGAGATTAATAAACCCAACAAAATAATATTAGAAACCCAAATGATAAATAAACCCTAAGAATTAATATTTTAAACTCAAGGGATTATTAGTATTATAAACCTAAGGCACTAATAAACCCAAGGGTTTAATATTATAAATCCGAGGAATTAGTGAACCCAAGGGAGAAATATTAAAAACCTAAGGGATCAACAAGTCCAAGGGATCTATATTAAAAACACAAGATATTAATAAAGCCTAGGAATTAAAATTTTAAACCTGAAGGATTGATAAACTTGTGTGATAATTAATATTATAAACCCAATAATCAATAAACCTTAGGGATTGTTAATATTATAAACCCAACAAATTAATAAGATGAAAGGATAAACATTATAAACCTAAGGGATTAATATTAAACCCTAGGACTAATATTTAACCCTTTATATTAGGTTCTAATAAACACAATTGATTATTAATACTAAAAACCCAAGGGATTAATTATTTTTATTATCTAGTTTTGAGGTCACACCCAAGCGAGACACCAAATTGGTGTATGAGACCTTCTTGTTTGTGGGACAAGGGACCCACCTCTGCACAACGATTGTATTTCTAAGTCTCCAAAGGCATACATACTCTACCCCCCTCTAGTTTTGAACTTGTGACCTCTTAGGAGGAAACACATGCTCTTAACCAAAACAAAGAGTTAGAAAATTCAAGGGATTAATATTAAACACTAGGACTAATATTTAACCTTTAATATTGGGGTTTAATAAACCCAAGGGATTATAAATATTATAAACCCAAGTGATTAATATTACCAACCCAAAGAATTAGAAAACTCAAGGCAATAACTATTATACATTTATGAATATAATTGTCAATATATTTTATATATTTACTTGGAGTATATTAATAACATTAACTATATGCATAGTATATATGAAACTAGAATATGTCATACTAATACTTCGATATATATATATATATATATATATATATATATATATATATATATATATATATATATATATATATATATATATATATATATATATCTATAGCTCAAACTATAATATAAGTTAAATATAATGTAATGTAATAACATTATTTTATTATTATTACTTATCATAAGTATATATCTTTGATCAATATCATCAATAATTTTTATATATTTCTTAATATAATTGTTAATATATTTCATATATTTATTTAAATTCAAGAGAGAAATAAATAAAAGGGATTAAATTATAAACTCAAGGGACTAATAAAACCAATGGTTTAATATTATAAACCCAAGCATTTAATACTACAAACCCAAGGAATTATTTGTCACATCTCCCTTTCTTTGCCCAATTTTTTATCCTTTTAAATTTTACAGAAGTCATAGTATTTCCTTTCCCTGGGTTATGGTATTACATAGAGAATTTTAATGCCTTGTCATCAAAGTTTGAACTCTTCAAGTGAATAAAATTATATCCCCTTTCCATGTTCTGATCCTTTACGAGAAGTATAAACATTTTTCTTTTGTAGGTGATAGGGTTTAGGGGTTCCAGTTTACAAGTGGGATACTCATACACCCTAAGGTTGAAATAAATCACTCACGACTTTTCCTATAATGTCACATATAGGGTTTCTTTCATCATACCATTGTACTTTTTCTCTATAATTGCTTCTCAACTTGTGCATAAGTCCTTTTCCTATAGCTTACCCTAAATTAGCTACATATAGTGCTTATGGCATACTATTGTATTCAACTAAGTAGTCTCATGGCTTTACATATAGTTTAATCAATGCAGAGGGTATGGGAATACTTCATCTAATGTATGATACCTATTCTACATATATGAATTTCATAGTGAACCTTAGTTAGGAAGTATATGGATGCCTAGGCATTCCCCCTATTTCGTTATATGTTGGTACCTCAAACCCATTCTAAGAGGTACCACAACTTATGGTTGTGGAATTCGATGTTAACAAAGTTATGTACATGGTTAGAGATATTCTCTTTCACTTATTATCAATGATGGTTATATAATATTTTTCTTACACCCTTCTACATCACCCCCTGGAAACCCTTAACTATTTTGGTTATACATTAACTCACTCATAAATAAATGTACAAGACTATAACGATTTTAACGAGTATAACTTGGTGGCGATCACATTTGTCTTATGGTTTTTGGTACAATGTCTAATGAACGGTTGTGATGTGTGCTACTAATACAACAATGCTTGTAGTGTCTTTGGACCCCTAACTTTCTTTTTTTTTAATTTTCCTCTTCATTCCACCTGATTCATTTCTTCTATCTCCATGGGGCTATCGCTATGATATGCTTATATTTCATGCCGAAAACAACCTTTGTTAATGTAAGGGGTTTACTTGCCAGAGCATTGTAGCTTACGCCTAGAATGACTCCATGTTCTTTGCACTACAACGGTTTGTTGGTTTTCTTTCCCTCTTCACCTTGTATCCTTGGAGATGATATCAACATGGAACTAAGCGCTAATTGTACCCTCTATGATTTCCCCATCGTACATGGAAATGGTATGATCCATTCCCCATTGAACATAATTTTTTTTTCTAATTATTAGCGGTGACAAGTTAAACTCGTCTTCTTATTTTTTTAAGGTTTACATTTCAGTGTACCTTCTACTTCCAAGACACCAAGGTCACATGGATTACAATTCCTGGAGCAGGTAAAGGAAAATCATTCGGTCACATGGATTTAAATTCCTAGAGCATGTAAAGGAAAATCATTCCTAGAATAACACATGGTTTTTTTTTAAATCATCTATATACCTATTTTTGTTCCATTCTCACTCATAAATATTTTCTTGGTAGCCTGGAGTCGAGGCTTCTGTGGAGCCAAAATGGACCATGGTCTTCTTCTACATGTGAGTCTATTTACTTTTTTTTCTCTTTTTCTTCCTCGGTTGTAGCTTATGCTTACTTCCTTTCTCAGGTTCTGTAATACATGTGTATGGAATCGATAGACTAATTTTCTGTGTTCTTTTTTGTTGTAGGTACCTTGGAACCCTTATTATCACGGCTAACCACTGGTACCATTATTCCATCGCTAACAGAATTCTACTATTGCATAGGTCGGTGCTTCTCATAAACACCAAAGGGGCCGATTATTTTCCTAGATTTCACTCCAAACCTAACATAGTTTGGGGGTTTGATCATTTTTCTTTGTTTCCAAACGCTCTTACGACACTTATAGTAGTTTTATTATTAATTTATAAATTGATATCGTAGACTCTCCAAATTGTGAGAGATCTTCACTCACAAGATTGCAATTCATAATATATTTCCTTTTCTTTTTGGGGAAATTTACCCACAACAATCCTATACACATAATATATCAAATTCCTATTTGCCAGGATTCTCTATATGGTTATTCTCTATATGGTTATTCTCTCTATGAGAGACTTTTGTTTTTTCTTAAATAATAACTTATCAAGAATTTTGATTTTCTCTTTTACTGTTGCAAAATTTACTTAAAGTAAATGGTGTGCTCGTGTAAGAGCTAACTTGCGGCGCTTAGTAGTAATTATAACGATAAATTCGGTTATGCACAAGACCGACACAATTTTTAGTTAAAAGTATGGTTTCCTTTTGGGTTTTCTAGAAAATGAATTTATATGTTCTAGAAGTGGAGACATATTTACTTCCCCTCCCCTCCCTCCCGAGCTTATCCTGTTCCTACAACCTCGTGATATAGACTTTAAAGAGGTAGTGTTGGTATTTATCATTCAATGTTTTATGGGTCCTTCCTTTATAATGTGAGCATCGACCTTGTCTTGTCATGATTTCAAGCTCGCTTTGGAGTTCAAGGAATAAAGTTCTTTCTTGTCTTGAAGCAGGGATAATTAATTTTCTTAATATTTTATTTAATGACTGTTTCAGATTATGGCATGCTTGGATGTCTCTCAATTTGACCTTCATCAGTAAGGTAATATGTCACTAGTGGATTGTTCTAATTTTCAGATTCAACATTTTAGTACATTTGTTGGAGATTTGGTTTATATTTGTTATGCTAGTAATTTATATTTACTTCAGTTTCATTTATGGGTTCCCAAATAATTATTTTTCTATCAACTCCTTCATGTTTTTCTTTTGTTTGGAATCTTCCGGATTCTTGTACTTGTTTAAATGCATAAAAAACAATAGATTGTCGACCCTACTTAATACTTTGGTGTAATATAAATTCACAATATTTTTGTTTTTTGAATGATGTCTAGGTATTCTTGTTCTAACGACTAAACCAGTCGTGCCAATAGACGTAAGTTCTACCATCTGAATAATAGTGAACAAAAGATTATTGTCTCACTGTTTGTCCACAGGATTGTTTCCTTATTAATAGTATTTTCCACTAATTGTTAACATTGGAAAGATGGAGATATTACTTTGAACATTAGAAAATAACAATTCATATTTATTTGAGGTATTTTGGGCAGACGACTGAGTAGAAGCGAATAACAAGGGTTTCAGTGAGTTGCAGACAGTGTTCCTCATGGAGGGTAGTTCAAGAGGGAGTGCCACTCCCTCCTACAAGGAGGTCGTTGCCAGTAGAGGTAAGAAACCTCTAGAAAATGCTAGAGGAACTTCAGAGGAAGGGAAACAAAATATGGAAGATGAGATAGTAGGAGCCAAAACTAAGGAAAATAATGGCACAAAGGACAAGGAGGAAGAAGACAAAAAACAGGGAACTAAAGACAAAAAACAAAAGGGACCCTGCAAGCCCAAAGCTGAGATCACACCCAGAGTTATTTTAAATGATCCTGCTATGCAAGCGCAGAAGGATCACATGCGGACATATTCTATTATCTAAAAGTTCATGGGACTATGGCCCACTGAAAAAGCATTACATACATGGATCAAATATCACTAGAAACCTAAAGGGAGCATTGACCTACATTTTGGGTCAAAAGGATTCTTTACTGTGGTGTTCACGAACATTGAAGACAAGGACAGAGTACTTGAAGGAGGACCCTACTTTTATGCAGTAGCTAGACTCTACATGAGGCCATGGATGATGAATCTTGTCGCGAAACGAGAGACTTTTACTTCGGTACCGGTCTGGGTAATACTATTCTTTACCTCTTGATTACTGGCAAAATGAATCGTTAACAACCATAGGAAATAAATTAGGTCGTTTTGTCAAAGCTTTTGAAGCCACCAGAAGAGGGAAATACACTTCCTTTGCTAGGATATGTGTGAAAATGGCTCTATCAGGAGCTCTACCAGATGAAGTGATCTTGGAAGTTTTTGATGAAGAATGGGTGCAAAAAGTAGACTATGAGCATATTCCATTCAAATGCCGCAGATGTCATGAACATGGACATCTATTTAGAGACTGTCCACTCGGTAAAGTGTTAAATAACAACAAAACAAACACAACGAAGGAAACAGACAGCTTCTAGAAAGTGGTAAATCGAGGAAAAGGCAGAAAAAGAGGACCAAAGAATCATCAACATGAAGGGCTACAGGTCAGTTAAAATAAATTCCAAGTTCTTGAGGAAGACGAAGAGATTCCTAAAGAAGATCAAGTTATGGAATGTCCTAGGGAAAAGAAAAAAGAAGAAGACCGTGAACAAACACAAGAAAATGATTATCAGAAAGAAACTATGATGAGTGAAACATAACTTGAGATGGATCAGGAAATGACCCAGAGTGAAATGGACCTAGAGGAACATAAGCTACAGGAGATTTTGGATAAAGAAAACCTTGATCTGGAAGGGTTCTTGATTCAGGGAAATATGGGAGGAGTAGATTCGGTACCTCAAGAAGAGCTCAACATAATACAACAGTTGTTCTTATGGAAAATGCAGGCTAATGCATTGGAGAAAGGAAAAAATATAGATAAGCAGAACAACAGAGGGGTGAAGACGATGAAAACAACTCTAGGACTAGCAACAAGAAACCCAGGTAAGAAAAGAGGCAGGAAAAAGCAGAATGAACTCTTGATGGAGTGTGGAAAGCTAATGATAGATTCAGGAAAGATGAAAGATCTAGCCAGCTACTCCTTTACAAATCTTTAATTATGAATTTTACATCTTGGAATATCAGAGGCCTAGGGGGTAAGAGAAAGCAGAGAATGCTTAGTAATAGGATGAAACAAGAAATGCCGGATATAATCTTTATCCAAGAAACAAAATGTTCCATTCAAAAATTAAGACAAATTCATAGCAAATGGCTCAACAGATTTGAGTTTCTAGAAGTCAAAGTAGAGAATACAGTGGGGGGAATTCTCAGTCTTTGGAACCCTCAAAAAAATAGCATAATAGATGTTGAGGCAATCAAGAACTACTTATCAGTAGTTGTTCAACTTTTAGGAGACAGGTACACCTATCTGCTCACAAATGTATATGGCCCTCAAAGAGTAGACGAAAAACACAGGTTTCTAGATTCCTTAGTGGATCTTAGGAACAGACAGGCAGGAATACCTTGGATCTTGGGTGGGGACTTCAACATGATTAAATCTCTTTCAGAGAAAAAAGGAGGAATCAGAACTCTAAGTAAAGACTCTTTAGAGTTTCAAACCTTTATAGACAATATGAACCTAGTTGATACTAAAACGAATATTGGTCTCTTTACTTGGAATAATAAAAGAGGAGGGGAGTTTTAGGTAGCCTCAAAGTTAGATAGATTCATTATCTCAGAGGATCTTATGCTGTCAAATAAGGAAGTAATAGCGAAATTTCTCGCCTTTGGAGGCTCAGATCACTCGCCAATTCAACTAGAGATCAAAGCTATAGGTACTTTCAGAAACAAACCTTTCTGATTTGAAAATATCTGGCTTTCCCACCCAGATTTCATCAACAATATGAAAAAATGGTGGTCAGAAGATTTAAAGATTCAGGGAACAAGAATGTTTCTTCTCCATAAAATATTAAAGCATATCAAACTCAGACTAAAGGATTGGAACAGAAATGATTTTGGCAATATTTTTGTGGAAAAAAAATAAGTTGAAAAAAAATGAAGGTTCTCAACTAAGCTCTGCTCATGGATGGATTTGATAGAGATAAAAGTAACCAAGTGGATAAATATCATCGAGAATGGAATAATATGTGCAAACAAGAGGAAATTTTTTGGAGTCAAAAGTCTCGAGTTCAATGGCTAAAAGAAGGAGAGTGTAACACGGAATTTTTTCACAGATTCACTATGGCGAATAGAACTCACAACAGAATATCTTCAATTATGAATGAACATGGGAATCTTCTCACCTCCCATGAGAATATTGAAGCTGTGTTAGTTCAGCATTTCCGAAGAATTACTTAGGAAAATATTTCAGACAGAGAATATTCTATCAGTGATGTAACTAGAAACATACCAAAGCTAGTATCCAGAGAGGACAATTTCAATCTAAACATGCCAGTTTATCAAGAGGAGGTAGGGGATGTCCTCAAAGAAATTCAGAATGGAAAAGCACCAGGCCCGGATGGTTTCAATGTGGATTTTTTGAAAGCATGTTGGAATATTGTTAAATAGGATATTTTGAATGTAGTGGAGGATTCCAGGTTGAACAAAACTATTTTGAAAGTGCTCAATACCTCCTTCATCTCCCTTATCCCTAAGCAGAATATTGCACAAACTCCGGATAAGTTTAGATCCATAGCTCTCTGCAATGTGGTTTACAAGATAATATCCAAAGTAGTGGCTAATAGACTTAAACCTCTGCTCCCTACCCTAGTTTTAGGGGAACAATCAGGTTATGTGGAAGGTAGACAAATTTTAGACAACATCATTCAGGGCCAAGAGGTGGTTCAATCATTAAGTAGCAAAAGGCAGGCTGGAATGATCATGAAATGAGATATATCCAAAGCTTATGATAAGGTCAACTACACCTATATGAAGAGAGTTCTTATTGCTTTAGGATTTGATCATAATTGGGTCAGGTGGGTTATGGTATTAGTGAAGTTAATCTATCCAAATCAAAAATCTTTTTCTTTAATACCAATATTGCGATTCAGAGAAATATTTCCAGAATTCTAGGCTTTCAAAGGGATTCCCTCCCCTCAAAGTATTTGGGAATCCCTCTTACTACTAAACCAATGCATAAAATCATTTGGGAACCATTAATTAATAAGCTGCAGGATAAAGTTAAAAAATGGACCATCGGATCCTTAAACCTAGCCGGTACGCTAGTTCTCACTAAGGTAGTTTTGCAAGCTATCTCGGCTTTCATGCTATCAGCCTTCCCAGCTCCTAAAGGGGTCTCACAACAGCTCAGACATATCCAAAGAGATTTCCTGTGGGGTAAGGAGGAAACAAGGAAAAAGTGGGCCTTAGTTTCTTGGGATAAAATCTGTAGGCCTAAGAACCACAGAGGCCTAGGCTTGGATGATCAAGAAATTCTTAGCAATGTTTTAGGGGCCAAACTTTGGTGGCATTAGGTTCGAACTCCAAAGGCCCAAGGGGAAAATATCTGGAAGGAAAAATATGCTAGCTCCTGGCATACTAATGATCTCATAAAAATGTATAGAAACATAAAGGGCTCATACATCTGGAACAAAGCCTGGGAGAATAGAAACCTTGTACAAGAAAATAGTCTCTGGGAAATCAGAGAGAGAAACCTAGCTCTTTTCTGGGAGGACAAGTGCCAACAAGAACCAATACTGCTAAAAGAGGAATTTTTAGACTTTAAGCACGAGACAGATATGCAGGGATTAATTAAGGTAAAGAACTTCTGGGAGCATACTCAGCATACAGAAAAGTGGAGAATCTGGAAAAACATCGATTGCAGAGAGGGGAGCCCCTTGAATAGAAAAGCAGAGATACTAAGAAGAACGTTGGATCAAAGGAAGATCTTAGTAACAGGAGGGCAAGACCAGCTAAGATGGGGCAATAATAATGAGGGCACCTTTAATCTTAAGGAGGCAAAAGGAATTCTACTTAAGCTGAATTCTCTTATACCAGATAAGACTTGGCCAAACCTATGGAGGCACCAAGGGTGGATGAAGATCAAACTCTTCATGTGGTTAGTTCATCACAAAAAAATCTTGACTTGGGATAATATTAGGAGAAGGGGGTTTTGGGGCCTTCTAGATGCCAGTTCTGTGAAGCTCAAGAGGAGACAATGGAACATTTACTCAATAGCTACAGCTTCACCTCCTAGCTATGGGATACTTTTTCCATCATTTTTCGTCAATCCGACAGAGACAAAGGGAGTATTATTAACACCCTCAATAATTGGAGAAGAAACTTTTTTGATTATAAATGGCTTAACTCGACCTGGGCCCTAATACCAAGTTTTATTATATGGAATTTCTGGAAAGAAAGGAACAAGATAATATTTAAAGAAGAAAAGAAACCCTCTCATCTCCTATTTGAGATGATTTTAAAATAGATGAAGGAAACAGTAGGAATCACAGTGTAGAATTATCCTAAAAATCCTCCTTCAGAGGCAAATTTGAAAATTCTCAAGCAGTTGGGAATTCAGGGACTCATTCCTCAAAGCTTGGAAAGGCAAGTAATTTCATTAAATATGGAAAAAAATGTCTGGTATCCCCCCTCGAAAGCGTATTTGAAATACACTATTAACAGAGCTTCTAAAGGAAACCCGGGAACAGCTGGTTATGGTGGGGTTTTAAATGATGAAAGAGGAGGTATTATCTCCATCTTCCATGGCCATTTAGGAAAAACTACCAATAACGTGGCAGAACTAATGGCTATGGAGCAATTCTTAGAGTTTCTGAAGCAGGACAACCGCTCGAATGTGATTATAGAAGCAGACTCTAAGTTAATCATTAACTCAGTGAAAAGAATCCGCTGTGGAATAGGGCCGGAGAAAGTATCAAAGCACTAGAGGCTTATCCAGGTTTTCCAGAGAATTCAAGGTCACCTCCAGGGACTTTGTACGATTAGTTTTAACCATGTTCGCAGAATAGCCAATAAGCTGGCAAATCTACTAGCCAACCAAGGGGTGAAATGTTCTGATAGCAGGGTTACAATGAAATGGCAGGAGTGGCCCCAGTGTAGAGTGAAAACTCTGTGTCATGAGCAAGCAGAAGAGGATAGCGACTTAGCAACTAGGTCCTAATGAATTTGTTTTTCATGGGTAGCTTTTTTCTGCATGGTTCGTCCAGTTATGGGCGGCAGACCGTTTTCGATCCCCGCAGTCAAGTAAAGAACTTGCTCAGAGAGCCAAGGGGGGAAACAAAAGGGAAGTGCCAGTTTGTCAACAGAATGGTTGAACGGTGGTGGTAGTTTTGTTCATGGGTTCAGGCACAGGTGAAGAGGGAAAGAGATGATTTATCTGTTTCAGGTACCATTTTTTGTCCGCAATATCCCCTGTTTTCCGTCGATAATCGTCTTACCACGTTGGGGGCGGTTCTCCATTGATCGCATGCTGCGCAAGCAGGAAGCAGTTATGGAATTTTGGAAGTGATCCCATTCATTGGAAAACACGTGGCAGTGGGGTCTGCGGCATTAACACCCTCATCACGCAGTAATGTTCAATACGGTTGCACTGCGTGATACAATCCTCAGCCATCGAATCAGGGAAGGTAGATCAACGGTCAGAATGGAGCGAGCAAGTCAGTGGGACCTTCTGGTTAAAAGTTGGGCTTCTTCGCATTGCGAAATCCTCTACAACTGTTGGATTGATCGGGAGGATCCAATGGCTGGGATTAAGGAAGCAAGTTAGGCAGCACAAGACAATGGAATCTTGACAACGTTCTGGGTTTGGGAGTCTTTCTGACATGTGCTCTTAGCTTTGGAGCTGTCCTTGTTGCCTGGGGAGTTGGGGGTTAGTAGTTTAACAATTTGGAGGCTTGGTATTCCTATTAAGGGTTAGCAGTGTGGTGTGTAAGTGGCGGGACTTTGGCTTTGGGCCGGGTAATTGGTAGTTTTGGGTTTTCCACTAAAATCGCAGTTCCTTAAGAACTGGTGTACATTATGTAATGCATTTTACACTTTAATGAATTAGAAGGTAAGACTCTTTCTTAAGCAAAAAAACATTGGAAAGATGGACAATTATATATTCATATCTCTATACTCATGTAATTTAGGTCCAATAAATTCCTTTTCTATTTATACTGTCTACATTCATACCTCCTACATTCAGATACCATCTAGTCTACATATTTAAACAATCCTATATGCATTTGGTTCTTAACTTAGATAATTGAAGTATCTTGCTTCACATACCATGTACTTCATATACCATATAGGCTACGTATTTTTAAAATTCAAATACACCTCTCAAATACAGGCAAATTGAATCCAACGTCAAATATGAATTTACATTCATCAAACACCATCAAATAAAACATGCATGCTAATGAAACATAAAATTACCATGGAGATTATATTTAACATTCAAAATATATATTCTCACTGTATCCATTCCCACAACTGTACTTGATAAAAACTTGTTGTCCTCCCATCCATGAACCGATCCATTGGTTCTCCCTGAGCTATTATACAATTGCCAAGGAATACAACAACCTCCTTGTTGATCCCTTCAAAATATATTTAATACCTTTCGTTCATGATAAGGTTTTCGTTAGTGATGTCTCAATTTTATGGATATTCGTATCGACTTGCCTAGGATTTTCCATAAAATTCTGCCTTTCTCTCCCACGATTCTTTTAGAATTTTCCAAGCTTAGCATCTTTCTCTAGCTAAGAAACTTAATGGATCTTTCTCTTCCATCCATTAATCTTATTTAGAATTTTATTCTAGAATACTTATCATGAAAGAATTATCAAATCTCATTTATCAATGAGATTCTATCTTTATTTTATTTTGGCAAGAATCTCGTTTCTATGTGTCTCATTCCCAAGTACATACATATCATTTATTTATTTATTAATAAATAACCATTTACCTAATTAATTAAATATTATTATTTGGATTTTCTTCCATTAATCTGACCCAACTCAGTCTAACTAGAGCGGTTTTACTGCAACAGAGGGATATTACATTCTCCTCCCCTTTTATTAACACCATCTTGGTTTCGTTGTCCAGTTCCTTTTCCCTAAAATTTGTTGGATCACTTTTCCCTTTTTAGGGTTTTTTCCCCTGTAGCCTCTTCGAAGTAAATTATTTCATTGAGCTTTATCTTGATCAACAACTCAATTCTAGAGCCAGATCTAATTTTAGTCTGAGAAGCACTAAATCCCATCAGTCTTTTTCTTAACGTCACCTATAGCGTTTCCAGATCAATTAGGTAGAATCTAACATATACTTATTTGTTAGGTAATGACATATAAAATACATTACAAAGAAATACTAATCAATCACTATGGTTCCAATGCTATGGGTTCAGTGTGGGGCTAATGTTTTGTTATATTCTTCATGCTGTCAGAAAGCTTCATTTTTTCTTAAGAAAAAATATTACTTCCTATCTTTAATGCTTCTAATCAGCTGCTTGTTTTCACCCCAAATGATGAGTCCATTATTGGGCATTCATATTCTTGCAATTATGTCATGTTCCTCTTCTGACACATCTACATATTCGTCGAACATGTGCCTCCTTTTTTTTTCCACATGTACTCAACATGCTATTCACATACATTCATCAATTTTAGTACCATTAGTATATTACTATATTAAACCTAGTGGCCATATCTATGAACTTCAGCATTCGAATTTGTATATCTCATTTCACATTGCTTCAATAAAATAACAATTATTAAGGGATGCTGTGTAATAGGCTAAGCATGAAATATTATAGTATGAGTTGTGCACTTATTGCTTTGGCCCTTTTCATGGCTACTACATCATGATTGCACCATCCTTAAATTGCTTAGATATATATTGCTTTAACTATTTTTAGTGATAGAAGGAAATTTCCACCTTTTCCCAGTATATGCTTGCACTCATGCTAACACTTACTTGTTGCAGTTCATCTACATCTATCAAACTATTCCTATGAATTCAAACAATGTTATTAAAATTGAGTATAATGTCATGACAATGCTATAAATTTCCTTTTAATGTTTTGAGTTCATAACTTGTGTCCGGTATGCATCCATCATGTATATTTTAGTGTGAGTTAATCTACTACTCACCAATTCGATTTTTTTTTTTTCTTTTTGCAAAGTGACCTTAATCAATTCCCATTCATTGACTTTATTTTTCTTCAAATTATGAGCTTGGTGAGGTCATTTCCTTTTTAACAGTACTACTAATTACGAGTTTTTTTGTTTTTGTTTTTGGATTTTATTAAAAGATAATGTGATTTGTAATTATTGTTTTGGTACTATTATATCCTCTACGCATAGTTGTCTTGCCTATTTAGGCGTAGATAATTCTATTCAAAATTTTATACCTGGTGGACGTTGTCCCAAATGGTTTAATCTGGCCCATTCTTATGGGTTTTCCACTTGTTTTCTTGTGTCATATTTATCCCTTAAGTACCCTCCACAATATTATTACTATGGTGGATTAAACATTGGAACTCAATCTATAAGAATTCATTTTTAACTTCCTCAATCAAGGGCATCACCAAATCAGCTACTGGCTTCCTTGTAGCGAATTCCATTTCCTTTTCAAACTCTTATCAGTTATCTACAACAATTTTTACTCCAGCCATCTTTGGTAGTTAAATTATCAGATTTTGATGCTTAAAAACAAAACTTGTATATGCTTGTTGTATGCTATCAATTCTGAATCCTTCTTTGAATCTGCTCTTGCAACTTTTTATAACAATTCCTATTAGTTGTTTGCTTTCATTCTGCCTATATCCAACTTCAAAATATGACCTATTGTGGAGTACCTATTCTTTTCCTTACATATAACTCATAATACTTACCAGACTATTTATACCAGCCCATTTTATCATGTGGGTCCATTATCATTTTATTTGAATGTCTTTATTATGTGTATTTTAGTGTAAGATAATTTACTTCCACCTACTTTGGTCTCAAAGTAGTCTTAACCAAGATATATATAATTATTTTGTTACATACTTCCATATCGTTCCACTAAATCAATTCCATACCTTGATGAAAATATAAGATCACTACTAACCTAGATATTTAGAAGTATCTTAACATGCAAGGTCTTCATGATTAACTATAACAATTGATTGCCTTGGGTGCATCCATGAAGCAGTTTAATTTTACATGGATATATGCTTCAGCATACAATACGTTAATAACATTGTTGTATCTATTTCAAACTTCCTCGTTCTCATGTACATACCTTTTTATCCACTTGAAAAGTGCGACTTTGGCGATTTCCTTATGTTATTTAACTGTACTCTTCTACCCATTTAATTAGGCTACTCCGGAGAGTCCTTGCCTACTCTCTTAGTTTACCTAGTGTCACCCTCCTTGTAGTTGGAATAACTTAGTTGTTGAGAGCGTGTGGATGATAACCCCCAAGGTTAGTGGTTCAAGCCTTCCCTCTAGCGACACTCTACATAATTAGTTACAAAATGTGGCATTATAGTTTACCATTTCTTAATCACTCTCGGTTTAGCAATCTTCTCGTCTTGGAAATTTGTACTAAATCTCTAGTAGTAAATTCTAATTCTGACCAATATCTTTCTTCAATTTAATTCCCAATTTAGTGTTTTTTTCCTGATTTGTGCATTTGTTCATGTATTTATTTTAGTATCAAGCTAATAATTCCTTCATTATTTATGTACTATCTTCTCATAGCTTGATAAATGTGCAGCTTCTTGAGTAGTAGTTTTCCCAAAAATTTTAGAGCCATACTATTTCCTCTAGCTATATAAACCATCTTTATTTAATCTTTCACATACGGTTCATCCACCTCATTCTAAGGTTTATATTAATCATTCCATTTCCCTGGTTAGGATATTATGTTTACAGAAAATAATCCATAATAATTGTTTATTGGCCAAATTTTAAATCCCAACTCTTGTTTATAGGTTGCTTTCTGAGAACTTTCAATGACAATTTCCCTTATTTCCTCATTATATTCAATACTTTTTGTCTGATCATTGTGACCCACGATTCTTTTTATAAGATTTTACAATACAAATTGAAATATCTTCTATAAACTCATGTTCCTTAGAGTTGTGTTGTTTTTTTTTTCTCTTTTGTTTCCTTAGTAGTACTCTAGACTAAGTACCATTTTGTTTTTTCCCAGATATGAGCTGAGAGTTAGATTGAATGAGAATTTTCTAGATACCTAATTATGTATCCAATGTTGGTTGCCATCTACAATCCTTCTTTTTATTTATTCTTTTCTGGTGTATTATATACTATAAAATCATACATCCCAGGTAATGGATTTGCCGAAAAGCTCAAAGACGCTATAACATAATTTTAAGGAATCAACTCATGATAGTTGTCATACTTGTTTTTCTATACAAATTATGGTCACATCATTACTTTTTTTATATAATGAAAATAATGAACTACGATGTAAGTTACCATAAGGAAATTTATCTATTCCACCTGAGCCCGATGTTATTTTCCAACAACTTTCTTTAAATTTTGTGACAAGATTCTATTCTATGAAATGAGTTATTTGAGAATTAGAAATTGGTTAATGGTCACTCCATATTTACTTACTAGATGTACAAGGTTTTCCCCTCATGTTTACTTAACCCATATCACTAAGCTATAATTCCTTATGAAAATTCACTAGATCATTCATATGGTAAAATATTTCGCTTGACAATCCATGTTGTTCATGTTTCCATCATCCCAAGTGTTATAAATTTAAAGTGTACAAGCACATTATAAAATTATTAGGACTTACTTATTTTCTTTTGAATGATATATTATAGTACAATTCACTTAGTTGGTCAAGTTTTGTCTTCTTTATTTCCTTTTTTATAATTTTATTACCCATTTGGTCACTACCACGATATCTAGTCATATTTCTATTAGACACTTCATTAGCTATGAGTTGAAATGCCCATCTAGCTGCTAAGACTGTCTCCATACTTCCTTGTCTAATGTGCACTTAATCCTTTTATGTTACCTTTTCCATCCAACAATGTATTTAAGATGACAGGTTATTATAATTGCTCTAGCCTTATTACTATCATGACACCAAATATAAGTCTAGCAGTCTAGAGGGTTCATGAAATGTTTCCTTTGAAGGTAAGTACTAACGTTATCGTCAACAAGTGATCAGAAAATTCATTTTCGGGATAAATATTTACAACAGTTGTATGGATGCTTTACCATTCTTAGTTTAGTGGTGATTCCCATTAGGCCCAAAGGTTGAGCCTTAGCTCTGATACCATCTGTCACATCTCTCATTATTTGCCCATTTTTTATTTTATTTTACTGCAGCCATACTATTTCCTTTCCCTAGGTTCTTGTATTACATAGAGAATTTTAACACCTTGTCATCAAACTTTGAACTTTGCAAGTTAATAAAAGTCTATCCCCTTTTCCATGTTTCTATACCTTGCGAGAAGTATAAACTGTATCCCTGTCTTGGTGATATGGTTTAGGTGGTTCAATTTATAAGTTGGATACTCATATAACCTAAGCTTGAAATAACTCACTTGTGACTTTTCCTCTAATGTACACATGTTTATATAGATATATGTGATAGGTCACATATAGGGTTTTTCCATCATACCATTGTAATTTTTCTCCCTAACTATTGCTTAACCCTTGCATAAGTCCTTCTCCTCCACCTTCCCCTAAATTAGCTACATATAGCGCTTATGGCATGCTATTGTATCAATATAAGTAGGCCCATGTCTTTACATATCATTTCTCATTTTTAACTAATGTAGAGGGTACATGAATATTTAATCTAATGTATGATACCTATTGTATATATATGAATTTCACAATGAACCTTAGTTTTTTTTGCTGAAGCAAGAGCCGATCCTTCTATTTCATTAATTCAAAAGAAAGTTATGTAATGTACAAAAATCAATCCGTTTACAAGAACTCTGGATAAAGGTTTCCCTACCTATAGCAAAAACCCCCCTCCCAACACCAAACATCACCAAACCCGTGGGAAACAAACTCAGAAGTCGAGGGAAAAGACAATCCCCCATCCACACATTCCGTGCTAGATGGAAGAGGGAAAAGATGCGTCTTCAGGAAGAGTGGGAAAACCCACTTGGCCCCACTGGATCCAATGGTTAGGATCCATATCACGCAACCAAACATGACTAAACTATAGTGTGCAATGGAGGGTGGTTTTCAAATCTTCCCCTTGCCACGTGTTGTAAATGCTATGGAATCGCTTCCAAAAAAGCAAAACTGCTAACCACTCAAGCGACATGTGATCACTGGGAAACCAACTAGGGCGAGGTTTTCCAACCCGAAAGCAGAAAAGGGGGTAAATACCGGTAGTCGGAAAAACTAACCTCCCGACCAGCTATTCTTCCTACGGACCCTGAATCCGAGACTGCGCTGATTTGGAAAATGAAACAACATGATGCCGTCTGAAAAACTGGGAATTCCTATTAACATACTCTGGGTAGAATAGCAGCTAAACTTTGCTTGCCCTCCTACCAAGTATATTCTGAAAGGCTATGGAAGCTATTGTTGGAAAATATCAATTCGTGCTTGTCACCCTGCCTCGATATTGAAAAAATTCTCTATCCTTTGCAGCTTGTTCATCACAGAGAGCCTTTAAATGGCTCTGTGCATCTCCTGCGACTTTTTCGCCATCTTGCATTCTACATTATACACACTTTGGTTAGCCAATATGTTTGCTAGCTTATTGGAATTTCGATGTACATGGTTGAAACTAACAGTTCAAAGTCCCTGGAGGTGTACTTGAATTCTTTGGTAAACCTCGATTAGTCTCCAATGATTTGATACTTTCTCCGATCGAGTCCCACAGCTGATTCTTTTCACTGAGTTAATGGTTATTTCTAAGTCCACTTCTATTATGACATTTGAGCTATCGTTCTGAATCAGAAACTCTAGACATTGTTCCAGAGCCATTAATTCTGCCATATTTTTGGTGGATCTACCTAAATGGCAATGGAAGATAAAGATAATACAACCCTATTCATCTCTTAATACTCCTCCAAAACCAGTTGTTCCCGGGTTGCATTTTGAGGCACCATCAATGTTGAATTTTAGATAGCTTTTCAGAGGAGGATGCCAGAAATCCTTCTCTGTATCCATAGCTATATCCTTTCCTTTTAGTCCTTGGGGAATAATCCCTTACATTCCCAGTTGCCTCAGAGTTCTCAACTCAGTCTCTAAGGGAGGATTCTTGGGGATATTGCGAACTGTGGTGTTGGCTATCTCCCTGATCTGTTTCAAGATCAAATCATATAGTTGCTGAGGGTTAGACTTTTCATTTTTCAAAATTCTTTTATTCCTTTCTTTTCACAAATTCCAGATAATGAAGCTTGGTGTGAAGGCCCAGGCCAAATTAAGGAATTCATTCTCTAAAAAGTTCCTTCTCCACTTGTTTAGGGTATTCGTGATACTTGCTTTGTCCCTATCTGTTTGTTGGAAAATGGTGGAGAAAGAATACCACATCTAGGTGGTGTAAGAGCAACTGTTGAGAATGTGCTCCATTGTCTCCTCCTGCTTTTCACAAAGCTAGCATCTGGAAGGCCCCAAAACACCCCTTTTTATAATTTTGTCCCAAGTCAACATTTTCTTATGATGAGCCAACCACATGAAAATCTTGATATTCATCCAACCTTGGTTTTTCCAGAGGTGCTGCGAGGTCTTGTCTGGAACACTTGAATCAAGCCCAAGGAGAATACCTTTTGCTTCCTTTAGATTAAAGGTGCCTTTATTTTTGTTTCCCCATATCAATTGATCCTACCCCTCTGTAACCAAAATCGTCCTTTGTTTTAGTAAACTTCTCAGTTCCCCTGCTTTTATTTTTATGGGGTTGTCATCTCTGCAGTCAATGTTTCTCTAGCTTCTCCACTTTCCCAGGATTTGAGAAAGATCCCAGAAGTCCTTTACTTTGTTTAACCCTTGGGAATTTGTTTCATGTTTGAGGCTTAAAAAGTCCTCTTTTAATAGCGTTGGTTCTTGTTGCCATTTGTCCTCCCAAAAAAGTGCTAGATCTCCTGCTCTGATTTCCTAGAAACTATTTTTTTGTACTATGCTTCTATTCTCCCAGGCTTTGTTCCAGATGTAAGAGCTCTTTATGTTTCCAGACATTCTTATGAGATCTTTAGTATGCCAAGAGCTGGCATATTTTTCTTTCTAGATCCTTGCCCAATGGGCTTTTGGCTCTTGAACCCATCGCCACCAAAGCTTGGATCCTAACACTTTACTAAGAATCTCCTAGTCATCTAAGCTTAGACCCCTATGGGTCTTCAGTTTACAGATTTTATCCTAGGAAACCAAGGCCCATTTCTTCCTTGTTTCCTCCTTACCCCACAGGAAATCTCTTTGAATATTCCCGAATTGCTCTAAGATAACTTTGGGAGTTGGAAGGGCTGATAACATGAAAATTGGGATAGATTGCAGAACAGCCTTTGTCAATACTAACCTGCCGGCCAGGTTCAAGGCTCTGATGGTCCATTTTTTGACTTTATCCTGTAACTTATGTAGCACCAGTTCCCAGATACTTTTGAGCATTGGTTTTTCCATGAGAGTAACTCCCAAATACTTTGAGGGGAGGGAATCCCTTTGGAAGCCAAGAATTCTTGAGATATTTCTCTGAATAGCAATGTTAGTGTTTAAGGAGAAAATTTTTTATTTTGAAAGATTGATTTCCGTACCTGTTGCCATGGCAAATTCATTAAGGATTTGATTGTAGGTTGAAGCTTCTTTGACTGTAGGGATTCCTTGCAACATGGTTTCATCTACAAATTGTTGGTGCGTCAAAGCTTAACCATTCTCAGTTAATTGAAGACCCTTGATTTTGCCCATGGCATTGGCATGCTTAATGGACCGACCAATTCCTTCCATCATGAGGATAAAAAGAAAGGGAGAGAGTGGGTCTCCCTACCTACGGCCTCTAGAGGGAATAAAGATCTCTGAGGGAGAGCCATTAACCAAAATTGAAAAGGTAGAAGAAGTCACCAGAGCCATTACCCATCTGACCCAATTGTGATCGAACCCAAAGGCAGTAAGCACCTTCTTGATGTAAATCTAATTGACCTTGTCATAAGCTTTGGCAATATCCAATTGCATGATCATCCCCGCCTACCTTTTGTTGGTAAGCGAGTGAACCACCTCATGGGCTTGAATAATGTTGTTTAAAATTTGTCTGCCCTCCACATAACTTGATTGTTCCTCAAACACTAATGAAGAAAGGAGAGGTTTGAGTCTGTTAGCCACAACCTTGGATATTATCTTATATACCACATTACATAAAGCTATGGGTCTGTACTTGTCTTCCATTTGTGTTGAGTCATGTTTGGGAATCAGGGAGATGAAGGAGGTGTTGAGGGCTTTCAGGATAGTTTTACTACCCCTGGAATCGTCTACAACATTAAAAATATCCTGTTTCACTATATCCCAACAAGCTTTGAAGAAATCCACATTAAAACCATCTGGGCCTGGTGCTTTGCCATTCTGCATATCTTTGAGAACCTCACTAACCTCCTCTTTAGTTACTAGTCTCTTTAGGTTAATATTGTCCTCTCTAGACACCAGCTTAGGGATATGCCTTGTAATTTCCTTTATGGATTGTTCCTTGTCTAGATTGTTTTCCTGGGTGATGTTTTGGAAATGCTGAACACGCACCGCTTCAATATCCTTATGTGTGATCTGAAACTCCCCATTCTCATCCTTTATAGCCAAGATTCTATTGCATTCTCTATTAGCCATAGTGGCTCTGTGGAAAAATATTATATTACACTCTCCTTCTTTGAGCCATTGAACTCTAGACTTTTGCCTCCAAAATATTTCCTCTTGTTTGCATAGGTTCTCCCATTCATGATGCTGTTTATTAGCCTGGTCACTTTTGTCTTTGTCAAAGCCATCTTTGATCATTGCCTGGTTGAGTTCTTGAATTTTTACTTCCACTGATTTTTTGTCCACAAAAATGTTACTGAAATCCTTCTTATTCCATTCTTTGAGTCTAAACTTAATGTGATTTAGTCTTTTATGAAGGAGGTACATTTTTTATCCCTATAATTGCAAGTCTTCAGACCACCATTTTCTAATGTTACTAATGAAATCCGGGTGGGAGAACCAGATATTCTTGAATCTGAAGGGTCTATCCCTGGGAGAGTCCAAACCCTTGATTTCCGATTGAATCAGCCAGTGATCTGAGCCTCCAAAGGGAAGTACTCTTGCTATTATTTCTTTATCAATAAGCATAAGCTCCTCTGATATCATAAACTTGTCTAACTTAGAGGCTACCTGTGCTTCCCCTCCTCTCTTATTGTTCCAAGTAAAAAGGCTATTGCTCGATTTTGAATCAACCAATTTCATATTATCTGTGAATGATTGGAATGCTAATGAGTCTTTGTTTAGCACTCTGGTACCTCCTTTCTTTTATGAAAGAGATTTTATCATATTAAAATCCCCTCCCATGTTCCAAGGAATACTAGCCTATCTGTTCCTGAGATCAATGGGGGATTCTAGCAATCTGAGTTTATCATTTATTCTTTGAGGACCGTAAACATTAGTGACCAGGAAGGTTTCCAAAACCCCCACTGGTTACATGACTACTGATAAGTAATTTCTAGATGCGTCTGCATCTAGTACGCTGAGTTTTTGGGGGTTCCAAAGAGTGAGAATTCCCCCAGCTGTGTTCTCTTCTTTAATTTCTAGAAACTCAAATCTATTGAGCCATTTGCTATGGATTAGTTTTATTTTCTGAATGAAACATTTCGTTTCCTGGATGAAGATCATATCTGGCATATCTTGTTTCATTCTATAACTAAGCATTCATTGCTTTCTTTTACTACCTAGACCTCTTATATTCCAAGATGTAAACTTCATAGTTAAAGATTTGTAAAGGAGTAACTAGTTAGGTCTTTCATCTTACCCGAATCTATCATCAGCTTCTCACACTCCATCGAGAGCTCCTTCTGTTTTTTCCTACCCCTCTTCTTTCCTGCATCTCTAGTAGCTAATCCTAGAGTTGATTTCATTGTTTTCACACCTCTGCACTCCTGCTTGTCAACGGTTTTTCCTTTATCTAACCCCCTTTCCTGAGTTTTCCATAAAAACAACTGTTGTATTCTATTGAATTCTTCTTGCGGTAATGAATCTATCGCCACTGTGGTTCCCTACATCAAGAAACCTTCCAAATCTAGGTGTTCTTTATCTAGAATTTCCTGAAGTTCATGATCCTCCAGATCTGTTTCACTCTGGGTCATTTCCTAATCCATCTCTAGTTTTGTTTCATTCATCATGGTTTCTTTCTTATTATCAGTATTTTGTGCTGGGTTGTAGTTTCCCTCCTTCTCCTTTTCATTATGGCCTTCTTCCATAGATTGTTCTTCATTTGGCATTTCTTCCATCTCTTCCAGTGCATGGAACTTATTCTGACTAACCTTTTGCCCCTCATTATGTTGTTGCTTTCGTCCTTTTTTACCTTCTCTTCCTCTGCTTGCCACTTTTTGAAAGCTTTCGGTATCCTTCATTGTATTCAGTTTTCTTTTGTTGTTTACTTTACTAAGAGGCAGTCTTTGATCAAGTGTCCATGTTCATGGCATTTATGGCATCTAAATGGAATATGCTCATAGTCCACTGTTTGCACCCATTCCTCATCAAAAAATTCCAGGATAACTTCGTCTGGAAGAGCTCCTAATAGATCCATTTCCACATAAATCCTTACAAAGGAAGTATATTTACCCCTTCTAGTGGCTTCTGAAGCTTTGACAAAATGACCTAGTTTGTTGCCTATGGTAGCAAGCGATTCATTTTGCCAGTAATCTAGAGGTAGAGAATATAGCCTTACCCAAATAGGTACCAAAGTGAAAGTTTCCCACTCTGGAACAAAGTTCATCATCCAATGCCGTATATAGAGGCCAACTGCTACATAAAAGTAGGGACCTCCTTTGAATATTTTGTCTTTGTCTTTGATGTTTGAAAACACTATAGTGAAAAATCCCTTTGACCCAAGATGGAGATTGATGCTTCCTTTTGGCTTCCAGTGGTACTTGATCCATGTCTGTAAAGCCTTTTCAGTGGGCCATAATCCCATGAATTTATGTATTATGGCGTAAGTCCCCATATGTTCCTTGTGCTCCTGCAGTGCAGGATCATTTAATACTACTCTAGGAGTGATTTCCATTTTGGGTCTACAAGGTCCCTTTTTCCTTTTTTCCCTTGTTCCCTGGTTTTTGTCTTCTTCCTCCTTGTCCTTTGTGTTGCTATTTTCCTTGGACTTGGCCCCATCTGTCTCCTTTTCAGTATTTTTGTTTTCTTCCTTCATAGATATTCTAACATTACCCAGAGGTGACTTGCCTCTGCTGGCCACGACGTCTTTGTAGGAGGGAGTGGAGTTCCCTCCTCTGCGACCCTCCATTAGGGTCAGACTCTAAAACTCTCAGAACACTGCGCGACTTCTGTCCTCCATTCGCTCCGTTCACTCCCATCACTCGAAACCATGCAACAATCCCAATGAACGTTAGTTAGGAACTATATGGATACCTAGATATTTTCCCTATTTCATTATACATTGGTACCCCGAACCCATTCTAAGAGGTAGCAAAACTTATGGTTGTGGAATTCGATGTTAACTAAGGTCTATACATGGTTAGAATCTTCTCTATCACTTATTACCCATTATGGTTATTTAATATCATTTTTTACGCCCTTGTACATCACCCTATAGAAGACCTTAACTATTTTGGGTATACATTAACTCACTCATAAATAAATGTACAGGACTATAGAAATTTTAACAAGTATTCCAACATTCTCCACTCCCCGTACATGGTATGCTTACTTGACGTGTCCCTCCTGGGTTGGATAACTTGATGGAAGTCACATGGGCCTCGAGGTTTTTGGTACAATGTCCAATGAACGATTATTATGTGTGCTACAAATTCAATGGTGCTTGTAGTGTCTTTGGAACCCTACCTTTTTTTTCATTTTTCCTCTTCATTCCACCTGGTTCATTTCTTTCTTCTCCCTAGGGTTATCGCTATGATATGCTCACAATTCATGCCGAAAACAACCTTTGCTAATGTAAGGGGTTTACTTACCAGATCATTGTAGCTTATGCCTAGGATGGATGCATGTTGTTTGAGCTAAATCAGTATGTTGGTTTTTTTCCCTCTTTGCCTTGTATCCTTGAAGATGACATCAATGCGGAACTGAGTGTTGATTGCACCCTTTGTAATTTCCCCATCATCCATGGCAGTGGTATCATCCCTTCATCTCTGAACATATTTTTTTTTCTAATTATTAACGGATATAGGTTAACTTGTCTTCTTGTTTCTTTTTAGGTTTAGATTTCGATGTACCTTCTACTTCAAGGACAACAGGGTCACATGGATTGCAATTCCCAGAGAAAATAAAGGAAAATAATTCTTATAATACCACATGGTTTCTTTTCCTGTCATCTTGAATATGCCTATTTTTGTTTCATTCGCACTCATCAAGTTTTTCTTGGTAGGTTGGATTCAAGGGTTCTATAGAGCCAAAACGAACCATGGTGTTCTTCTACAAGTGAGTATATTTACCTTTTTTTCTTTTGCTTCCTCCTTTGTAGCTTATACTTAATTCCTTTCTCAGGTACTGTAATACATTTGTATGGCATCGATAGACTAATTTTCTGGGTTCTGGTTTGTTGTAGGCACCTTGGAACCCTTATTGTCATGACTAACCACTGATACAATTATTTCACTACTAACAAACTTCTACTCTTGCACATGTCGATGCTTCTCCTAAACACCAAAGGGGGTGATTGATTTCCTAGATTTCACTGTAGAACCAACATAGTTTGGGGGTTTGATAATTTTTCTGTGTTTAAATGCTCTTACGACACTTATTGTAGTTTTACTTTTAATTTCTAAATTGATATCATACACTCTCCAAATTGTGAGAGATATCCACTGAGAGGATTGTAATTAACAATATATTTCCTTTTTGTTTTGGGGAAATTTAGCCACAATAGTCCTATACACATAATATATCAAATTCATATTTTCTAATATTATGTATATGGTTATTCTCTCGATGAGAGACTTTCATTTTTTCTGAAACAATAACTTATCAACAATTTTGATTTTATCTTTTACTGTTGCAAAATTTACTTCAACTACATGGTTTTCTCGTGTAAGAGCTAACTTTTGGCGCCTGGTAGTAATTATACCGATAAATTCCGTTATGCATAGGAATGATGTAATTTTAAATTAAAAGTATGGTTTCCTTTTAGTTTTTCTAGAAAATACATTTATATGTTCTAGAAGTGGAGGTAGATTTATTTTCCCTTCCCCTCCCTTCCCAACTTAGCCTATTACTCCAACCTCTGGATATAGACTTTAAATAGGTAGCACTGATATTTATCATTGAATGTTGTATGGGTTCTTCCTTTATAATGTGAGTGTCAAACTTATCTTTGTTAGGTCCCTATACTACTAGTGTAATCCCTTATTGTTATTAGTACAACCCCCTTATTATATTTTTGTGCCCATGTAGTTCCCATATTGTTATTATTGTGCCCCATAGAAGCCCACTATTGCTATTATTGTGCCCTTACATTATTATTGTTATGTCAGCTCTCATTATATTATGACCCCTTAGACTCCTATATATAGAAAGGAGGTCTTGTCATTTGTATCATCCAAGAATTGTTCATTTGTGTAATGTAAAGGAGGTTTCCCCCTCGAAGAGGCTTATTTCTAAGGCGTTCATCTATCTTTTCTATCTTCTTG
Organism: Pinus tabuliformis; assembly: GCA_031772625.1. Taxonomy (NCBI): domain Eukaryota; kingdom Viridiplantae; phylum Streptophyta; class Pinopsida; order Pinales; family Pinaceae; genus Pinus; species Pinus tabuliformis. The sequence continues at coordinate 883,995,740 of CM062815.1, forward strand.
TGAGCTGGTTTCATAACATTTGGTATTTAGGCTTTGGATTCTAGGGTTTCGCTACTCCAAATAGGTTATCATAGCATTTTCGTTATACCTTCTTTTCTGCAATGTTTTAGGAGCTAAAACAAAAACCCATTTGAGAAGAAATCACGCTGAAGATGCAGTCCGAACTTCCGATTTTGTCTCGCTATATTCTCGGAGATATGACTTGAGGAAGTTAGGTTTTTTGCAGACCCCCGAATTACATTCCAAATAGGTCACCTTAGGAAAATCATCATAACTTTCACTCTGAGCATTAGATTGAATTTTCATAAGAAGTTACAAAAAGAGGATGGACTGTAATTTGTTTGGGTATCATTTTGAGAACCTAAGGTTGAAACAGTGACCCGCGGCATGTTGTACAAGTTCGCTCTACTAAACCAGCCTATACTTAGGTCATCGTGGGAGATTCTGCACAAATCTTTCTTGGAGAATTCAATTTTGATCAAACTAGTGGCATTGGAAAGAGGACGCAGAGGGCTACTACAGGTCATGATTGCAGAACTGGAAAATCTGAAATTACAGAGTCATAGTCGTTTCAATATGAAGTCTCAAGAAATCAATCTGACCATATCTTGTAATGCATTGGAAGAAATTTCCACTCCTAAAACTATCAAGATAGAAAGACATATCAAGAAGAAAAAGGTAAGAGTGTTGATTGATTTGGGCAGTACCCATAATTTTATTGATTGTAAGATAGCCAAGGAATTGAATTGCTTCGTATATCCAACACCGGAGTGTCAAGTGATGGTTGTAAGTGGAGGAACCATAAATTTCTTTGGAAAGTGCCATAATATCAAGCTATCCATGGGAAAATATGTATTGAATAGCCCAATTCTTTCCATCCCAATGGGTGGTGTTGATGTTTTACTAGGAATCTAATGGCTACAACCTTTGGGTATGATAGATTTTAATTTTCAAGAACTTTTCTTTAAAAAAAATTTGGGAAGGAAGTTGAATTGAGGGGTATCGAAGGAAAACCTGGAAAGATAATCAACTCTAACAGCATGAAAAAGCTTCTAAATAAAGAAAAATGGGGTGTAATTGCACAATTATGTTCACTAGAGGATCCCACATCGAAATCATGGATTTCTCTAGATATCCAAAATGTTTTGGATAATCATTCCAAGGTATTTCAGACTCCCAAAGGGCTCCCACCTGTTCGTGATCATGATCATGCTATTCATTTCATTCCACGAAGTGTTCCTCCAAACATCATGCCTTACATATATCCATATGCCCAAAGGAGTGTGAACTCGTTCAAAAGTTGCGGAAGATCCCAATTTAAACAGTATTTTGAGAACTTGACAAGGAAGGAAAAATCATATTGGAACCTAAAGCAGTCACAGAACCAAGAAATCGAAAGCTACGAAATAGATCAATTTCAGAGTATCTCATTAAGTGGAAGAATTTACCTGCTGAAGATTCCACATGGGAGGACAAGAATTTGTACAGAAGCATCAAGAACTACTCAAGCATTGAGGACAACACTTTTTTAAGGAGAGGGGCATGTTAGGTCCCTATACTACTAGTATAACCCCTTATTTTTATTAGTACAACCCACTTATTATATTGTTATGCCCATGTAGTCCCCATATTGTTATTATTGTGCCCCATAGAAGCCCACTATTGTTATTATTGTGCCCTTACATTATTATTGTTATGTTGCCTCTGATTATATTATGACCCCTCAGGCTCCTATATTTAGAAAGGAGGTCTTGTCATTTGTATCATCCAAGAATTGTTCATTTTTGTAATGTAAAGGAGGTTTCCCCCTCGAAGAGGCTTATTTCTAAGGCGTTCATCTATCTTTTCTATCTTTTTGTGAGATGGTTTGCCCATGTAGTCCCCATATTGTTATTATTGTGCCCTTACATTATTATTGTTATGTCGGCTTTGATTATATTATGAACCCTTAGACTCCTATATATAGAAAGGAGGTCTTGTCATTTGTGTCATCCAAGAATTGTTCATTTGTGTAATGTAAAAGAGTTTTCCCCCTTGAAGAGGCTTATTTCTAAGGCGTTCATCTATCTTTTCTATCTTTTGTGAGCTGGTTTCATAACAGTCTTTTTGTGATTTCAAACTCGCTTTACAGTTCTAGGAATAAAGTTCATTATCATCTTGTAGCAGGGATAATTAATTTTCACAATATTTTATTTAATGAATGTTTAAAATTATTGCTTTTTTGGTTGTCTCTCAATTCGACCTTCAATAGTAAGGTAATATGTCGCTGAAGGGTTGTTCTAATTTTCATATTCGACATTTTATTCACCACTCTTGGAATACGAAATGACATCTGTTGGAAATTTTTTATTCGTTATGCTAGTAATTTATCTTTACTTCAGTTGCATTTATAGGTTCCCAAATAATTATTTTGCTATCACCCCCTCCATGTTTTTTTTTTTGAATCTTCCTCATTCTTGTACTTGTTTAAATGCATAAATAACATGGTATTATTGACACTACTTAATACTCTGTTATACTACAAATTCACCATATTTTTGTTTTGTGATCTATGTCCAGGTCTTCTTGTTCTAACGACTAAACCAGTCATGCCAATAGACGTAAACTATACCATCTGAATAATAGTGGACAACAAATTATTGTCTCGCTGTTGGTCCATAGGACTTTTTCCTTATTAATAGTATTTTCCACTAACCGTTAACATTGAAAAGATAGACAAGTGTATATTCAAATCTCTTTGCTCATGTAATTTAGGTCCAATAAATTTGTTTTCTATTTATAATTGTACCTCCTACCTTCATATGCCATCTAGGCTACGTATTTAAACAATCGTATAGGCATTTGGTTCTTAACTTAGATAATTGAAGTATCCTAATTGATATACCATATAGGCTACATATTTTTAAAATTCAAATACACCTCTCAAATACAACCAAAATCAATCCAACTACAAATATGAATTTACAATCAGCAAACATCATCAAATAAAACACGCATTCTAATGAAACACAAAATTCCCATGGAGGTTATATTTAAAATTCAAAACAAATATTCTGATTGTATCCATTTCCAAAATTGTACTTGAGAAAACCTCATTGTCCTCCCATCCATAAAATGATCGACCGGTTCCTCCCCGACCTGTAATTCAATTTCCAAGGAATACAACAACACCTATGTTGATCCCTTCAACATGTATTTAATACCTTTCGTTCATGATAAGGTTTCCTTTAGCGGGATCCCGCTTTTGTGGATATTCTTATCCATTTTCCTAGGCTTTTCCATAAAAGCTCACCTTTCTCTCTTGCGGTGCTTTTATGATTTTCAATGCTTAGCATATTTCTCCAGCTAAGCAACTTAATAGATCTTTCTTTCCCATCCATTAAGCTTACCTATAATTTTATTCTAGATTACTTATCATGAAAGAATGATCAAATCTCATTTATCAATGAGATTTTATCTTTATTTTATTTAGGCAAGAATCTCATTCCCAAGTACATACATCTCGTATATTTATTTATTAATAAATAACCATCTACAATCAACTCAAAATTTTATTTGTCTTTTTCGCCATTCATCTAACCCAAATTAGTCTAACCAGAGCAGTTTTACTGCAACGAAGCGATATTACATTAGTAAACCCAAGGGATAAATATCATAAACTTGACGGATCAACAAACCAAAGAGATCAATATTAAAAACACAAGGGATTAATAAAACCTAGGAATAAATATTTTTATCCCAAAGGATTATAAACCTAGATGACTATTAATATTATAAACCCAAGGGATCAATAAACCCTAGGGATTCTCAATATTATAAACCCAACGAATTAATCAATCGAAGGGATAAATATTATAAACCTAACAGATTAATATTAAACCCTAGGACTAATATTTAACCCTTAATATTGGGATTTAATAAACACAAGGGATTATTAATATTATAAACCTAAGGGATTAATATTACTAGCATAAACCCAATAGACCAACAAACCCAAGGGATTATTAATATTATAAACACAAGGTATCAATATTAAAAACACAAGGGATTAATAAAGCCTAGAAATTTACATTTTAAACCCAAATGATTGATAAACCCACATGACTATTAATATTACAAACCCAAGGAATTGTTAATATTATAAACCCAACAAGTTAATAAACCGAAGGGATCGACATTGTAAACCTAAGGGATTAATATTGAACTATAGGACTAATATTTAACCCTTAATATTGAGATTTAATAAGCCCAAGGGATTATTAATATTATAAACTCAAGGGATTAATGTTATAAACCCAATGTATCAACAAACCCAAGGAATTATTAATATTTTAAACATGTAAATACAAATCATTAATTAACTCAAGAAATTAATAAACCCAAGGAATCAATAAACCCAATAAACTAATATTAAAAACCCAAGTGATTAATAAACCCTAAGAATTAATATTTTAAACTCAAGGAATTAATAAACCAAAGGGATTATTAATATTATAAACCCAAGGGTTTAGTATTACAAACCCAAAGAATTAGTGAACTCAAGGACTAAATATTAAAAACCTAAGGGATCAACAAGTCCAAGGGATCTATATTAAAAACACAAGAGATTAATAAAGCATAGGAATCAATATTCTAAACCTAAAGCATTGGTAAAGTCACATGATTATTAATATTATAAACCAAAGCATCAATAAACCTTAGGGATTTTTAATATTATAAACCCAATGAATTAATGAACTCAAGGGATAAACATTATAAACCTAAGGGATTAATATTAAACCTAGGACTAATATTTAACCCTTTATATTAGGGTCTAATAAACCCAACTCATTATTAATATTAAAATCCTAAGGGATTAATATTACCAACCCAGAGAATTAGAAAACTCAAGGGTTTAATATTAAGCCCTAGGACTAATATTTAACACATAATATTGGGGTTTAATAAACCCAAGAGATTATAAATATTATAAACCCAGTGGATTAATATTACCAATCCAAAGAATTAGAAAACTCAAGGGGATAATGCTATAAACCCAATGGATCAACAGACCCTAGGCATTATTAATAATACAAACACAAGGGATCAATAAACTCAAGGGATTATTAATATTATAAACCCAAGTCTTTAATATTATAAATACAAATGATTGATAAACCCAAGAAGTTAATAAACCCAAGGAATCAATAAACCAAAAAACTAATATAAAAAACCCAAGCAATTAATAAACCTTAGGAATTAATATTTTCAACTCAAGGGATGAATAAACCCAAGGGATTAAATGATAAATGAAAGGACTTATTAATATTGTAAACTTAAGGACAAAGAGCCTAAGTGTTTAATATTATAAACCCATTGAATTAGTAAACCCAAGGGAAAAATATTATAAACCACAGAGATCAAAAAACGTAAGGGATCAATATTAAAAACATAAGTGATTAATAAATTCTGGGAGTTAATATTTTAAACCCAAAGGATTGGTAAAACCGCATGACTCTTAATATTATAAACCCAAGGGATCAATAAACATTAGAGATTGTTAATATTATAAACAAAACAAGGTAATAAACCAAAGGGATAGACATTATAAATCTAAGGGATTAATAATAAACCATAGGACTAATATTTAATCCTTAATATTGGGGTTTAATGAACCCAAGGGATTATTAATATTACAAACCCAAAGGATTAATATTAGCAACCCAAAGAATTATAAAACTCAAGAGGTTAATGTTATAAACGCAGTGGATCAAAAAACCAAGGGACTTATGACAATAATCGTAAATAATGATAGTTGAAATAGACTGAGGGATTGAGCTCTGGAGCAGCCACGAAACCCTAGTTGTGCCTTGGCGCCTTTGCACCCTTGCTGCTCTGTAGCCCATGGATTTGGGCCCTCAACCCCCCTTCTCAGCTTTCCTTTTCGAGCTTTTGCAGTTCAGAGCGCACATCTTCTACTATGTGGGACGATTAAGCTGGGTTCGCCCTCAAGGAGGTCTTGAGCTCGCCCCAGGCAGGCCTTCCTTCATCTTCCGAAGCTTTCTCTCGGCTCTTGGCTAGCTTGCTACACAAGAAGAAGAGTAAAGTAGCCAAGTTTGTCAAAAGGCTGGAAGATATTACTAAAATCTCCCTGCCGCCAGAGACCCCGATTCAAGTTGCCCTCTCCTTAGCTGAGGGGGCCCTCGTTGGCTAGTTCACCAGTCAATGGCCTTCACCTAAGACCACTAAGTCCTGGGTAAAAAGGTACTAGGCCCCTCTGATCAAGAGCAACGTCACCTCTTACTTCTTAGGACGAAGGTTTTTCCTTTTCGAATTCACCTCAAAGGAGGACAAGGATCTGATCTTCCAGAATGGCCCCTATTTCATGGACCCCCAGGGCTTGTACCTCAATAGGTGGATTCCATATTTTGACCCTGCAGTCTATGTCCCTTCAGATGTCCCTACATGGGTCAAACTTCCTAATCTCCGAGTCCATTTCTAGAACTAGGACTAGCTGAAACACATCGGAAATGCCCTTGGGAAATTCATAGATAGGGCAAACAACAAAGATCAATATGACTATGCTCGTATCTGTGTAGAAGTAGACCTAGAGGTGGGTCTCCCGGAAGCCATCAAAATCAAAGTAGGAAGCTGGACCCATTTGCAGAAGCTGCACTATGAGCAGCTACCTTTCAAATGCCGAAAATGTCATGTCTACGGCCAATTCACCATAGGATTCCCAACCAATGTGGAACCATATAAGGGTAAAGAAGAAGCTTGGAATTAGGTCAAGCGCGCCAAGAAAACCCAAAAGCAGGCTGGTCCAAACGGAAGAGCTCCTCAGGCCCCCCCTCAGCAAACCCCTCCTAGAAAGGATCAAGAAAACAAATTTTCCCCTCTAAGCTTCCAAATAGAGGAAACTCAAGAACCAGAAAATAAAAAATCAACCCCACCCTCTAAAGGCACCCCCAAAGGTGCTGGAAATGGAGTTGAGCAAGCTAGAAATGGTGTTCCAGCAACAGAGGCATCAGTTAAAAGTGGTTTTCCAACAATAGATTTGGCAATGGCTGAGAGCTCCAAAGGAAACACTGTCACAACAGAGGAAGAGGAGCATGAATCCGAGTGCTTGGAGGAAGAAGGGAAATAGGAGAATCCCAAGCTTTGATAAGGAGATCCACAAGAGGCCACAAATCATATCGGGAAAAAATAGAGCAGGAAACTTTTAAGGATAAGCTTCAAGGTAGCCATCCATCCCTTGAGAAGCTCCTAGCATCAAAAGCAAAGATGGTGAGAAACCAGCCCCAAGGCTCCAAGGGAGCCAACCAGAAATACAAATGATGAAGATAGTCTCCTGGAACTGTAGAGGTATGGGGAGCAGAATCAAAGAGGAAGCCATCAGAAGTTTAATAAGAACAGAAAATCCTAACATACTTCTCATCTAGGACACCAAACTGGAAGACTCCATCTTCCTTCAGGCAAGCAAGAAACTCTAGAACAAATGTGAGGCGAAAGCTATCTCAGCTCAAGGGGCCTCCGGAGGGCTGGCCTCTCTTTGGAATGCTAGCAAATTCTCATTCATTTCCGAGACCCTCAATACTCGATGGCTGCTCTTAAAATTGCAGCACTTAGACTCAAAAGAGATTATCAGCCTCCTCAATGTGTACATCCCAATGAATGCTGTGGAAAAAAATACCTGTTTGAACTCCATAAGAACCCAAGCAGATCTAGTTAATCTGGAGAATATCATCATAGTAGGAGATCTCAATCTTACTCTCTTATTAGTTGAAAAAAGAGGAGGTATCATTATTCGAGACCCGATAAGGGAATGGGCAGAGGATCTCATGCAAGACTGGGACCTGTTAGACATCAAGCCAACCTCTAGTAAGTTCACTTGGACTAACAAAAGAATTGGTCATGGCCACATTGCTGCTAGATTGGATAGATTCTTAATTCAAAGCTCTTTTCTTCTGCTTGGATAAGAGGCTAGAGTTCATATCCTCCCATGCAGCACTTCAGATCATAAACCCATCACTTCGGAACTCGTGTTTCAGCTTGACCTAGGTCCAATCCCCTTCAGATTCAGCTTTCTCTAGACTAATGAATCAGACTTCATGCATTTAGTTAAGGACATTTGGATGCAGCCCGTAAAAGGCTCCCCTTTTCTTGTTTGGGAGGAGAAGCTCAGAAGAGTGAAAAGGACTTTAAAAAGCTGGGCCAAAACTCTTCCCAATCCAACAAATGAAAGAAAATATCTTCAATGAAATCTAGAAAATCACCACCTCCAAGCTGAAACCGCTGATATAACTAAAGAGTTTCTAGACAAAGAAGCCCAGCTCCAACAAAACTTCCACAAGGCTTGTCTAGCAGAAGAAGGGTACTAGAGACTTAAGTCACACAGTCTTTGGCTTAAATCAGGGGATAGGAACTCTTCCTTCTTCCATAAACAATCCAAGGCAAGGAAGTGTACCAATGCCATCTCCAAATCAAAGATGGTATTATTACTCACAAAGACAATGCAAGCATCAAAAAAGCTGCCTCCCTTCATTTTAAAAGCCTGTATAGTGAAGATAAAAATCTGGACCAAATATCTGATATGATTGATATGGTTCCCTCCTTGATTACTATTGAAATGAATCACCTTCTTGAATCTAAAGTCACTAAGGATGAAGTCAAGGATGCCCTCTTTGCCATGGATCTGGACAAAGCCCCTAGACCGGATGGATTTACAGCCAGATTCCTCCAATCTTGCTGGAAGATTGTGGAAAGAGATCTATACAAAATGGTTATCAAGTCCCAAGCTTTCCAAAAAATCGGAGGCAACATGAACTCTTCTTTTCTTGCTCTCATCCCCAAAGAGAAAGGAGCCAATAATTTCAACAGGTTTCGTCTGATATCGCTATGTAACATCGGTTATAAACTGATTACTAAAGTCATTTCTAATAGACTTAAGCTCATCCTCCCTAAAGTCATTCTGGAAAGCCAAGGAGGATTCATTCAAGGGAGATAGATAGTGGACAACTACATGCTGGTCCAAGAGGCAATCCACTCAAATATGATTCGCAAGGAAAAAGGTATGGTTGTCAAGCTTGATTTAGCGAATGCTTTTGATAGAGTCAAGCATAGTTTTCTGCTGAAAGTCTTACACAAATTTGGATTTGGGGAGAATTTTATAAATTGGATTTGGGCCTAGATTTCGGAGCCTTCGATCGCTCCATTAGTAAATGGCAGAGCTACTAACTTTTTCAAAGCCATGAGAGGGCTCAGGCATGGGTGCCCTCTCTCACGGCTTCTATTTGTTCTTCAAGCCTCTGTGCTTAGCTTCTGTTTAGACAAAAAAATGATGGACCAAGAAATTGTTGGGCTCTGTATAGCAAGAGGTGTTAAAAAAATCAACCATGCCCTCTTTGCAGATGACACCTTGTTATTGGGAGCTGCGTTGGTGCTTATAGCCTCTAGATTTAAAGGAGTCCTAGATGAGTTTTGTTTGATTTCAGGAGGCAGTTTAAAGAATGGAAAATGCCATATCTATTGGTGGAACACTACTTATAGCATTCTCAATTCCATTTCTAGAACCTTTGGTTTCACAACCTCCTCAAACTAGACTTCCTTCAAGTATTTGGGCCTTCCTGTTTTTCTTAAAAGAGCCTTCAGCAAAGACTGGCTTCCCCAACTGGAGAAATTCAAGAACAAACTAATTGCCTGGGGCTTTTCCTAGCTCCACATTGCTGGTAAGTCTGTCCTCATTAAATCAGTCCTTAACAGTCTTCCCTTATTTCAGTTTTTTGTTCTTCTTGCTCCCTCTAGGATTCTCAGAAAAATGGAAGAGATCATTCGGAAATTTTTTTGGAAGGGAGGCAAGAAAATGAGAAAAATTTTCCATTAGTCAACAGGGATTCCATCTCCAAACCACTCTTGGAAGGAGGCTTGAATTTCAAAAATCTTGGATATCAAAATATCACCATGGGAGCTAAGCTTGTTGGAAATAATACTGAGAGGGGGGGTGAATCAGTATTATCAAGTTCTTTTAATAAATCTTCCTTATTTATACTTTGAATTATTTTTGCATGCCAGTACCATAAAATAATGAGCATGAACAAAGAAAATAGATAGTCACACCAAAGAACACCAGATGTAAGGTGGAAAGCCAATGTGGGTGAAAACCACCTGCTGCAATATGTCTCTATCTTCTTTCAAATTAGAAACTCCTTTTACAATGGTTTTGTACTGGTGCAGTCCTTTACCAGTACGCAGGCTACAACCCGCAGAGAGCTACAACTCTCTCTCGTTTTCCAATCTCTCCTGGAAGGGAGCTACAACCCCGCTACTTCTTTCAAGGACCACTTTTCATAAATTTTCAAATTGGATCCAAGAATATCAAATGATCATCAAGTACAAGTAAATCACCCAATCAACTGCAATAACCAAATCAATAGTAACAGTAAACTAAACCCAGAACACCTTATCAACAGAGAAAAGTCAGTTAAATAAATGCTTTAATACAGATACGCAGTTTTTCTTTCTCTGGCCTGCGTTGCTACGCACTTCACCTTCTACTCCCCTGCGTATACCCGCAGAGAGCCTTCTGCTGCCGCGCGTAACCACGCACTGTTTCTTCAATCACGCCATGTACTGTTACTGTAGGCACGCACCCAGAGAAGCTATCGCGCTGCGTACTGCTACTGTAGCCACGCACCCACAGAAGCTATCACTCTGCGTACCCACGCACCTGCGGCTTCTGAAGCGCCGCGTACTTTCACTGTGCCTACGCAGCTGAACCTCTATCGCGCTGCGTACCCACGCACCGCTCCTTCTTCTGCTCTGCGTACCCACGCACTTCTCCTTCTTCTGCTCTACGTAACCACGCACTTGCACCATTAGTCACCTGCGTACCTCTGATTAGGGCCGAATTGGTAGTCCACCAGTGTGTCACTTATAGTCAGATGCCCAGATCTGATCATGCGCCTGAGAGATCACCCTTCATAGATTCACCTTCAACTTCACTTTTATATAGATCAAGATTTTTAAACAGATAACCCAATATTTAGATCTTAAGATATTCAATTTGCAAAAGATACAATGGCCAAGTGATCTCCTTTGCTTTATATAGGCAAGCTCTTCCTAAAAACATGGATCAATACCATAGATAACCAATACAAGGGGGCCCAAAAACATAGGGCTCAATAATAATAATAATATAAAACAATACCACAGGCCAAAACCATAGAATCAAGAACGGCGGGCTAAATACCACGGGCCAAACATTAGAAACTCACGTGAGCGCGCTTCTCTGCCTTGAAGAGAGAGAACTGGGGGTACGCACCTCATGAACGGGTGACCTGCGTGTTTGGCCACAGCCCCTACACGGCGTACCTGCGTGTACGCACTCTTTTCAGGGAGCACATGCGTACTTCTTAATTTTTATCATTTTGAGAGCCTGATTAGAGTTTTGCCACTTGAGGGTGTTGCCATCAAGTACAACATCAGAAACATAATGCCAACAATCTGCCCCTTTGGACTTGATGGCAACCTCAAGACCCTCAACGTCATTCTCCCCCTTTGACATCAAGGGCAAAGGGTTATGCTCCCCCTAAGAACATGCCCCCCCGACTATAAACCAGATCTGCAAAGAAGAACCATAATCCACCAAACACCATAAGTGACCATGAAAGAGGTAGAGACATATTGCAGCAATATTTAGACCAGCATCCATGATCTCCTTCTGTACTTTCTCCATAATGCCAACAATGCATTATATGCTCCCCCTGAACCTGTGCCATTCGATCTTCGATTAATCCGCAACCCAGCACATGTACGCATATACACCAGATGAGTCTTGCGTACAACCAACCATCAGAAGAGATTCAACAACAAGATGATGCATCAATAACCCCCAGCTTTTGCCTGAGGTATTCAAAGGTCTCCCTGGGCAATGGTTTTGTGAGTATATCAGCAACTTGTTCCTTAGAAGGAACATACTCCAACTTGACTTTTTGTTCAAGAAGTTGTTCCCGGAGAAAATGATACTTGATCGGTATGTGCTTGGTCTTTGAATGCATGACTGGGTTCTTTGAAATGCTGATTGCACTTGTATTATCACATAAGATGGAGATGGGTGATATACAAGTGATTTGAAAATACTGCAAGGTCTGCATCATCCAAAGGAGTTGAGTGCAGCAAGATGCAGCAGCAACATATTCCGCTTCAGCTGTAGACAAGGAAATCGAACTCTGTTTCTTGCTGAACCAAGATACTAATCTGGAACCCATAAAGAATGCACCACCACTTGTGCTCTTCCTGTCATCCACGCTTCCGGCCCAATCTGCATCTGTATAAGCATGAAGTGTGAGATCTGTATCTCTAGGATACCATAAGCCATAGTTTTGAGTCCCTTGAAGATATTTGAAGATTCTTTTTACTGCCTGAAGATGAGTTTCTTTTGGATTTGCCTGAAATCTTCCAACTATTCCTACTGCATGCATTATGTCTGGTCGGGTACCTGTCAAATAAAGTAGACTTCCAATCATAGATCTGTAAGTTGGTTGATGCACTACTGCTGATTCATCATTTGCACTGAGGCTACATCCTGTGACCATGGGTGTACATACTGGTTTTGCATCTTCCATGCCATATTTCTTCAAGATCTACTTGAGATACTTGGTTTGATACAAAAAGATCCCTCCTTCTTTTTGTTGGATTTGCAAACCAAGAAAATATGTTAGTTCTCCCAGCAAGGACATTTCGAATTCTTTCTGCATTACCAAGGCAAAGCTTTGACTCATAGCTTCTTCATCGCTGCCAAAGATAATGTCATCTACATATACAACAAGTATTAGCAATTTATCATTTTCAAATTTTATATAAAGATTGTTATCTGCTCATCCTTTTGAAAAACCTTGTTGATGAAGATATTTGTCCAAACGATAGTACCAAGCTCTTGGAGCTTGTTTGAGACCATAGAGAGCCTTTTTCAATCTGCATACAAGATTTGGATCATTTCCAAGAATGAAACCATCTGGCTGCTCAATATATACTTCTTCTTCCAAGTCTCCATTCAGAAAGGCTGATTTCACGTCCATTTGAAAAACTTTGAAGTTTTGAAAGCTTGAGAGAGCAAGGAACATTCGGATGGCCTCAAGTCTTGCAACAGGAGCAAAAGTTTCTTCAAAATCTATTCCTTCTTGCTGCGCATACCCTTTACAAACAAGTTTGGCCTTGTTTCTAATTACTTCTCCATTTTCATTCAATTTATTTTTGAAGACCCATTTTGTCCCTATAACATTCTTATCCTTTGGTCTAGGAACCAGCTCCCAAGTGTTGTTCTTTTCGATCTGCTCAAGTTCTTCATCCATTGCTTTGACCCAACATTCATCTTTGAATGCCTCTTTCACATTTTGTGGTTCAGTGGAAGAGAGTAATGCCAAATAGCTTGAAGCTTCTGCAACTGTTCTTCTTGTTTGTACATCTGCTTCTTTCTTCCCCAAAATCTAAGATTCTGGATGATTTTTCTGAACATATCTGGATGGAGTCTTCTCTTCTATCCTTATCTGCTCCTCTGGTTCTTCTTGAGGTTCTTCTTCTTCATCATTCTGTCTTTGAGAGTAGTCTTCATTTTCTTCGATATCTTCATGATTTACTTGCCTAGGAATGTATCCCTTTTCATCAACCACTACATCAATGCTGTCAACAATTCTTCCAAGTCTTTTATTGTAGCACTTGTATGCTTTGCTGTGTGGAGAATAACCAAGAAGAATGCCTTCATCTACTCTAGGTTCAAGTTTGCCAAGTTGCTCATCAGTATTCTTAATATAGCATTTGCTCCCAAAGATTTTGAAGTGCTTTACCGAAGGAGTCTCACCATACCAGAGCTCATGAGGAGTTTGAGTGTTGTTCACCCGGACATTTGTTTTGTTGAGAATAACGATCGCAGCATAAGCAGCTTCACCCCAGAAAGTTGCGGGAGTTCCAGACTCATCAAGCATAGCACGAGCCATTTGTTGGACTGTTCTGTTCATTCTTTCTACTACTCCATTTTGCTGAGGAGTTCTAGCTATAGAGAATTCTCTTCTTATCCCATGTTCTTCACAGAAATCGAAAAATTCATTTGAGGTAAACTCTCCACCTCTGTCGGATCTGAGGCACTTAATTTTGTATCCTGATTCATTTTCAACCAAGGCTTTAAAGGATTTGAATTTTTTGAATGCTTCATCTTTGTGCTTCATAAGTCCTAACCAGGCAAACCTGGAGAAATCGTCAATGAACAATATTAAGTATTCTTCTCCTCGAGGTGTCCTTTTCCTGAATGGTCCACATACATCTGTATGAACAAGCTCAAGAGGCATGCTAGCTGATCCTTCCTTCTCTGGAAAGTTAGTTCTGGTTTGCTTTCCAAACTGACATGATTTACATATGGTGTTGTCTGGAATTTTGATATCTGGAAGACCGCGAACTGCTTGATATTTGCATGCTTTCCTTATTTGTGAAAAGCTTAGATGTCCCAACCTCCGGTGCCATAACCAATGTTCATCATCCTTGCTTAGATAGCATTGTTGTTGTCCTTCTTCAAATATGTATAGATTATTTGGAGTTCTTTTACCTTTGATCACCGTTTTACCTGTATCAAGATCACGAACAAGACATCCATTTGATATAAATATCACCTCGGTTCCTTGATCACACATCTGGCTGACACTCAGAAGATTATGCTTCAATCCATCAACATACAAGACATTTCCAGCTTTGACCTTTTCTTTTAACTGAGCAGTGCCTTTTCCTTTAATAGTTGTAGGAGTATCATTTCCAAAAGAAACTTTCTTTCCCTTTTCTAAAGCAGAATATGATTCAAGTTTTTCTTTATCACCTGTCATATGCTTCGAACATCCACTGTCAATGTACCATAGATTTTCCTGCCCCTCTGCATAAAATGCTATCCCACATCTTTCTGTTTGTGGTTCCTTTATTCTCCATGTTTTGGTGCTTGAGGCTTGTTCCTTTGTCTGCTGAAACCTTCTCCTGCATTCAGAATCTTCATGACCAAAGTTATTGCAAATAGAACATTCAACTTCATTTTCAAGAACCAAAAAGTTGTTATAGGTCCTTTTTGTAATCCTGGTCATACTTCTTTGTTTTTGAGCTTCTCTAGTCATGATCGTTTTATATGCAACACATTGAGCTGCTTTGTGACCAAAGTTATGGCAAGAGAAGCATTGTCCATTGAAGAAACTTCTGCGGTTATCAAATCTTCCGGCCAAACGATTGTAATTTCTATTGTCATTCATTCTTGAAGCAAATTGAGAGGATTTTACCTGTGGCTGGTTGTAGCTTTTGTGCATCCTTAAGACAGATTGCCCCTGGTTTACCTGATAGTTTTTGTTTGTAATTGGTCCCTGCTTTACCTGGTGATCTCCATTGTACTTTTGCTCATTCGTTCTTGCTGCATCAAGATAACTCTTTGAGGTGGATGCTTAAGAAGTTTCTCCATTATACCCCAGACCTGTCTTGTTTAGTGGAGAACGCTGTACATTGATGATCTCATCCAGAGTTTTAGATCCTTTGACAAACTTAAGATTAATAGCCTTTGTTTTCTCAATCTCTTTTCTAAGACCAACAATTTCACCTTCTAACTTTTCAAGATATTTTTCTTTTTCATCAATCTGAAATTGTAGAGTATCAATGATCATATTCTTTTCTTCTATACATGTCTTGAGTCTAGAAATTTCTTCATGAAGGCTATCCACATCTATAGCATCCATGTAATCATCATCTTCAAATGCCATTAAAAGTTTATGGTCATTACCTTGTTCATCTTCATCACTATTTGATAGACCATCACTATCTTCATGGGTGTAGTAGCTTTTCTTATTTGCATTCTGTTTCTTGCTCCATCTAGCAGGTTCCTTTCCTTTGTCAATCTTATCCTTATGAGGACATTTCGCAGCATAATGGCCTACTCTTCCACAAGCAATACATTTAAAAGGTAACTTACCTCTGAACCTTCCAGTACCCCATTGAAGATTTCTGACAAAGTTTGATTCTTCTTCTTCTTCTGGCGCGTGACTTGCTTCATAGTAGTCTCCTTTGCCTGAAGCCTTGAAAGCAGCTTCTCTCCTGTCTGATGGACCTCCCTTTCTCATTTCATAAGCAGTTAGAATTCTGTGTAGCTGAGACATAGTAAGGATTCGTAGATTTTCCTTTTCTTCTATTGCAGACACTTTAGATTCAGACTTGGGGAACAATGATCTTAAAACTTTTTCAACCACAATAGCCTCTTTTATTTCTTCACCCAAATTTTTCATGCAATTAACAATCTCGTCTACTCGAAGAAAATAGCTAGCAACACTTTCATCATTATACATGCTGAGATTCTCATACTGAATCCTAAGGGTTTGAAGTTTAGCACGCTTTACCTGTTCATCTCCTTCGTAGCTCAAGACAATCTTGTCCCATATTTCCTTTGCAGATTTATATTGCATAACCTTTACGAATTTTGTTTGAGATAAGCATCCCAGCAAAGTATTGATTTCTTTAGCATTTGTTTCATATTTCTTCTTCTTGGCCGAATCTGTAGGAGTAGCTGAAGGAAAAGTGTAGCTTGTTTCTATGATATCCCAAACTTATGTACCAAGAGATTGAAGATAAGCAGTAACTCTTACCTTCCAATAATTGAAGTTTGTCCCATCAAAAATTGGTGGCCTAATTGATGCTTCCCTCTCATAATTGCTCATGATGAATGATCTTCCTTCAAGTGATCAAGGTTCTCTGAAGGACCTACTCTGATACCAATTGTTGGAAATAATACTGAGAGGGGGGGTGAATCAGTATTATCAAGTTCTTTTAATAAATCTTCCTTATTTATACTTTGAATTATTTTTGCATGTCAGTACCATAAAATAATGAGCATGAACAAAGAAAACAGATAGTCACACCAGATGTAAGGTGGAAACCCAATGTGGGTGAAAAACACCTGCTGTAATATGTCTCTATCTTCTTTCAAATTAGAAACTCCTTTTACAATGGTTTTGTACTAGTGCAGTCCTTTACCGGTACGCAGGCTGCAACCTGCAGAGAGCTACAACTCTCTCTCGTTTTCCAGTCTCTCCTAGAAGGGAGCTACAACCCCCCTACTTCTTTCAAGGACCACTTTTCATAAATTTTCAAACTGGATCCAAGAATATCAAATGATCATCAAGTACAAGTAAATCACCCAATCAACTGCAGTAACCAGATCAATAGTAACAGTAAACTGAACCCAGAACACCTTATCAACAGAGAAAAGTCAGTTAAATAAATGCTTTAATACAGATACGCAGTTTTTCTTTCTCTGGCCTGCGTTGCTACGCACTTCACCTTCTGCTCCCCTGCGTATACCCGCAGAGAGCCTTCTGCTGCCCCGCGTACCCACGCACTGTTTCTTCAATCACGCCGCGTACTGTTACTGTAGGCACGCACCCAGAGAAGCTATCGCGCCGCATACTGCTACTGTAGCCACGCACCCACAGAAGCTATCGCTCTGCGTACCCACGCACCTGCGGCTTCTGAAGTGCCGCATACTTTCACTGTGCCTACGCACCTGAACCTCTGTCACGCTGCGTACCCACGCACCGCTCCTTCTTCTGCTCTCTGTACCCACGCACTTCTCCTTCTTCTGCTCTGCGTACCCATGCACTTGCACCGTTAGTCACCTGCGTACCTCTGATTAGGGCCAAATTGGTAGTCCACCAGTGTGTCACAGATAGTCAAATGCCCAGATCTAATCATGCGCCCGAGAGATCACCCTTCATAGATTCACCTTCAACTTCACTTTTATATAGATCAAGCTTTTTAAACAGATAACCCAATATTCAGATCTTAAGATATTCAATTTACAAAAGATACAATGGCCAAGTGATCTCCTTTGCTTTATATAGGCAAGCTCTTCCTAAAAACATGGATCAATACCATAGATAACCAATACAAGGGGGCCCAAAAACATGGGGCTCAATAATAATAATAATATAAAACAATACCACGGGCCAAAACCATAGAATCAAGAACGGCGGGCTAAATACCACGGGCCAAACATTAGAAACCCCACGTGAGCGCGCTTCTCTGCCTTGAAGAGAGAGAACTGGGGGTACACACCTCATGAACGGGTGACCTGCGTGTTTGGCCGCAGCCCCTACACGGCGTACCTGCGTGTATGCACTCTTTTCACGGAGCACATGCGTACTTCTTAATTTTTATCATTTTGAGAGCTTGATTAGAGTTTTGCCACTTGAGGGTGTTGATAAAGTACAACATCAGAAACATAATGCCAACAAAGCTCATTTGGAGAATTATTGCTCCTAAGCCTGGCTAGGCACATCTAGCTCTTTGGAAAAAATATTTTAAGGGCAAGCATTCCCTCTGTCTAGACCATCCTCTACCGCTCCTAAATACGCCATTCCAGAAGCTCTGTTCAAAAGCCTGTCTACTTATAAATACTCATGCCTACGGGGTCCCTAGCAATGGAAAAAGGATCAACCTTTGGACAGACAGAATTATGAACAATGAGCTGCTCGGAGACTATCCCTCTCTCCAAGCATTGCACAGTTGGATGAATGATGCTGGAATACATTCCCTGTGGGATATCTCAGCCTGGCAGGATTCACGCTAGCTTGGCTGGAAAATTGAAACACACCCAGATTTGGCTATAGAATGCGAGGAACTGCTCTTCAAGCTTCACGAATTGGCTCCATCGTGGATGCGAAGTAGGGATTCTAGAGGTTGGGGTGTGCAAGCTGGTGGTTATTCCATTGCTCAGGGATACGAGAAGCTGTGTGAGCGCCCCCATGTGGCCACAAATCCAGAGCCTTGGAAAGGGATTTGGTACCACCCCTCTCTACCAAAAATTGATTTTTTCAATTGGCTGTTATGCCATTCCAAAATATTGACTGACAACAATCTGCAGAAGCGTGGCTTCCACGACCCTTCAAGGTGTAGTCTTTGCAAGGTAAATCAGGAAATCGTTTCACATTTGATGCTATAATGTTCCTTTACTTTGCAGATGTGGTCCGCGCTGTTGAATACTTTGAGTTCTAGCTTCGATTTGCCTTCCTCCACTGCTGATTTTTTTGACAAATGGCTACAAAGGTACCCTGGTCCTCCTCCAAAAAACAAAATTATTAGAGCTGCTTGGTTTATCCTCCCTAAAATTACCTACTGGTAGATCTGGCTTGAGCGAAACAAAAGGATTTTCATAACTGTGAGTAGGACATCAAGCTAGTGATAGTTAAAATTAAATGCCAGTTAAAAGAGTGTCTGAGAGTCCATAAAGATGATTTAAATCTCACCCAGCAAGATAAAAATTGGGGCTCTTCTCTCGATCTACAGTTCCAAAAATTGGTAAAGAGTATCCCCCTCCCAAAAGCTTGGCAAATAAGGGCTATAGCAAACGAGCTCCAGGGATGGATTGCAAACCATCATAGGCACTCTCTATTTTTCGATGGGGCTGCTAAGGGCAATCCTAGAAGAGCCTGTGCTGGAGGAGTTATATTAAACCCAACTCGTTCTGGAATTCACAGTTTCCCCTGGGGCTTGGGCATCGCTTCCAGCATCCAATCAGAGGCTTTAGCTCTTTATCAAGGACTCAAGATGTTGAAAGTGTTGAACATCAGGGAGGTTAATGTTATTGGAGACTCTCAGGTTATTATTAATGCTATGGTGACTCGTTCTAAGCCAAAGGACCTAAGGCTAGCAAGGCTAATTCACAAAATTTCAGACCTTGGTGACTCTTTCCAGAATTTAAATTTCTATCATGTGTTGAGAGCCATTAATAAGGAGGCAGAAACTGAAGCTAACAAAGCGCCCTTCTTATGGCTGGTGCTCTACTCAAAGGCAGATAGGAAATATAGGAACCAATACCTTAATTTAGAACATTGTCATGTTTTATTGCTTTCTGTTAAATCAGTTTGTCTGTACCCACAAGCTTGGGAAAATCTTTGAAATTGATCACACAGTTGCAGCTAAGAAAAGATGTGAGCTAATCATAAATGTCACGGTCTTGAAAGGTTGTTCAGCACTTATCATTTTAGACTCACCCTTTGTAATCCGCTCTTTGGTATTAAGGCCAAGTTTCTAATATATCCACTACTCGTTTCTGTAAAAAAAACTAACCGAGGGACTTATTAGTATTATAAACACAAAGGATCAATAAACCAAGGGACTATTAATATTATAAACCAAACAAATTAATATTATAAATACAAAAAATTAATAAACCCAAGCCATTAATAAACCCAAGGAATCAATAAACCCAAGAAAGTAATTTAAAAGACCCAAGCAATTAATAAAACCTTAGAATTAATATTTTAAACTCAAGGGATTATTAACATTACAAACCCAAGGAACTAATAAGCCCTGAAATAAACGTACCTGACCATGACCTATTTTCATATAGAGAGAACCTTTGTTGCAATGCAATGTCCACCATGGTTGATTTTTATATTGACAAAATCTTTTTCACAATGTGATGTTGGACCATGGTTGACCATGATTATAAAAACAAGGGATTTATATTAAACCCAATGGTTAATGTTATAAAACCTATGAATAATTTTATACCCTTGGAATATGAACCCTTAGATCAATAAAATAAATGGCTTGATATTACAAACCCAAGGGATTAATACTAAAAACCAAAGGTTTATCAACCCAAGGGAATAATATTAAACCCAAGTGATTAATATTATAAACCCTAGGTATATAAACCCTTAGATAAATACTATAAAATTGGAAGTAAACATGGTTGACCATGGTTGATTTTAACATTGACACAATATTTGTCACAATACGATGTTCGGCCAAGGATGACCATTGCTGGCCATGTTTGATTTTCATACTGATACAATCTTTGCCGCAATCTAACATTCGACCATGGTTGACCTTGATCGACCACAGTTGACGATGGTTGAAAATGGTTGACCATAGTTGATTTTCATAATGAGACAATCTTTGTCATAATGTGACATTGGATCATGGTTGATATTTATATTGAGACAATCTTTATCAAAATGCGACACTAGACCATGGTTTACCATGGTTCACAATGGTTGATTTTCATATTGAGACAAACGTTTTCACAATGTGAGATTGGACCATGGTTGAGCATGGTTGAACAAGACTATAAACGCATCAGATTTATATTAAATAGTAGGATTAATATTATAAACCTTGTGAATAATATTATACCCTAGGAATATGAACCCTTAGATAAATAAACACATGAAATTGATATTGCACCTATCATTTAAAACCCAAGCGATTTATAAACCCAAGGGTTGTCCATAATTATAAGCCCAAGGGATTTATATTTCATCCAAGGATTAATATTATAAACCCTAGGAATATGAACCCTTAGATCAATAAACACAAGGGATTGATATGATAAACCCAAGGAAGTAATAAACAAAATGGATAAATACTAGAAAACCTAAGAGATTATAAACCCAAGGGAATAATATTAACCCCAATGGATTAATATTATAAACCCAAGTTTTTTAAACCCCAAGAGAAATATTATAAGCTAAAAAATAAATATCATCAACCATGCTAAACCATCATTGATTTTCATATTGAGAAAATATTTGTTACAATGTGAGGTTCAACCATGGTTGACCATGATTCACCATGGTTGATTATGTTTTTCATATCAGGAAAATATTCGTTATAATGCAACGTTCGATAAGGCCTCATGATGGTTGATTTTCAAAATGAGAATATATGTCATATTAAATATTTTAAACCCCTTGCCCTAAATCCCTAGCATCAATATAAGAACTACATTGCAAACCATTAAGACATTTGTGCAAAACATTAATATGAATACATTAATAATAATACAGTATAAACCATTAAAATTTGATAAACCATCAACACATTAATAATAACACATTTATATCAATATATTATAAAAAATTAATAATTTGTAAAGCATAAATGCATTCATATCAACACATGAATATATTAATAATATGAATCTCAAGAATATTGATATAAACAACAAGAACATGAAGGTATAACATTAATAGTATAAACCTTAATAATATTTTCATTTATGAAAGGCATCAACACAGCAAAGGGACCCATACAAAAAAACCCAAACAATTACAAACCCAAGAGAAAAAAATAAAATAGTAACACCACCATTGGAGCAAAGGAACATAAATGCAACAAATTGAGCAATATGTATTTTGAGAGAACACAAAGTCAGAACAGGAAAGGAAAGAAAAACATCTAAATTTAACACATTGGATTTAAATAATAACAACACAATATGGCATATTAAGACTAGAGATATACAATTTTCTGCATAATGACATTGACAAAAAAGTTCAATTTCACCGGCATTGCAACCGAAGAAAGAACATTGAAATTAAAATATATTTTTTGTTGTCTTTACATCAAATAATTCCATCAAAAGTCATTTATTGAATAAGCTCTTCCAAAACACAATGATACCGATGACAAAAGCATCACTAATTCAAATCAATAGGATAATGATCACCATACTTCATGCTCTCCAACCAATCCCTTCTTGTGTTCCTCTGAGACTCCCTCTCGTGCACATGCAACAAGTATTTTACATCCCTTTTCATTTCATCTAGCACATGAAGATTCTCATCAATGAAAGCAGGATGGAAACCATGTTTTCTATTAAGATTTTTCCAAATATAAGAAAGAAAAATTATTGCTCCATCAATATTGTGCAACACTTTGGCATAATATATGACATCATTATTCTCCATATATGCATTTCAAAGACAAAATGACAAAGTTGAAATTAATACAAACACGCACACACGCACACACACACACATATATACATATACATAAAAAATAACACCCAAATTATATTAATGTTAAAAAAAACATCTTATAAATCTCATGCTATAAAATAATCTAATGCTACATTAACTAAATGTATACAAATTTCTACAAATATAAACCTCATTAACAATACATATTGTAAACATGAAATGAGTGATCAGACCCTTATTACAATAGTCAACAAAAAATAATGTTTATAATCAAATATTATTAATGTCAGTAAGCCTATATTTGTATTTGAATTAATGTTTATGTGTATATTAATATTTTTGTTTAATATTACCATCAACGGTTTTATTCGATATAAATATTAACAATAAACTCATTTTTATTAATATTAAAAAGCTTAATCTTATAAACTTCATGCTATAAAATAAAATTTTGAATTTTGAATAAAATTTTATTTCTATTTAAAGGAAATTTGTTATATAAATTAAATGATTAGACTTATTTTGAATTTAATTAATTAATATATTATAAATAAAAATATTATAGATTTTGATGTAAGTTTTTTTTTCGGGTTTCTATTTTTTTCCTAGGTGGTAGTTCTTCCATTCTTTGTTTTTGGAATTTTTTCGGACAGACCTTTTAGGATTGACAAAAATGGTAGAGGATAAAATAAAAGACACTACTTCACATACCAAATAGAATAGATTTCGCTTGATAGCATGATTTTCGAATAGGAGAAATATATTTCCCTTGACAATATGATTTTCGAATAGGAGAAATATATTCACATGAAATGGAGGTCGCTACTCCAGTTAATCACAATAAAATAACCACACTTAAGGTTTACTAACACTATTTTTACACAGTAAAATATTGTTTTCATGCACTCACCTATTTTCGCTCCAGACATTCGAAATTCCATGCAACAACTTAAAACTATATGTCATGGCATTAAAATTAAACCATTAAACTATGAAACTATTTTCAAAAGATTGCACGCAACCATAAATTAATTTTGCAATACATTATGACAGTGTGCAGTACAAACTCTTATCATGTAGTAAATCCTTGCATTCAATGAGCATACCAATCATGATAGATATTTCCGATTATTTTGATTGGCAAATGTGTCATAGGGATGGATACTTGTATGCACTTAAAAATTTAATTTACTCTAGCATTCCTCCAATGTGTAGAAAAAATTGCAAAACAATTTGTTTTGTACTTCCAAGTATTGTGTGTGTGGAACATTTAATTCTGTTAATTGTGATTAATTTCCAACACCGTCCCTTAATCACAACTATTGATATTCACAATACCCAAACAATATCTTAGATGAACAAAACTTTCCTTTTCCAATGATTTGTTGAATATCTCTGCAAATTTCTCTTGTGACCTATAATGCTACAAAACAATTTCTCCATTATTAATCAATTCTCTAATAAAATGATGATTTTTGTTAATGTTCTTGCTTCTTTTATAAAAAACTGAATTATTGGATAGCACAATTGAAGAATTGTTGTCACAATAAATTTTTGTTGTTCCTTCTTGCTCATGCCATAAGTCATTCAGAATTCTTCTCATCCAAATTGCTTGACATGTTTCCCTTGTTTTTGTGACATATCTAGCTTCAATTTTGATAGTGAAAATATTGGTTGTTTCTTGGAAGCCCATGAAATGGCTCCCAAACACAAATGAAATACATAGCATGATGTTCTCTTTCTATCATTGAAACTTCCTACCTAATCACCGCCAGTATATCCAACCAACCTAAATGATGTTATGAAACCAGCTCAAGAAAATATAGAAAAGATAGATCAACACCTTAGAATTCAGCCTCTTCGAGGGGGCAACCTCCTTTACATTACATAAATGAACAATTCTTGGATGATACAAATGAAAAGACCTCCTTTCTATATATAGGAGTCTAAGGGGTCATAACATAATCAGAGCCGACATAACAATAATAATGTAAGGGCACAATAATAACAATAGTGGGCTTCTATGGGGCACAATAGTAACAATATGGACACTACATGGGTACAACGATATAATAAGTCGGTTGTACTAATAACAATAAGGGGTTACACTAGTAGTATATGGGCCTAACATGCCCCTCTCCTTCAAAAAGCATTGTCCTCAACGCTTGAGTAGTTCTTGATGCTTCTGTATAAAATTCTTGTCCTCCCATGTGGAATCTTCAGTGGGTAAGTTCTTCCACTTGATGAGATACTCTGAAATTGGTCGATTTCGTAGCTGTCGGGTTCTTGTTTCTGTGACTGCTCTAGGTTCCAATATGATTTTTCCTTCCTCTTCAATTTCTAGCAATATTGTTTGAATTGGGATCTTTTGCAACTTTTGAATAAGTGGCCATACTTCTTCATCCTTCTTCCATTCATTCCTTGCTTCATTTATCCAATCTGGTTGGATAATAGAAATAGCACAAAACAATTCTTCCACATCCTCATCCTTGAAGAGTCTTCCCATTCGGTAAGGTCGCCATTTTTTAAGTGCATGTAGTGTTGCCAACATTTCCTTCTCATAAATATCTTGCTTGAGATGTAGTAGTAAAAATACCCAATCACCTACATCAAAATATTTTTCACTATGATGTTGATCTACCTGTTGTTTCGTTTGATTTTGCACTGAAATGGCATCATCCTTTAAAAGTTAGAGAACTTGTTGTTGATGCTCGATGTGATCTTTCACTTCTTGAACATTTTTCTTCTTGATATGTCCTTTTATCTTGATAGTTTGAGGGGTGGTAATTCCGACCAGTGAATTACAAGATATGGCTGGATTCATTTCTTCTTTCTCGATGTGATCTTTCACTTCTTGCACCTTTTTATTTTTGATATGTCCTTCTATCTTGAGAGTTTGAGGAGTGGTAATTCTTGCCAATGCTTTACAAGATATGGCCTGGTTCATTTCTTCTTTCTCTGGGGTTGGGTCCTGGTGTATATCCTCTTCTTTTGATGTTTCTTGATCCTTTTCTTCCTCCTCTTCATACTTTATGTAAAATAATTTCTTCTCAGTACACTTATGACCTTTAGTGCATTTTCTATCACAATTGTAACAAAGCCCTTTTTCTCTTTTTTCTTCCAATTGTTGTGGTGTTGGTCTAACGAAGGTGTTGCTATTTGTATCCTCATAATGTGTTATCATTTCCTCCATGAAAATTGACCATGTAACAAGTTGTTTACGACAACAAAGCCCTTTATACCATAAAAATTGATCTGGTTCTAAATATGAAGATGCAATACATACCTTTTCTAACAGTGGTACACTATGTAGATCAAAATATTGCTCCATTTGAAGTATCCAATTTATCGGATCCTTGCCATCAAACTTCCTCATCTTGCTTTTTATTGATTTTAGGAGCTCGATCTTGAAATGACTGTAACTCTGTACTTTTGGATTTTTAAGTTTTGAAATTCTGATCTATGGTAGCCCTCTGTGTCCTCTTTCCAATGCCACCAGTCTGACCCCAATTGGATTCTCCAAGGAAGAGTTACGTGAAATCTCCCACAGTGATTTGATTATAGACTAGTTCAATAGAGCAAACTTGTACGACATGCCACGAGTCACTGTTTTGACCCTTGGAACTGAAAAATGCATACAAGAAACTATAGTCTGTCCTCTTTCTATACCTTCTTACAAAATTTCAATCCGATCCCCAGAGAGAAAGTTATGACGATTTTCCCCAGGTCACCTATTTGGAATGTAATTCTGGAGTCTGCAAAAAGACCAACTTCCTCAGATCATATCTCCGCAAATATAGCGCAAAAGGCTCTGAAATATGGACCCGAGGTTCAGCGCGATTTCTTCTCAAATGGGTTTTTTTTTTTAACTTTTGAAACGTCGCAGAAAACAAGTTATAGCGAAAACGCCACGATGACCTGTTTGGAGCATCGAAACCCTAGAATCCAAAGCTCTGATACCAAATGTTATGAAACCAGCTCAAGAAAAGATAGAAAAGATAGATCAACGCCTTAGAATTCAGCCTCTTCGAGGGGGCAACCTCCTTTACATTACATAAATGAACAATTCTTGGATGATACAAATGAAAAGACCTCCTTTCTATATATAGGAGTCTATGGGGTCATAACATAATCAGATCCGACATAACAATAATAATGTAAGGGCACAATAATAACAATAGTAACAATATGGGCACTACATGGGTACAACAATATAATAAGTGGGTTGTACTAATAACAATATGGGGTTACACTAGTAGTATATGGGCCTAATAAATGATTTCCTGCAGTATACAAAAGGTCATATCCTTTGGTTACATTAACATACCTTAGAATCATTTTAGTTGTCTTCCAATGTGTCTCCTTTGGCATCTCCATGAATCTTGAAACCAAACTCATTGCATACATTAAATCTAGTTAAATACTTGAAACTGCCAACCATATTTTTGTATAATTTTGGATCTACGTTGTTGCTACAATCTTCTTTTATCAATTTCAAACCCATGGTTGTTGAAGTTGGTGCATGATGAGTGTTTATCATTTTAAACCTATTTAAGATTTTTGATGCATACTTTCATTTCGAAATGAAAAATTGATCTTCCACTTTCTTCTTTTCTATTCCTATAATATATCTTAACATACACAAATCTATCATTTCAAACTCATTTTTCATGACCTCTTTGAAATTAGCAATGACGAAAACATCACTCGCTATGAAAATTCAATCATCTACATATAAAACCATAATTAAAATCTTACCATCACTTTCCTTGATGTAGAGTGTATGCTCACCATCACATTTCTTAAGTCCATTGTTCAACAAATATGTTTCTATCCTGCTATACCATACATGCGGTGCTTATTCAACCCATAAAGAGCTATCTTTAGTTCATACACCTTATTTTCTTGCCCTTGAACCTCATAATGAGGTGGATTCAGGACATACACTTCCTCTTTCAATACTCCATTCAAAAACATTTATTTCATGTACATTTGATATTAACCTTCCATTTATGTTGCATTGTTATTACCAAAAATGTCCTCACTATTTCCACTCTTGCAATTGGCATGAATGTTTCAACATAATCTTTTATGTGCTATTATTTGTATCTCTTAAAGACCATCCTTTCTTTATGCCTATCAATCCTTCCTTTAGCATTTATTTTGGCATTATAGACCCACTTCACACCAATGACTTATTTTCCTTATGGAAGACTCACTAACTCCCATGTACTATTATTTTATATTGCCTCTATTTTTTATTTCATTGTCGCTACCCATTTTTCCTCTTTAATCACATATTCAAAATTAATTCGATGATCAACATTAGAAAATAGAGAACAAAGAGAATTTAGACCTACATTACTTTCACCTTCATTTTTCTCATCATGAATATCACTCAAAGTTCTAAATTTATGTCTTCTCATACTTTCCAAAGATGGATTTCATAGTGTCACTTGATGTTGAACTTGGAGAAGATGGAGTTTTTGATATTTACTACGCACTTAGATGGGTATTTTCTTGAATGTGTGACACTATCCTATTTCTTATTGACAGTGTCACTTAATTACTTCTTTGTTGAGCTTAAATAGGTGTAGGAGGAGTCACTATTGTAGAAGTACCTACTGATGCTAATTTCACTTTGTATTCTTGTGGTAGTCTTGCTTTGACAATGATTTTCTTCTCCAAAATTCCATCCCATGCTTCCTCTTCTATAAACGATATATATCTACTAATTATTACCTTTTTGGTTATTAGATTATATAGCTTGTATGCATTGGATTCATCACTCTATCCCACAAATGTTTGTTTCTCCCCCTTTTTTTCCAACTTCTTTCTTAATTCATCTGGGACATTTGCATGTGCCACACATACAAACACTCTCATGTGAGTGACACTATGATTTATTCTACTCCATTCTTCTTCAGGAACCATTTTCTTTACATTTTTGGTTGTGAATCTATCTATAATGTAAGTTGTGTAAGCTACAAATTCAATTCAATAATCATTTGGAAAATTATTTTCCTTTAACATACTCTTTTCAATTTCCATAATTGTCCTATTTTCCCTTTCTGCAGCACCATTTTTATTAGGTGTGTACCTTGTTGTAAATTGTTTGTGAACTGCAAATGATTGTAACAGAGATAGACTTGTCAAGGAATTTATCTCCTCTTAGTATAGTTTTTGCTATTGTAAGTCCTAATGGAAACAAAAAGGTGTCTTTGAATTCATAGCGAAAGAACTCTTCATGGCCAAAGCAGATGTTTGGGCGCACCAAAGGTGAATAAAAAAACCTACTTTTAGTGTGGAAAGTCTCAAGGTTGAGACCATATCTATCTATATTCTTTGACTCAATCTCTGACATGATCAATTCATTGTTTACATGACAAAAAATATCGTTTTGTGACATTTCGTGAATAGAAACAATTGTCCCATATGGTGAATTCCATGTTGCAAATGAATCACAATTGGAAGATAATGGTGAACCAAGGTGAAGGATCTCGGGAAAGAGGAGTAACCAATGATCTGAGCAAATTCGCTAAAAATATCATCACACTTATGATATTTGGTGATATTTTTTACAAAGGTAAATCCATCTTCAACCAACTTATATCTCTACAAACACTCTCAGTGTAGGTTGGAAAATATCAATGACTATCAATGGGAAGGTATTGATCTGTCTACGTGCATTTTGGAGAATCAAAAAATAATCCATGTCCACATTTTAAACACCCATTTTGCATTTATTATTATATGTATAGATATTGATAAGGATGACAGTTCTTTCTATTATCCATTGAATAAATCAAATATCCTATCAGCGTTGTTTCTTAGACATTTTCAAAGTTATAGGAAACTAGAGGCCCCATTCTAAACTACTTGGGAGTTTATTCCTCGATATATATGTTGAACAAATTGAGAGTTTAGTCCTCAATATATATGCTCGATAGAGTATAATTTAGATTTCTTAATTCATCATTGATATTCATCATTGATATGCTCTAGGCATGGGGTTTAAATCACAACTTTCCCTTCCTCCCAATTACTAACCAGTTTCAAATATCCCATAATTTGAAGCTTCTTGATTTTTTTATATTATACCACATATAATAATGTCCACAAATTTGTAGAATCAACTTTTGTATTTGTACCTAGCCCTGAATAATAGTGAATCAATATGTGATGATTTTGATGGAAAAAACGAAAACACCTACACTGCAATGAGGAGGTTACCCATGACTAGCAACATTAAAGAAGGCCCAGTTGATATTTGGGATCAAAGGAGGAAATATAGGAAATCTCTTTTTTCTTCCTTTTTGGAAAATTTTAAATCTTTTTTGCATTGTCCTCAATGACACCAACAACAATTTCTAGCGGGGTAAATTTGGCATGGAAAATAGATTAGTTTTGACCCACCAGATTGTACTAACATAAGTTGTAGGAAAAATTATTCGTTCACTTATTAAAGCATCATTAACCCATTCCAAAACACAATTTGATAAAGAATCCTTATTCTAATTATCTAAAACAAGCTTCTATAAATTATTTATCAGTTGTCATACCTACACTATATATTTTCATTGGATAAAAAGATGTGTATTCGTTTCCTCTTGGGATTTACATAGGGAACATCTACTCAAGCCTGAACACCCCCGCTTCTTCCCATTCTCCAAAGTCAATAGTTTATCACTTAATGCAAACCATAAAGAAACATTAGCCTTATAAGGCCCATTATGTTTCCATAAAAATTAGCACCACCTTTGTCTATCTCCTACAAAATATGGTTTCACTATTGTTGCATAACCTAAATTTGTGGTGTACTCTCCATTTCTTGGATTTTTTAACCATGCCAAAATATCAATATTATCCAAATATAAATGAATGCGAGAAGAAAAAATCAAGTTGATGTAATTTCACCATTTAACAATAATATCCCCTTATGGACCAATTTTGAATATGAGTGCCATGCTCTCAAGCCATGATCTTGCAAATGATTAAATTTTCCATCTCCTAAGTAAACAATCCCATTATTATAAATATATGTTAAAATATCTTTAGATAGAATATAATTGTTTCTAGCACCTATCCAAGTATCATGTCCAATGCACACACTCTTTCCTTCTCTAATTTTCCATGCCACCTAATCTCTGATTAAAGGAAAATGCCTCACTAATGATTTCCAGATAATATATTCATTTGGTTCTAATTTTTTTGAATCCATTCAATGATTGGTTTTCCTCTGAAATATTTTGCATGGATGGTCCTTCCCCATAAAAAATTATCATCCAGAAACCTCCAGAGATTCTTTACTGCCAAATATTGACATTAATAATGGAATTTTCTTCAAACCGCATCCTCCCAAGTATTTTGTCTTGGCCGTCACAATCCATTTGACTGGGGGAAATCCAGCCTTATTCCTTACACCTCACAAAAGGAAGCAAACACATAGGTCATAGATATTTTCCAAATTACCTTTAGGAATCACTACAATGGATGAGAAGTTCCCAAGAATGGACTCTACTACATAATTTATAAGAATCAATATTCCACCTCTAAACAATAATATTTTCACCAATATTTCAATTCTATCTTCTATTTTCTTTATCATCCAACCTAATCCGCCTTTTCATATGCATTAGGCTTTAAGTTAAAGTCAAGGTACTCGAAACCATATTACATGGAGTAGCATTGAAAGAAAAGTATCGAGGAATTATATTAATAAAAGCATTGGAGATATAAGTTTGTGCAATCAAATATTTACCAAAATTTATCTACATGCTCGTGATCAATTCAAACTTGTCCAAGGTGCCTTTGATAAGAGTCAGATTATGTGCAGTTTTGGCTAGGAAGAGAAGGATATCATCAAACAAATAGTAAATTACTGATTATTGAGTTTTCAATTACCTTAATGCCTTGAATCTCACCCTTGGTGCTTACATATCTAATCGGTTTTCTTGGTAATTTCACAACTGGCAATAATAATAAGGGAGACAAAGGGTAGGAATCTTTTTTCCTCTGTCGGTAGGAAACTAAGCCCTTCTACTACCAACAAAAATGGTAGTGTGGAGAGAGGTCCTTGATGCAAACCTATTTGTGCCTAAAAGAAAGGGAAGGTTCATCCATTTATTAACATTGTGATTGAAATGGTCTAACTAAAACTCATCACCTAGGAAATGAAGTACAGGTTGAAGCCCACATGTGTCATAAGAAGTCTTAGGTAGATCTAGATTCCTCTGTCACAAGATTTAGAGAAGTCAATCTCAATAATAGACCCTTTTAAATTCATGATTTTCAAACTGTGTAAGCCCTCTTGAGCCGCACCGATTGCTTCATGGAGTTTGTGTCCCCTCCAAAAATGCAAGTTTCTCTTTAGAAATAGATATAGGGAGGATGGGTTTGATTCTTAAGGAAATGATTTTTGCTATGACCTTATATATTTCATTGGATGGGGATATAGGTTGAAACTTTTCCATAGAAGATGGGTCATCCACCTTGGGAATAAGAGTGATGAAAGACATATTGGGGCTTTTGTATTTCTGAAAAATTGTGCAAAACAATTTTTAGTTCATTTTTATAAAATTCATCTATGATTTCCCTATTCTCATCTTCCTCAACCAACCTAGGGAAAAGGTAATGTATTCTAATCACATTTGTGATCGTGGCTCTAGCTAGGGAATAGAAGAGGTTTTTGATTCAATAGGGTTTTATGCCTTCAATTTTTGAAATTGCCATGGCATCAGAGCCTTGAAGAATCCATATGGTATTGTGCATTTTCCTTCCCTTGGCGTAGGCCTGGAAAAATTATGTGTTCTCATCTCCACTAGCCAACATAATTTATCTTATTTTTTAATCATCACTCCTCTCATTCTTCTAAGAGTACTTTATCCTATTTTTATAGAGTCATAAAAGCCTTCATTGATTCAGAAGAGATGAATGCTTCCCCTTAATTATCAGTAAATTCCCGAAGCTATTATTCAATATCCCATAATTTATAGACCTTTATCCTTAGGAAAATGTTCTAGGATAGTTAAAGTTTTGGTAGTAGAATGTTCACGGATAGAGGGTTTATCTTGGGAGACGACTCTATTCCAGGCCAGCGCTACCCCCTAGCATATGATCAATGGAAGAGATTTGAAAGAATGAAAATTCAAGTTGGAAATCCAAACCCCCCATGCCCACTCCAAATCCTCCCTTGAACATAACCCTAAGTGGTCAGTGACTTGTTTGCAGATGTTCCATACCTTGTTATAAGAAGGACAAGTCATGAAAATGTGCTTTTCACTTTCTTCATCATTTTTGCACAAGGAACACCAACCTGGCACAATAAAAAAAAATTGAAGGTTATCCCAAGTGGGGATTTTATTTTCCAAAAAGCCCCACGTGAAAAGTTTTGATTTTTTTGGGAACTTAGCTTACCATAACACCTTCCACCACCTCTTGATAACGGTATCATCTCTAACACCCATAAGAAATATGTGTCCAATTTTATGGGTATAACGGCCAAAGGGAGAGATGATTCAATCTAATTCATCTTCTATGTTTGTCAGATGAATGTGTCCAGTTGATAGGGCATCCAAATATCCATTCCATGCCCCTCTAATGTCCCCTTCTAGACCCAATTCATCCATTGAAACCCATTCTTGGCTCCATATAGTTTTTACTATTGGATTGAAAATGAGCATGAGTTTGGAGATACGTCTATTTCTCAGGTTGTAAATTAAAGTGTGGGAAAGGACCTTAACCACAGTTTGGCCATGGATGGAGACCTATTCTCAAATGCACTTTCCTTCCTACTTTCCAAGCCATTCAACTTCATATAATTTCAGAGTTAATAATATCCCTCCGTATGACATAGATGTTTGTTCACTACTTGTCCACCCTCTTGATCCAATCTTCTAGTGAACTCAAGGAAATGCATTTTTGAGTGACAATCATTGTCCATAAGTTTTGAGTTCAAATTATTCTCCACCAACACTTAGTCTGCAAATATGTTGATAACAATAACATGTTCTTCAAGCCCCATCCTCCTTAAAGATTTTTCATAGCTAATTTGTCCCATTTAAGCCAAGGAAATACTCCATGATCCTACTTCCCCGACCATAGGAAATTGATGCAAATTTCTTGAACTTTTTCTAAGAATCCTTTTGGAATCCATGTGAGGAGCATCCAGTAAATAGGGAAATCTTCTAAAATTGATTTTATTGGAACTATCGACCCGCTCAAGCTAGCCACCAAAAAGATCGACTTTTCGGTCTTTTCTCAATCTTAGCTATGAGCGAAAACCAACCCTCCTTTCTATAAAAATTTGTATGAGGTTGACTCTGTTCCGGATTTAAACAGGAATGCAACAAATGACAGAGATAACCATAAACACATAGATGCAGTGGAAGTAATACTTCATTTCACTAATGTAAAATATTGAAATATGCTTACAAACAACAATGGAAATAAACCAGCTAGGGCGATGGTAGCTTATCTTTGATAAGAGATGTGGTAGCTACATGCCTCTAAACTGTGTTACAATGAGGCTCGAAGGCCTATTTATTGTTGAGAAACAATGGAAAACCCTAAACACCAAAAAACCCAACCCTAGGAGATGAAACGCCAAACTGTGGGCCCCATTTGGGTAAATTGGTACATCAACTTCCTAGGGTCGTAACTTTGGCATATGATCTCCTTTTGATGCGCACAATATCTCGTTAGAAAGATATATCAGAGAACTACAGCTTTGGGAGGAGCTACATCAGCTCATGGTCCCATCTGGCTCCCATTTTCCCCAAAAAATTTCATTTAGGGCCTCAAAACGTCTCTAGAAGTTCAGGACCCGAAAAACTACTAAAAATAGTAAATTGTGCTACAATTAAGGAAACTCAAAAGCTAAAAGAAAAACTAGTGGGGGTACAAGTGGACTTGGCAGGTGGCCACCAATATCCACCTGGATCATTCCTCCCCCCTTAGGAAGCAATGGTCCCCATTGCGTTGAGTTCCTCCATGAGATGAGGAAACTTCTACTGAACTTGGTCCCTGGTGAGCCACTTGCCTTGGTGAAGGAGTTGGCCTGCTTTGACAACTTGATACAGCTGGATATTTTGTTGGTGAGTGTGCTTGATCTGTGTGTCCATGATCCGATCAGTTGCAGCTTGTTCCATGTAATCTGGATTTAACTCTATGGGTGTGAGTTGTTCTGCAATGTCGGATGTGTCTAGTAATGGTGGAAAGTATGGTCGAAGGCAGTCTGCACTGAACACTGGGTGCAGGCCAAGGAATGGGGGAACGCTGAGCTCAAATGCGTTATCTCCCACAGCCTTGGTAATGGTGTAAGGATCATTTCAGAGTGGTCTGAGTTTCTGATAGGATCCGGTAAGACATTCCTTTTGCAAATGCAACTAGACTTTGTCACCCACCTAAAACTTGTGTGGCACCCAATGTTGATCATGTCACTACTTTTACTTGGCATTTGATTTCTCCAGAATGTCATGGACCTGCTCATGAATATGTTGGATGTGCTCAGTGAAGCTAGTTTCCTTATCTTTTTTGGACTGGAAATGAGCTGAATCTATGTGAGTAGCTACAAATGGCATGGCCACGTCAATGGGACATAGTGGTTGGAATCCAAAGCCCACCTGAAAATGGTTGTGGCCAGTCGAGCTATGAAGAGCCTGGCTGTAGCTATGTTGAACATAGGGGAGGCTCTCGTCCCATGTTCGTGGATTCTTTGAGTTGTACATGTGCAGAATGTGTATAATCATCCTGTTGACAACCTCTATCTAGCCATCAGTTTGAGGATGGAAAGTTGTGGACTTAGTGAGTTTGGTGTCCAGCATCGACTAGAGACTGTACCAAAATGTACCGAGGAACCTGTTGTCCCAATCTAAGATGATAGAATGTGGGATTGCAAAGTGTACCCACACTTGTTCAAAGAAGAGTTTCGTAGTGGCTTCTGTTGTGATATTCTTCTTGCAGGCCGCCATAATGGTTATCTTTGAGAACCTGTCAACAACCACAAAAACACAGTCATTTCCATGCTTAGTGGAAGGGAAGTCATGACATGTAGTCCACGGAGATGGATTCCCAAGGTTGCCTAGGGATAGGTAGCGGGGTATAGAGGCCTTGCTTCTTGGTGGTTGGTTTGGAAATGGCACAGGTAGTGCATGATCTGATGTACTTCCAGACATCCTGTCGAAGAATCGGCCAATAGAAATACTTTTGCAATACTGCCACCGTTTTCTCGACCCCAAAATGCCCAACAACCCGACTGTAGTGTGCTTCCCAAATCATCTTGGCACGCTCGCTCGAAGGAACACAAAGGTGACCCAGGTGGCATAACAGGGCATCCCGGAGGTGAAAATCTGGAACATGCTAACCCTCCAAGAGTTTCTGGTATGTGTGGCCAAATTCTAGGTCGTTTTTGTAGAGAAGTGGCCAATCAGAAGTCTCATGCCCATAAGAGTTGAGCATGGTGGTTAACGCCATGATCGGTGGTCAACTGAGGAAATCTGCAACATTATTGGTGCTACCCTTCTTATACTTGACATTCAAATGGAACTATTGCACGTATGTGGACCACTTCTAATGGCGATCATTCTGTAATTTCCCTTGGGTCTGTATGAACTGTAGGGTTCAGTGGTCTATGTGTATGATTATTTCCTTCCCCAAAATGTAATGCGTGATTGTGTCTAAAAATGTCTCACTGTGATATGCCACTGGATGCCCATGTTGAGTAAGGACTGCCCTAGTAGCATAGTCAGAGGCATATGTCTCGACCTCAAATGGTTGTTGCAAGTTTGGTAATGTGAGCACTGGTGCCATGTAGAGGCGATATTTCAACTCTGTGAATGCCTTCTGTTGAGTTTCAGACCAAAAGAATTTTACTTTCACTCCTCCCTTGGTGACTTGACTCAAGGGTCAAGTGATATGAGAAAATCCCAACACGAACCTGCGGTAGAAGTTGGTAAGACCTAGAAAGTTGCGGAGCTCTGTCAGAGTGGTTGGAGATGGCCAATCCCGAATGACTTGGATCTTGGCTGGATCCACATGCACCCCCTGTTCATCAATAATGTATCCCAGATACTGAACCTGCATCATGCCAAAAGTGCATTTCTCCAAATTGGCACATAACTTGTGTTGCCATAGTGTTTGGAGAACCTGTCGGATGTGGTGCAAGTGCTCTTCCCAACTCTGGCTGAAGATCAGGATGTCATCCAAGTATACGACTATAAATGAGTTGGTGAATGGCCACAACATGTCATCCATTAGCCTCATGAAGGTTGCAGGAGAATTCGTCAATCTGAAAGACATAACCAACCATTCAAAAAGGCCCTCCTTGGCTTTGAAGGTAGTCTTCCACACATTGGAGGGTTCGATTGGTACCCGGTGATATCCTAACTTCAAATCGATCTTGCTGAAATATTTTGCGCCCTTCAGTTGGTCCAGGAGGTCATCAATCTATGGGATCGAGTACCTATTACGGACAATGATCTTGCTCAGTGCTCAATAGTCAATACAAGGTCTCCAAGTCCCATCCTTCTTTTGTACCAACATGATCGGGCTCCCACTGGGAAATGAACTCGGACAGATGTGACCTTTCTGCAACAACTCCTGAATCTACCTCTTGATTTCATCGTTCTTCAGAATGGAGTGCCAATAGATTGTTCCATTGGGTAGTGCTGCACCTGGGGTCAGATCGATGGAGTGCTTGACCCAACAGTGCAGAGGAACCCCTGTAGGGGAGGCGAAGATGTCCTCGTACTCCTCCATGACCTTGTCCATCTGTAGTTGTCGTACGGAGGGGCCCCGTCTGGAGGTCGCAGCCGCTGTCTTCTTCTTTCCTTGAGGGGCATATCATCAGGAAAACAAATTTCCTGATTTTGGAAATGAGCTTACTACATTGTTTTGCAGTAACTAAAGAGATGGCGATAGGCAGTGCTACCTCCGGTATCCTGTACAACTTATTTCCCAAAGTAACAACAAAAGCACGGGGCCTTGATTCATACACAGCATGTCGCTTCCACAAGTATGGTTGTCCTAATAATACATCACAAACTTCAAGGGGAGCAATGTCACACAATACCTCATCTGTGAAGGGCTTGATGTTGTATGGAAGGTGACACTGCTGGTTCACGTGAAGATCCCGTCCTTAGTGAAGCCACCCGATGGTGTACAGTTCTGGATGTGTTATGGTTGGTAAGCCCAGCCGCTTCATGATCTCTGCTGAAATGAGGTTCTTTTGGCTACCACTGTAGACAATGAACTGTTGCAGGGATCCCTTTACCCACATCTGGGAGTGGAAGAGACGCTCCTCCTCCTTTGGATCTTCGGGTTCCTCCTTTTGTATCTTCGTGGTGGCAACAGTGGCATTGGGATCCGCATCGATAATCTGCTTCCATTTTTCATTCCCCTGGTTAGGTTCTAACTCAGAGTCGGAACATGCATCTGATTCGGAAACCTTTAACTTGGCCACCAGTGACTTCTTGGTCCGACACTAACTTGTGTTGTGAGTGGAGCTCTTATGGAACTCACATCACTTTCCTGTGTCCTTGTTTGGCTTCAAGGTACTGTTCTTTGCTTGCAGCTTTGGCGGGTTGTCTTGGGCTACCCCGCCTTGGCTTTTTCCTTTGTTCTATGGTTCAGGGGCGCTCTTCCCTTGCTTCAGATTCATAGATCCAAAGTCTCGCTTCTTTTGTTTAAACATTTGCTCGACCTTGACGGCATATCGGTATGTCGTGCCGACCGAGGGGATGTTTAGGAATTTTATTTCTTCCTGGATGTACTTGTGCAGGCAACCATGGTATTTGGGTACCAAATGCTCCTCCGAATCATTGATACCCAACTTTGTGTGAAGGGTATGGAAAATATTGGTAAACTCTGGCACGTCCTGGTCCCTCCCCTACCGCAGCATGGTCCACTTTATGTATTGATCCTCATAGCTTCTGACAGGGTAGTGCTGCTCCTTAATGGCATCCCAGAATGAATCCCAAGTGGGTGTGGCTGAAAATAATGACCCTGTCCTTTCATGCTTTTGCTCGTAGTAGGTTTCCCACCATTCCTTGATGTGGGGGACTGCTTTGAGAAGAGCGAAAATAATCTTTTCCTGACTGGAAAAACCATGAACAGAAAAATATCCATCTAGTAGATTTGACCATTTATCGACAGCATTTGCATCTATCTGACCCTCGAATATGGGGATTTCAAATTTAACTTGTACGTTAAACAGTGTGGAGTTTCCAAATTAGCTGTTGGAAGCCGATGCATTGCCCCTCGGTAGCCGCTGAAGGATCTGGGCAAAGTTTTTCATCATCACATTCCTTTGTCACTCGAGGGCTTCTTTGAGCAAGATTTTGATAGGATCTCCTGCCCCCTCATCTTTCTTTTCATCCACCATGGGAGGCCATAGGGATTTGCAAGGTTGATCTTGCAAAGGTTCGACCAGTTCAAGCCCTAACTCCTTATATTCTGACCTCGTTGGGGACATGCAAAGAAAAACAGAGAAAAAGCAGACCGCTTTGATACCACTGATCCAGATTTAAACAGGAACGCAAAAAATTATAGAGATAACAATAAACACAGAGTTGTAGCAGAAATAATACTTAATTTCATTAATGTAAAATACTAAAATATGCTTACAAAGAGCAATGGAAATAAACCAGCTAGGGCGATGGTAGCTTCTCTCTAAGAAGAGATGTGGCGACTACATGCCTCTAAACTATCTTACAATGAGGCTCGAAGGCCTATTTATTGTTGAGAAACAATGGAAAACCCTAAACACCCAAAAAGCTAACCCTAAAAGATGAAACACCAAACTATGGGCCCCACTTGGGTAAATTGGTATATCAACTTCCTGGGGTCATAACTTTGGCATATGATCTCCATTTGACGCGCACAATATCTCATTATAAATATCTATCCAAGAACTACAACTTTGGAAAGAGCAACATCGGTCCATGGACCCACGTTGCTCCCAATTTCCTCAAAAAACGTCGTTTAGGGCCTCAAAACGGCTCTGGAAGTTTAGGACCTGAAAAACTGCTAAAAATAGTAAATTGTGCTACAATTAAGGAAACTGAAAAGCTGAAAGAAACGATGGTGGGGGTCCAAGTGGGCTTGGTAGGTGGCCGCCAATATCAACCTGGATTAGACTCCCAGGTACTTTATTCCATCTTCCAATGCGTTAGATGCAAAATGAAGTCGCTAAATTAGATGGTGTGTCTCCCCATCATACAAATTTTGCATGGAAATTATGAATTTCTTATTGCTTACTGTCATTCTGGTGGATTTCCTATATAAAGAGAGAATTTCTCACAACAAGCTTAATTCTCTAGGAGAACCATTGCAAAAGATGAGGATTTTATTGACAAATAGAAGATATGTTGTGGCTGGGTTCTTAACAATAAGAGTTCCTTAGAATTCACCCCATATTTTTGCCTCTATCAGTAGGAAACTAAGCCCTTCTGCTACCAACAAATATGGTAGCGTGGAGAGAGGTCCCTGGTGCAAACCTATATGTTCCTAAAAGAAAGGGAAGGTTAATCCATTGATTGAAACGATCTAAATAAAACTCATCACCTAGGAAATGAAGTACGGGTTGAAGCCCACATGTGTTATAAGAAGTCTTAGGTAGATCTATTTGACTCTGGCATAAGATTTAGAGAAGTCAATCTCAATAATATCCCCTTTTAAATTCATGATTCTCAAACTGTGTAAGCCCTCTTGAGCCGCACCGATTGCTTCATGGTGTTTGTCTCCCCTCCAAAAATGCAAATTTCTCTTTAGAAATAGATATAGGGAGGATGGTTTGATTCTTAAGGAAATGATGTTTGCTATGACCTTATATATTGCATTGGATGGGGAGATAGGTTGAAAATTTTCCATAGAAGATGGGCCGTTCACCTTGGGAATAAGAGTGATGAAAGATATATTGGGGCTCTTTTCTTTCTGAAAAATTGTGCAAAGCAATTTTTAGTTCGTCTTTATAGAATTCATCCATGATTTCCCTATTCTCATCTTCCTCAACCAACCTAGGGAAAAGCTAATGTATTCCAATCACATTTGTGATCGTGTCTCTAGCTAGGGAATAGAAGATGCTTTTGCTTGAATAGGGTTTTATGCCTTCAAAATTTGAAATTTCCATGGCATCAGGGCCTTGAATAATTCATATGGTATTGTGCATTTTCCTTCCCTTGACATAGGCCTGGAAAAGTTTTGTGTTCTCATCTCCACCAGCCAACCAAATTGCTCTTCTTTTTTAATCATCATTCCTCTCATTCTTCTAGGAGCACTTTATCCTATTTTTATATAGTCATAAGAGCCTTTGTTGATTCAAAAGACATGAATACATCCCCTTCATTATCAGTAAATTCCCAAAGCTATTTTTCAATATCCCGTAACTGATAGACCTCAACTAACTTCTTGGTTTTAGCCATTTATTTAGTTTCCAATTTAATGAGCTTTAGATTATACTCAAATTGTTTGGTCACGGAAGATCCTAAATGAGGAGCAAAATATTTCCAGTGAGAGTTAAAAATGCATCAAAACTCCTCATCTTTTAACTAGGAGGAGTTCATATTGAAAGGACTAGCCACTTTCAGGGAGGCCCCTTTGATTTCCAAAAAAATGGGGGAGTGGTAAAAATCACCCCATGCTCCTATCCATTATTTAATCAGAGATAATATTTCCACTAGAGCCTCTGATAATAAGAAATTATCAATTCTCTTGGCCACTATTTCTATCCCTATATGATGATTCCACCAAATAGGGGCCAGTTTCATAGTTTCCAGATCCACCATATTTCTTCCTTCAATTCTATTGAAAAAGGAATCAGCAAGAGGGTCTGGCCTATCCCTAGGACCCCAGAATTTGAATGTTCCCAGGGAAAATTTGAAGTCACCACTGACAATATGGCTCTAATATTTAATTAAATATTTGTTGAAAAGTCTATCCCAAAACTCCTTGTGGTTGAGGGAAGGCCCATAAAAATTTAACAAAGTGAATGAGGAATCGAGATCCTATGAAAATTCCTCAATGGGCAAACTAGAACCCATGCTTAGAAACTAGAGACTTGAATATTTCTAACTTCCCAACCCACTAAAATACCCCTAGATCTTCCACTAGCATCGAAAGCCATGAACCTCCAACCCTTTAGCAGAGTTTCTAAACAATTATCTATGACATCACCTTCACCAAATATTTCTTAAAGGAATATCACATCCAGACAATTAGCTTCAAATAGTCTACAAAGAGCACATTTTCTATGGGGACATGCTAGAGCCCTACAATTAAAGGAGAGGAGATTCATTAGGAAACCCCTTGAGGGGCATAAAGCACTCTAAGGGACCCTTGTAAAGAAAGTTGTTTCCCCGCTGCTGGGCCTTCACACAATTTTTCTTTTTCCTTAATTAGGTGGGTTTTCCTACCTCTACATATACCCTTATAAATAGAAAGGGATAACTTCTGAAGACCCCATGCAATTCTCTCGTTATGGGGCAGAATCGACCTCGAGCAAAGATTATACACCACAACTTTAGGTGTTGACACCTTAAATCAATTTAGTGAGGTAGAGGATGATGGGGAGGAGTGACTACTCATCACATATGAGTAAGGGCACATGGCCTAAGCATGAGAGGGTAGCCTAGAAAGGGGGAGAGAGGAGGGAGGGAATATAGCCTTGGCAGGGATTCCAAGACTACTATCAACATGAAAATGATAGCTTGAATGTAAAGGTGAAGCAGGGGAAGGTGTTGGGAGGAGGTGATATAAGGAAAATAGGGAAGGGTATAGTGATGCTCAAGGCTCCAACAGAACCCGATGAGAAACATCGCATGATAGGGAAGAAAAGCATAAATTTGAGATAGGGGAAATAAATTTACAAGGGGATGATAGGGTAGTACCTGCATAGGTTGTTGCTAGAGAGTCAACCTTTGAGATTGGGGCAACATGCTCCTCTTGCATCCTTGGATTATCTTCACCAACAACTTCCTAGCCATCAGTCTTTTCTAGGGAAATTGATGCATCTAGGCCGAGTGCCAAGACATTCCCAAAATTGCCATGATCCTTTGTTGTATTGTTAGAGAGATTTGTTATACCATGTGGTTTCGAGGCAAGGGATAGGTTCGTTAAACCTATAAAAGATATCAATGTTAGCCTCTCTCATAAAACAATAATAAATCCAAAAATAAATAAATTAATTAAATATTCCAAGTTAGGAATTTGTACCTAACTCTTGGGTTGTTCCTCTAAGATAGGAGTTAGTTTAGGTAACTCCTATATTGGTGTGTGTCTGGTGAGAAACTATCTCAACCAAAGGAGAAATTATCTCAACCAAAAGTGTCTAAGATAGCACGCATTATCTTGAGAACACTGTCTCTCATCTATTTATTTGTAACACTATATTCAATTATTTTAAGAATGAGAGTGAGAGAGAATATATGAGGCTTCAGCCTTTTTTCGCTAATATTTTGTGTCTGATTTTTATGTGTGTTTTTCTGTAATTTGTTTGAGTTAGTTTCATTTTCAATATGTGGTATCAGAGCAGGTTGATAATCAAGAATGTCAAATAAGCTTGGTGCAGGTTGATAATCAAGCATGTCAAATAAGCTTGGTGCGGTAATGAGAATCATTGGTGTTATATGATCGCTGAATAAGCCACAGATGTTGCTTCTGTGCGTCAAGAGAGAATGACTATAAAGGTGGGGTGTTCAAACGCTGAGAGCCTGCGTGTGAAGAGCAGGTCAATGCGCGTGAGAGCAGATCGAAGGCGTAAATTGAATGCATGTGAGAGCAGGGCGAATGCGTTTATAAAGAGCAGTTCGAAAGGGAGAATAAGAGGATTATGTGCAGAGCCTAGACAATCAGCTGTAATCCTCCATTAATTAAAGCCGCAATAACATTTTTGAATAGTGTAATCAAAAGAGTAAGACGCATACTGTTTGCGTAATTTTGTTGAGCCTTGCGAGTATGAGAAATCGTACTGGGAATGGAATAATTGGGATATAGATGTTGCATACGTTATCAAGGTACACATAGTTTCACTTGGTGTGGAATTGCAATTGATTATTGGGGCTGAGTGCTGAATCGAATAAGTTGAAGTGGTATTGTTGATTACACTACCTACGAATTGTGTTATGATCCCTGCCAGTTTTTTTTTAAGTGATATGTTCACGCTGCGTGCAAATTACGAAGCGTTTTCTCCAACAACAGATATTCAAGCAACATTGTTTTCATCCCGTTTGTTTTTCTACGATTTCTCTGCATATTTTCTGCGGTAATATTCAATTTATTAATTCCTGTCAGTGTATTATCAATTGATTATCGTAGAAAACCAGAATGGTATTTTTTTTTTTGGAAGCAGAAGTCGCTGGAAATCTGAAGTTGCGCTCCGGGAAAGCAAAGTTTACTCAGAATTGCATCAAAATTAGGGCATCATTGCAAAGAAGGCATAGCTCTTGCTATAAACAGTGGCCTATTGGGTAACTATTCTTGGCCAACATTGTAGGTGGTTTTGTGTCATTCTCCTTAGTTGAGGAACACCATAAGCGTCATTTTTTATTTGCGGTGGCTACACTCGATCCCATGACCACAATGTTCAATACTCCCTCAATGGTCTAAATTGTGTGGATACAAAGGTTTAAACTAAGAAGGAAACATAATGGATCAAGTTTGGAATGCAATGTGACAGTGCTCCAAAGAGTGGTAGCTTAGATGCTACAAAGCATATGGCAATGGGCCAGATTGAAGCCCATGAGACGAGATGCAACATTAGTGAATTTTTGTTTTATAAAAACTGAAAGCTACAAACTTGATAAAAGCATAGATTCCCTCTGTGCTAAGACGACGAAGTTCTATCGACCACTGAAAATGAAATGCCTTGCTCAGGTAACCTCTTTCGTTCAAATGCTCTGCAATTTACCGATGGAGTTTTATCTTCAGAATGTGCAAGTGTTAGTGTTTCTGCCGAAAATGAAGGCCATAGA
The DNA here is from genome assembly GCA_031772625.1 of Pinus tabuliformis. Classification (NCBI taxonomy): domain Eukaryota; kingdom Viridiplantae; phylum Streptophyta; class Pinopsida; order Pinales; family Pinaceae; genus Pinus; species Pinus tabuliformis. The sequence goes on from CM062815.1 coordinate 884,040,456, forward strand.
AACACTTTGTCAATGAATTCTGTGAAGATAAATAAGAAAGTTGGAGGACGTGTTTCAAGGAGTCAACACTATGGATTATGCATAGAACTCAACAATGTGTGAAGGACCTGCATGAAGCAACCAACCAACAGAAGCGCAAATACTTGTGTGGTACATCCAAAAACCGACTGGAGAACTTCGTAAGTCTAAGCTTATTTTTCTACCGAAATTTCCTTTGCATTCATTTATGCCAAGTATTTGCCATATCCTTTTTTCCACTCACTTATTAAAGGGACTCACATAGATAAATTCAAGGGAGTGGGAAAGTAAAGTGAATAAAACACATTTAGAGAATTTTCTAATGTTAGATGAGTCAAAAACTTAAATTGAAGTTGAATTTCAAAAGTCAAAGTGAAGGTTGAGTGAAAGTTAAGCGGAGCTGAAATTGAAATTGAAAAGTGTATTTTTTAATTATAGTGTTTTTGGGGAGAGATAAGGAATGGATAAAATAATTTTTATTTGGGAGTCATAAGGGTGAATAAGGTTGATGATTTGTGGAATGGTAAGGTGAATTTCATTTAGTCATATTTGAAGTCATAAGAGGCACTTTTTGAAGACAAGTTGCTTCAAGCATTTGTGAGCTTGACATTCTCATTGCTTGAGAAATTGAAGATTATGTAATCTAAAGTTTAATAAAAAAATCATTTTTTGTGTTGATTGTGTCCAAGATCCGCCCGAAATTGAATAAGGGGATCTTAGGTACACCATGTGTATTTGTGATGGCGAGTGTTTTTATGGCTTCATGTTGTTGCTTATGATTTGTGTCTAGTTTTGACACATAAATGATCTCATTTAACACACATAAAGTTCAATGCAAGCAAGCACAACACTTGTAACAGAATAGCACCAAGGAAGGATAATTAAGCTCAACACATGCATTTGCATCACGACAACAAATAATCAAAGTTTTAAACATCGGGATTCTACCTCAACGAACAATTTCACTCAATACAATCAAGTTAATGAATCTGTAAACTTCAACGTTTCAAAGCACAGTCTACATCAACATTGTTGAACTTGTAATCAAACTCAAATCACATTGAATTGTAAGGGTGCATTCTCGGTTGAAACCGACACCCAAGTTTTGAATTGATTCAAATTGAATTCATTGTAACAAGTCATTGAAATCATTGTAAGCTTTTTTGGATGCATTTTCAACAGTGTTCAACACCCATCCTTTAAAGCACACTCAAGTGAGTCCACGAGTTTTAACTCTAAATAAAACAAACAACAAGTTCACATCTCCTGCAAGCGAGCGTGAGTATTCATTCAAGCAATTTGCATCAAAATAGTACAAAGTTCAGACTTTCAAGTGAGCCAGAGTGAAGTTCATTGCAGCAACCATCAAAGCAACCAAACAAGTTCAACTCTAACACCAATCAAGCAAGTTGAGATCGACATCAAGCGAGCGTGGCTATTCCTTCAAGTAAGGCAAGTGAGCATTTATGCAAACACGATCATCATCAAGCGAGCGTGAATTCCAGAGTTTAAGCAAGAAAGTTCTACAACTCTAGCAAGTGTTCCCAGCAAGTGCAATAAGCAACAAATCAAGCGAGCATGCCATTCAAGTCCCATAGCAAGCGAGCCTGTCATTCAAGTAACAAAATCAAGTGAAATGGTTCAAAGCACAACATCTACGACAAGAGAGCCTGATTTCAAGTGAGCAAGTTCAAATGGCACGACATATTCAATTGTTAAACATTCTTCACAGTTTGATCATCCCCAGTGATTAAGACATGGTGCACATCAGCAAAGAAACTCTTGCTGATATTTCACGGCATCTACGACAAACACATGAAACAATTGAGTTCCTTCAACTAGAATCGCAACTACAAAGAGATGAGTTGCAACAGAAGAGTGCCTCTTCCAAGTCATTCAACCATACAGATGAAGATAAAGATGTTGATTCCAAATCACTCATCCAAACAACTTCAAGTGTCGAAGTTGTTCATGAACAAATTCAAATTTCTTCCAAACCCATCACCAAGCCCTGGGAAGAGATTCAAAATAACAAGAATCAACGAGGCTTAGGATATGTCACTGATTACACCAACTTACATATCCCAGATTATTCCAAGCCAATTAAGTTCGTGAGTGCAGGATTTCTTGCACAACACACCTCAGAAGGTTCTGAGAAAATTGCAGACAAACAAAATTGCACGCAACCTGAAGTTGAAGTTCAACCAAAGTGTTCTCATTGTCAAAGAACTGGTCATATGGAAGATCAGTGTTTTGATCTCCATCCTTGTTGCCATTGTGGCAAGCCCAATCATTCATCAGAAAAATGTTGCAACCAACAAAAATCAGCTAGACTGAAGATACATTATGAATGGATCGATCCTTGGGAATGGTCATCCATAATCAAAAGATTGTCTCAGTTCTACAACCGACTACAATCACACATAGTGCAGCCAGCAATGAACCGATGATGGTACTCTCATGCAGTTGAACGAGGGAGTACAACAGTGAAACTCTCCTACAACTGAAGGGGGGGAGTTCAAATATATTTTGGAGAAGATTGTCTCTCCTTTCAGCTGACAAAGGGGGGAAAATGTCAATGAAATTGACAAGTGGTTGTCAGACTGAAAGTCTCGACAACATCAGCGAAGCAACCAATGCGCATCTTCATCAGCCAGTGGGCATTTGTCATCAGCAGTGAGCATCAGCAAATTCGCCAATGGGCGATCAACAGCCAAAGCAGTAGTGAGCAGCTTTCATCATAGCAAAAGTAACATAGAGTTGTTTTTCGACATTTTCAGCCAGTGGGCGATCATCATCAGCAAATACGCCAGTGGGCGTTCATCAAATTGTGTTAGTGGACACCGGATGCTGTTCTCAAGCAAAGGACAGTTGGATCCTTTTGTAACTTGGCACAGATGGAGTTGTCAAGCGTGCTTCTGAGATGAATCAGTCATGCAGCTGACTCAGTCTCTTCATATTGCAGTTTCTTCAGCATCCAAATTTGGCGGTTTTTTTTCAGGCAATGTTTCTGAGGATCAACATGAGAACTTGGAAGATGGTTCCTCGTTCTTATTTTGGATTTATCATTGAAGGGGGGAATGTTAGCCTCTCTCATAAAACAATAATAAATCCAAAAATAAATTAATTAATTAAATATTCCAAGTTAGGAATTTGTGCCTAACTCTTGGGTTGTTCCTCTAAGATAGGAGTTAGTTTTGGTAACTCCTATATTGGTGTGTGTCTGGTGAAAAATTATCTCAACCAAAAGTGTCTAAGATAGCACGCACTATCTTGAGAACACTGTCTCTCATCTATTTCTTTGTAACACTATATTCAATTATTTTAAGAATGAGAGTGAGAGAGAATATATGAGGCTTCAGCGTTTTTCCGCCAATATTTTGTGTCTGATTTTTATGTGTGTTTTTCTGTAATTTGTTTGAGTTAGTTTCATTTTCAATAATCAAATTCACACTTTTTTCTTAGAATAGAGTTGGAGGGGTGGTTACTAGCCCAATACAACCCTATGAGTTATCCCCTTCCTTTGTGTGGGAGAAATCTACGATATATGCCCATATTTGTTGGAAAATTCCCTCTTCCAATTCATAGTCGACCTATTCTTCTTCCTCCATGTGTGTCCTCGAGCTGGTAACTGATAGATCAACCACAATAAATGTTGAAGAGCCTCTAACATGTTCCATGAACCTTCTAGTTATGGAGATAATAAGTAATTTTAGAGTTAACCAACAAAGGAAGGATATTAGCTTACGTTGAAGACTGTGGTAGGGAGCAGTCTTCTTAAGAATGAATTCCACACCTTTTCCTGAAGGATTTAGCTTCCTATAGGTTTCCAACTGAAAGTCCTAGGTCTTCCCTCGTCCCCATTTGACCAACCGCAAATCCCATTGCTATAGTCTGATCACCCTATTTCACCCCCTTAGATGAAATTTTCTTCATATTAAAAAGTAAAAATAATATATATATATATATATATTAGAAATGAAAATTTAAATTAATAAAAATTTGTGATATGATCATAACTAATACATCGAAATTGGGCTCTTTCAATTGAGTTTTGTTTTTACATGTTAGTTTTAGAAATGTCCATTGTATCCAAAAATGTTACATTCATGACATCTAAGATTTTCAATATACAGGTGTAGACACACCAAAAGACATGCCTAATAACACAATATTTACTATACATAATGACAACTTTAGGGATGGACTACATCTCCAAACCTAGGTCCCCTAGAGTGTGGGGAGAACGAAATATTCAAATTAGGCAAAACTTGATCAGCGTTATTGATAGCATTTCTAGATGAAGAGGGGTCTAGAGGATTCTTATTTAGTTAATTTTGCAAGTCTTTATTTCTCTATCGTAACTTGAGATCTCATCCCTTGTCCTTCACAAAGTATTTCATCCTACATTTGGTTAATCCTCTCCAAAATCTAATTATTCTCATCATAGCAGTGGTACAACATTTCAAAAAATCTTCCAATTACGCATATTACGATGGGTGTGAAGGTGATTTGAGTTAATCATAACAGTTATAGGGAGGGCCACACTTTGACTAAGAAATGTCCAAGTGTCTAAGGCCTCACTATAATCGCATATACTTCATTGGATTGAATGAAATTGAACCCCACCAACTTTTTGGTGTGGCATAAATAAAGGCCCAAACCAAAATAAATCAAATTGTAAAACACTAATCCATGGAAAACTCGAATTTAACTGCTATGGAAAGGATTCCAATAGAATTCAATAGAACCCCACTTAACTAGAAAATTACTCAACTGAGGATGAATGGACTAAACTTGAAGGTTATTTGCTAGTCTATTATATATAGGTTTTTCATAGCAAGTGTTATGTGCTCCCATCCTTCCTTATGGTATTTGGTCTTTTGAAATTTTCTATATTTAAAAGTGGTTGATTGGTCAATTCGTTGATTTAGGAGGCTTCATGGACTTTCTCCTATAAGTGTTGAGCCTTCACCCTAAAGGCATAGGAAGGATTTTGTTGCTTCTTTTGAACTAGCTCAATCAAATGCAATGGAATCAAACACTCCCTTAGGGGATCATCGTTTGAGGATGAAATAAAAGATCAAATTTTCCTTTATGATATTGGTGATAATTTTTCTGATTAAATTTGGTTTCAATTAAAATCTATAAAATATCAAATTAAAGCAAATATGCTATAACAAAATATCTTAGATACTTCTAAGTGTAATATAAACCTCTTCTAAAAACCTTCATTACATTATATATCTTTTATAAGTACTTCATTTTAAAGGTTCTTCTAAACTCTCATTCTTTCATTATAGCCAATAGTAATGACACTAACTCAACTACCCAATATACTAGTGTTCATACACCCTCTTCTACAAGAAAATAATTTACTTAACACTTTTATTAAGTCACAATACTCATAAATAAATAATCCCTTTTCGTTTATTGGAGAAAAGTCACTCTAATAAATTCAAATGCATGGTTAACTTCTTTATTTGAATGACATATTTTGAAAATATTTCAAAATCCAATAAATAAGAGCCAACTTCCAATAAATTCAAATTCATTATTAACTTCTTCAATATTTTGAAAATATTTCAAAATCTAATAAATAAGAGTGAACTACTATACATTAAATTTCAGAATATCCAATATCCAGAACCAAATTTAGTTCAAGATGCATGATCTCATTTATATTTGATTTTGTAGATTAACTACACGCATGAACCCACACATAAACAAATGACTCATATGGTGGGTTTCACGTTGCAAATGAGTGACCGATGGAAAAGATCGGTGAACAAAGCTACATAAAATTTAACAACGACCTAAACCATCTGACGGCTGACATCGTTTGTCGTACCATATCTCTGCCAACGAGAACCCATCTTCGACCAACTTCTATCTCTGCAGAATCTCTCATCCCAGGCTGGAAAATACAGATGTCGTCCAATTACCAATGGCCAAGTATCAATGGTAGGAAATTCAAATTTAAAGTAGTTGTTTTATCATTTTAATGAGGAATATTTTTAACTGACGAACAAATTACTTTTGCTTTATGAAAATTTCTCTTTAAATACAATTTAAAAATTTATAGTAAACCATGATTCACTATGGTTGACAATAGTTTGTGATGGTTGACCATGATTACAAACTCAAGGGATTTATATTAAACTCTAAGATTAATATTATATGAAACTTTTGAGTCAATGTGTTCCGAACCATCAAACGTGGTTCATCATCAAGACTAAGATGAGGAGTTTGATCATGGCTAGAGAATAAATAATGAGAATTATGTAGAAGGATGGTTGACAATGATTATAAACCCAAGGGATTTCTATTAAACTCTAAGATTAATATTATATGAAACTTTTGAGTCAATGTGTTTCGAACCATCCAGCGTGGTTCATCATCAAGACTAAGATGAGGAGTCTGATCATGGCCAAAGAATAAATATTGAGAATTGTGTAGAAGGGAGCTCATTTTAACGATTATATTATAATCATAGAATATTTATCTTAGGGTATATATACCTTGGATTTACAATTTTAATCCATTGGGTTTAATATTATTCCGTTGTGTTTTTAGTATTAATCCCATGGGTTTACTAGTGCCTTGGGTTTATAATATCAATCCCTTGGGTTTATTAATCTAAGGGTTCATATTCCTAGGTTATAATATTATTCATAGGGTTTATAATATTAATCGTAGGGTTTAATATAAATCTCTTGGGTTTAGAATATAAATTCCTTGGGTTTATTAATCACTTGGACTTATAGTATTAATGATCGCTTACCTTTATAATATTTTTTGTTTGTTTGTCAAATTGTTTATGTTCTTCTAGGCTTGACTTGTGGTTTGAGAAACCACGACCTGGTGGCATCTAATCCATCAAAGTCACCTGAGGATCGCACCCGACCTAGGTCACAACAGCCCTCAACTAACTAGAATTTTAGCATGTTTCATCCCCCTACCACGGGCGCAACAGTCTCTGTGCGGTTTGATCCTAGGTTGCCTTGTTAACAAGGCCCATCCTCAACTGGTTGTGTTAGTGGGACCTGAATCTTTTGTTTATAATATTAATCCCATGAGGTTTCATTATTAATCCCTTGGGGTTTTAATATTAATCCATTGGGTTTATTAATCTTGCAGGTTTATAATAATAGTCCCTTAAGTTTATAATATTAATCCTTTGTGTTTAATAAAATTTCCTAGGGTTTATGATACCTTGAGGTTCTAATATTAATAATCAATTTGGTTAATAATATTAATATTTATTATATTATTGATAATATCAATAATATTATCATATTATTACAATATAATAATTATTATTTTAAATTATCATTATAATGGTTATAATTATTATCATATTTATAATATAATAATAATGATATTTATAATATGATTATTATCATTGTATTATTGTTATATTGATATATTTATTAATATAAATAATAATATTAATATTAAATGTCTTATATTAACTATATTTAATATTGTGGTTGTGCACGTGATTGATATATCAACTATATTGTTTAATATAGTTATGGTAATATTATGTAAATTAATTTATCTTTAAATTTTTTAAATAATATTTATAATTTTTTAATAATATAATAAATATATTTAAAATTGAGTAAAAAAATAATTTTCAATTTAATAAAAAGTTATATAAATAAATTACAATGTTAAAATTTAAAATTTTATCAACTTTGTTATCACATTTATTTTTCTTACTTTCATCCTTATCCTTGGTCCATCTACATTCAGGCATTCAACTTACATGGTTAAGAAAATCATATGAAATATTAAATAATAAATCTGATACGTATTTTTTTTAGAGTCCTCTGTTTTTTACAAAACGGTATTCTCCCAAGAGGAAGGTCACATGAAAACTGTTATTCAGTTGTGGAATGGTTGGTTTCTACTCTGTTATTCAAATAAGGAATATTTGGTCTCTAGAATCCACTTGATGATGTATCAGAATTGTAGTTTCTTGGCCAGGTTGTTTTTTCTTGATCGAAAAAAACAAAATAAAAAACTGATGCGTTGTAAACCTATAAAATTAAATATTTGTGTTTGGGGGGAATAGTTTGACAACAGACTACAGACATGTGCCAATGAGGATCATTAACAGTGTTAACACTCAGGTTGTCTTTAAGCTTCGGAAAGGATACGGCCGAGGTAACCACAAACCAACTTTGGACTGCAGGTTCTAGCCCACCTGCAATCAGAGAGGGCTCTCTCTTTCAGATTTAGCTTTGTTTGGAAAGGATTTTAGGCTAGGTCTTGAGTTCAGAGGGTTTTTGTTTTGTTTTCAGTGGGAAGGAAGATGCCTCAAATAGAGAGGCAAAACATAGTCTGTTAAGTTTCAAACCATTGGGCGTGGAGTCAAGGACTGGGACTGCTGGTGTGTTTTCTTGGTCACAAGAGAAATAAGGAGCAAGGTAGCTGCTCATGAAACAACACTTAAAGCTTAAAAGGATGGAATGAGGGATAAGGAATGAGAGGCAACAAAGAATCTCTCACTCGGCTTAAAAGGGGGAAGGTGAATGAGCTCTGTCTAGGAGCAATTAAGAATTCCTAGACAACTGTCAAAGATGAACGGATTAGGGGAAACATGAGCCATAAGGAATTCATATTCATTTCTAACCCAGATGAAAACATAAAGAAATAGCAAAAAATGAGCATAGAGGGCAGTTAAACCAATTCTAGACTATTCTTTCTTTCTACTATTTTGGACGGTATATTAATGGAAAAACAGAGGTAGGAAAACTTATTGAGTCATGTAGCAGCACAAGAATTCCAAATTCACTTCTTCAGAACCATTAGACACAGAGCAGACAGTCTTTCCTCCAAGCCTTTCAGTAGTCTTTAATTATAGAAAACATATCAGGCATACAGTGCGAGTCTCAACTGAAGACTATCAACCAACCGACCCTTTAAACAATACAGAGGGTGGTATATATAAGGAAGATTTACCCAAAATTTATCTACTACAGCCGACCTAACAGGTCTGACAGAAAACTGATTATTTTTAACCTAATCTTATCCAGAAATAAATGCCAGAAAATATCTTTGAGCTATGCTGGGGGCAGCTGTATCAAAATGAGTAAATATCTGTCCTGGTGGCTCTGTGCTATTCATCTCTTATAACTGTGCATTGGTCTTTGCACCCTTGCTGTTCGGCGGCATTGAATGCTTCTGACTGTGATTAGAGAGCTAGGACGGGCTTACTCCTCTTGATTTGACTTTCTGGGGGGCTCATCAATGTTCAGGTGCTTTGAGCCCATAAAAAATCTTGATTGATACTCCTTGGCTCTTCTTTTTCCTCTAATACTCTTTGGCAATAAGTAGATGTTGTTCTGATGTGCTGTGGGTCTAAATCATCATTTAATGGCCGTTGTTCGGCCTCTGTTTCCTTCAAAACTGTTTTCTGCTCCTTCCGGCAAGCTTTGCGAAGAAAAATGGGTCCTTCAGCGCCTTTCAGGCTTGCTGGGGGCCGCAGAATGAAAAGATTCCCTGAAGATTCCCCATTCAGGCCCAAAAAATCTAGCAAATCGCTCATCAAAAACTACATCAGAAACTAATTCCGGGGCCCCGAAGTGCGATTTTCGCCTCTGCGCCAAAAAACTGATGATGACATCAGTATGACGCCAGCATGACGTGACGTTGTACGGCGGGTGACATCAGCGATGACATCAACATGATGACATGGCGGGATGACGTCAGCATGATGATGTCATCCTATACGGATGGTGACATGGCATGTACGGTGGCAGGGACACAGTGGCAGGATACGTGGCAGATGACTCGGTGGTACGATGGCGGGGCAAAGGGGGTGACGCGGTGGATGACGTGGGGCTTACGTGACAGGGGAGAGGGCGATAAGCGGTTTCAGGGCGCACCACCTTTGGGCACGAGTGGTTTTGTCAGGGGGGCCTCCGCCACAGCCCAGAAGGTGACGCGTGGCGGGAGGTACGGCAGTAATACCGCCCATCTCCCGGACGCTAACCTTCGGGCAGGTCGGGGATGGGGCGGCCCGCCCACCGTTGATCTGCGGGGCGGGCAATCCAACGGTTGGCGGCAGACGCGAGGTGGCGGGTAGTTAGGGCGGGAATATATGCAGCATATTCCTTTTTAATATAGCACGCGGTGGGTTATAACTTAGGGAACGGTGGATTATGAGGGTTAACACGGGCGGGGTTAATATTTTATACAAAAACTTTGGGTTAGGGGAGTGGAAAGGGGGTTTATAGATGTAAAATGAGCGCGGTCGAAATATTTACAGCTGGGACTTAGGGATGAGGGGTAAAACATGGGTTTTTGAGGGTTTTAGGGCTAGGGGAGAGGTTGTTAGCATGACCAGGTGTCATCTAACCCCTGCTATGACTCGAATGGGCTAAAAACAGCCCCAGATGGACCATTTTTTCACGGACTTATAAAAATATGGCTATATTGCTAGGGAGGGAATATTTACATAGGGGAGTTTTATATACATAGTTTAATAGGTAGGTGGGAAAACTGATAAGGAGTTATATAATACTGTTAGCAGTTAATATAAAGGTGACCAGCAAGCGCTAAGGTCAGGGACCTTAGGCTAAATTTGGGGAAAATAACTTGAAAGGAACTGAGATCCTTGAGTAAAGCAGATCTCCACCAAGGCAAGTGATATGGATGATGATGAAACTAAGAGGCTCAAGTAGATCTTGACCTCTTTGGGAGTTAGTAAGTGACTTGGGGAATTAGAAGAAGGGGAAGTTAGTGATGTCCACCTTTTGAGCCCTTTTTGCATGAAAATTGTCTGCACTGTGATCTGAAAAGATAAAACACTTTGTACCACAAAATTGATCACAAATTATCATTCTGCAACCACACAGCTACCTACCCAGCCTACTTTCCTAACATTTTTTCTTCTTTTCTAATTAGGGTGCACTTAGACTTGCAGACCCAGAATTACAATTTTTCTTTTGAATGTTTCCTATCTAAATCTGCACTTATTTCTTCCAGGGCCCAGATTAATCAGTTGGGTCCCTTTAATACTCTACCTATCTATAAAATCTGCCAAGATTAAACTGTTTGGACAGATACATTCTCTACATTCTAAAACAGGAAATTGAAGTCTAGGGAGGCCAAGATTAAGCTGTTTAGCCTTTCCTTTAAAAAGAACTCATCAAAAATGGAATACAGCAGTGGCCTTTGGACTAGCACACTTCATGGCATTGTTTTTTGGTCTCTTCTGGAAATATGAAACACTGCAGCTTGCAAAGTATGACATATTTGGCATGTAAAAATGTCAATCATGAAAGATGAATACCTTCTGCAGCAGGAGGCTAACAGTGGCTCCACTTGGGGATGGCTTTTCCTTGTGAAAAGCCAAGAACAGTAGGTCAAACTGCCTTGTATTCAATTGTTGTTGTATTCTGCAAAATTTGCTTGGCTGACTGCCTTATTAATCCTACCTACCTACCCTAACCAACATTTACTTTGCTGTTAGGTGTAATGAAATAGCCAATGCATCCATTTAAGCATCATGAACATGAATGGTCTTTGCTCTTTGTGTTTGCTGTTACCTGAAATGGAGATCTTGCAATCTGATTCAACTTTGTTAATCTTTGAGAAGATCAGGAAACTGCTGACCTTCTTTGCTGAAACAAGGAACTGTACAAAAGGGTCCTGCAGCATATATACATTATTATTGGATTGAATTAAAGGACTGTACAAAAGTTTGGGATAGCTATCATGCTTTGGAATTGGGGAATCACCAACAACTTTATTTTGAGCTTTGCAGCCTTCTAATGGAGAAGAGCAGTGATTTATCTCCTTACACAGCTTGCCATTTGATGAATCATACAAAACAGGGGATGATCCCTGTAACTGTTTGAAAGCTGGCTCAGATGGCACTTGATAGATTTGTGCTGACTGTTTTTCTTCTTCTTCAAATATCCGAGATGGCTTAAAATCAACAGGCAGGGAATCCAATTGGATCTTTTGGTCGCATGCTGCTGCTTCGGAGTCTTCCTCAATCTAACGTTCACTGGCACTTTGGGGCTGCAAATCTAGTGCTGATGCTTTAGGAGCAGGGCGTCGACTTTCCTCTAGTTGATCAGTAACAGAACATGGTGACACTTGATTGTTAACGGCATGATAATTATCCCGAATAAACTGAAAAGAATTGAAACAAAATGGTAAAGCTCCTTCACTGAAATTAAAATTTTCTGCCTTTTCCTCCTTTTCTTCATAGCTGAAATGGGCATGCTGATCATTGGGTTCAGGCAGCTGAACCTGAACTGTGCTTTCTGCCAAAATAATGTCTGACTCCTCTGTAAGGCTGATTTGGTCGTTAGGCTCACAGTCATCATCATACTGATCATATTTGGGCAGAGAGTTGAAAGAAGAGAAGCTATTATATTCATACATTATGTCAGGAGACTGCTCCATCATGTATGGCGGTATGAATATGTCATCTGTTTTGTGGCAGGTTTGTTCATGAATATCATTACTTTCCTTTTGCAAAACAGATCTGTTCTGGTGCTCTAAACATTCAACTTCTATTGTGCACATATGCTTTAATTCCTCTGCTTTCTTTAAAAAAATGTCAAGTTCATCCTCTTTTTCTACTTTCAACTTCCCCTTCCTAACTTTCAGATTAACCTCTACATCTACTGCCATGTTCTGCATCTGTTGCATAGTAGAGGGTCTCCTTTCTCTCAGGTGAAATTCTATTTCTGGATAAAATGCTGTTGAATAATGAATAGAGCCAAATCAGGGGGAGGTCTTCTATTTAATGGTATTGAATGATAAACTTGATTGAATCGGTCAAAAAATTGCTGAACAGATTCATTTGGAATCCTTTTTAACTGATTATATTCTTCTATGAGCACGAGGAAATTGACTTTGATCATCCATCTCTTAAGGAAGAGTTTGAATAACTGCTGGAGATTTGAGATGCTTGCCTCAGGCAATGCTTTAAACCAAATCCTAACTTCACTTTGCAAAGAAAGGGCAAACAGCCTAACACTAACATCCTCATCTTCCACTTCAAAAATGTTTAAATAATCTTCAAAAGCCTGGATATGCTTTTGGGCAGTAACTCCATTCTCTCCATCAAATCCTGGGAGGTACATGGGATGATTTTTAGGCAACGGATTGAGCACGGGAGGCAGAATGAGTGGCTTATATCTATCAGGAACCTTACGAAGTACGTGATCGTGTACAGGGACTAAATGACTAGGTTCGGTATGAATAGGGATAGGATGATTTGTTTTGACAGCAGTGTCCTCCTTGACTGTCAGGTGAGTATCAGCAGCATTTAAAGGATGTTGTTCTGGTGTACAAGGAGGGCTTTCTTCAACATTTTCAACGGGAAAAACATAAAAGTCAAGTTCAAACAATATGTACAGTAAAATTTTATGGAGGAGAAAGAACATGACCTCTTGGATAATAATCCAGGTCAAAAGCCTGATCTGCTCATAAATTTCTTTTGGGTTCATTTCTCCAGTGGAGTCTTATTATGAGGATGATGTGGAGTCGCCAGGTGAAAGATCAACTTTGGAGTGTCTGATCTCTGTCCACCATCAAAGATCAGAACTAAACTTTGAAAAAGTAGTTCGGAAGGTTTGGTTCTCTCAGTGGAGCTTTCTTACCTTAATCAATAAAACTTTCTGAGGATTAGATTCCCCAGTGGAGTCGCCATTATGTTATCACTCAGGTTGTCCTTAAGCTTCGAAAAGGATATGGCCGAGGTAACCACAAACCAACTTTGGACTGCAGGTTCTAGCCCACCTGCAATCAGAGAGGGCTCTCTCTTTCAGATTTAGCTTTGTTTGGAAAGGATTTTAGGCTAGGTATTGAGTTCAGAGGGTTTTTTTTTTTGTTTTTGGTGGGAAGAAAGATGCCTCAAATAGAGAGGCAAAACATAGTCTGGTAAGTTTCAAACCATTGGGTGTGGAGTCAAGGACTGGGACTGCTGGTGTGTTTTCTTGGTCACAAGAGAAATAAGGAGCAAGGTAGTTGCTCATGAAACAACACTTAAAGCTTAAAAGGATGGAATGAGGGATAAGGAATGAGAGGCAACAAAGAATCTCTCACTCGGCTTAAAAGGGGGAAGGTGAATGAGCTCTGTCTAGGAGCAATTAATAATTCCTAGACAACTGTCAAAGATGAACGGATTAGGGGAAACATGAGCCATAAGGAATTCATATTCATTTCTAACCCAGATGAAAACATAAAGAAATAGCAAAAAATGAGCATAGAGGGCAGTTAAACCAATTCTAGACTATTCTTTCTTTCTACTATTTTCGACGGTATATTAATGGAAAAACAGAGGTAGGAAAACTTATTGAGTCATGTAGTAGCACAAGAATTCCAAATTCACTTCTTCAGAACCATTAGACAAAGAGCAGACAGTCTTTCCTCCAAGCCTTTCAACAGTCTTTGATTATAGAAAACATATCAGGTATACAGTGCGAGTCTCAACTGAAGACTATCAACCAACCGACCCTTTAAACAATACAGAGGGTGGTATATATAGGGAAGATTTATCCAAAATTTATCTATTACAGCCGACCTAACAGGTCTGACAGAAAACTGATTATTTTTAACCTAATCTTATCCAGAAATAAATGCCAGAAAATATCTTTGAGCTATGCTGGGGGCAGCTGTATCAAAATGAGTTAATGTCTGTCCTGGTGGCTCTGTGTTGTTCATCTCTTATAACTGTGCATTGGTCTTTGCACCCTTGCTGTTCGGCGGCATTGAATGCTTCTGACTGTGATTTGAGAGCTAGGACGGGCTTACTCTTCTTGATTTGACTTTCTGGGGGGCTCATCAATGTTCAGGTGCTTTGAGCCCCTAAAAAATCTTGACTGATACTCCTTGGCTCTTCTTTTTCCTCTGATACTCTTTGGCAATAAGTAGATGTTGTTCTGATGTGCTGTGGGTATAAATCATCATTTAATGGCCGTTTTTCGTCCTCTGTTTCCTTCAAAACTATTTTCTACTCCTTTCGGCAAAGCTTCGCGAAGAAAAATGGGTCATTCGGCGCCTTTTGGGCTTGCTCGGGGCCGCAAAATGAAAATATTCTCTGAAGATTCCCCATTCAGGCCCAAAAAATCTAGCAAATCGCTCATCAAAAACTGCCTCAGAAACTGATTCCGGGGCCTCGAAGTGCGATTTTCGCCTCTGCGCCAAAAAACTAATGATGACGTCAGTATCACATCAGCATGACATGACGTTGTACGGCGGGTGACGTCAGCGATGACGTCAGCATGATGATGTGGCGGGATGATGTCAGCATGATGATGTCATCCTATATGGATGGTGACGTGGCATGTACGATGGCAGGGACACAGTGGCAGGACACGTGTCAGATGACTCGGTGGTACGATGGCGGGGCAAGGGGGGTGACGCGACGGATGACGTGGGGCTTACGTCACAAGGGAGAGGGCGGTAAGTGGTTTCAGGGCGCACCGCCTTTGGGAACGAGCGGTTTTGTCAGGGGGGCCTCCGCCACAGCCCAGAAGGTGACGCGTGGCGGGAGGTATGGCGGTAATACCGCCCATCTCCCAAACGCTAACCTTCGGGCAGGTCAGGGATGGGGCGGCCCGCCCACCGTTGATCTGCGGGGCGGGCAATCCAACGGTTGGCAGCAGATGCGAGGTGGCGGGTAGTTAGGGCGGGAATATACACAGCATATTCTGTTTTTAATATAGCGCGCGGTGGGTTATAACTTAGGGAACGGTGGATTATGAGGGTTAACACGGGCGGGGTTAATATTTTATACAAAAACTTTGGGTTAGGGGCGGGGAAAGGGGGTTTATAGATGTAAAATGAGCGCGGTCGAAATATTTACAGCTGGGACTTAGGGATGAGGGGTAAAACATGGGTTTTTGAGGGTTTTAGGGCTAGGGGAGAGGTTGTTAGCATGACCAGGTGTCATCTAACCCCTGCTATGACTCGGATGGGCTAAAAACAGCCCCAGATGGACCATTTTTTCCCAGACTTATAAAAATATGGCTATATTGCCAGGGAGGGAATATTTACATAGGGGAGTTTTATATACATAGTTTAATAGGGGGATGGGAAAACTGATAGGGAGTTATATAATACTGTTAGCAGTTAATATGAAGGTGACCAGCAAGCGCTAAGGTCAGGGACCTTAGGCTAAATTTGGGGAAAATAACTTGAAAGGAACTGAGATCCTTGAGTGAAGCAGATCTCCACCAAGGCAAGTGATATGGATGATGATGAAACTAAGAGGCTCAAGCAGATCTTGACCTCTTTGGGGAAATTAGTAAGTGACTTGGGGAATTAGAAGAAGGGGAAGTTAGTGATGTCCACCTTTGAGCCCTTTTGCATGAAAACTGCCTGCACTGTGATCTGAAAAGATAAAACACTTTGTACCACAAAATTGATCACAAATTATCATTCTGCAACCACACAGCTACCTACCCAGCCTACTTTCCTAACATTTTTTCTTCTTTTATGATTAGGGTGCACTTAGACTTGCAGACCCAGAATTACAATTTTTCTTTTGAATGTTTCCTATCTAAATCTGCACTTATTTCTGCCAGGGCCCAAATTAATCAGTTAGGTCCCTTTGATACTCTATCTATCTACAAAATCTGCCAAGATTAAACTGTTTGGACAGATACATTCTCTACATTCTAAAATAGGAAATTGAAGTCTAGGGAGGCCAAGATTAAGCTGTTTGGTCTTTCCTTTAAAAAAAAACTCATCAAAAATGGAATACAGCAGTGGCCTTTGGAGTAGCACACTTCATGGCATTGTTTTTTGGTCTCTTCTAGAAATATGGAACACTGCAGCTTGCAAAGTATGACATATTTGACATGTAAAAATGTCAATCATGAAAGATGAATACCTGTTGCAGCAGGAAGCTAACAGACAGACTTTTTTTATTAAGTCACAATACTCATAAATAAATAAATAAATAATCCCTTTTCGTTTATGGGAGAAAAGTCACTCTAATAATGCATGATTAACTTCTTTATTTGAATGGCATATTTTGAAAATATTTCAAAATCCAATAAATAAGAGCCAACTTCCAATAAATTTAAATTCATTATTAACTTCTTCAATATTTTTGAAAATATTTTAAAATCTAATAAATAAGAGTCAACTACTATACATTCAATTTCAGAACATCCCAATATCCAGAACCAAATTTAGTTCAACATGCATGATCTCATTTATATTTGATTTTGTACATTAACTACTCGCATGAACTCACACATAAACAAATGACTCATATGGTGGGTTTCACGTTGCAAATGAGTGACAGATGGAAAAGATCAGTGAACAAAGCCCTAAACCATCTGACAACCGACTTAAACCATCTGACGACCGACATCGTCTGTCGTACCATATCTCTGCCAACGAGAACCCATCTTCGACCAACTTATATCTCTACAGAATCTCTCATCCCAGGCTGGAAAATACGGATGCCGTCCAATTACCAATGGCCAAGTATTAATGGTGGGAAATTCAAATTTGAAGTAGTTGTTTTAATCATTTTAATAAGAGGAATATTTTTAACCGACCAGCAAATTTTTTTTGCTTTATGAAAATTTCTCTTCAAATACAATTAAAAATTTATAATAAACTATGATTCATTATGGTTGACAATAATTTGTCATGGTTGACTATGATATAAATTCAAAGAATTTATATTAAACTCCATTTTCAGAAAAAAGTGCATCCCCGCTGAAAAAGCAACATTTTACACATATTTATAAAAGCGAGAAAAAGTGGGAGCTGCGAAGTGAAATTGGATACATCAGTCACATTTTTCGAGATAGTACACATATCTGCGGCGGAGCAGTGGAGCAAGTATCAACAACATAAAGCTGCGTGGTAAACCTATAAAATTAAATATTTGTGTTTGTGGAGAATAGTTTGACAACAGACTACAGACATGTGCCAATGAGGACCATTATAGACGCCTGTCATTGCGTCATTGTGAAATGTATGATAACACACGTCAAGTTGTGTCTCTACTAAATAATGTTGATCCCACCCAGGGGTTAAATTTCACGCCCGTATGCCCATATTTGGCATTTTTCCCCATAAAATACGTTTTAATTTAAAACCTCCACGTCACACGCAACTTGTCATTCATTTTCAAAATCGTCATATTGACGGGCATGTTTAAAAATTAAAAGTTTAATTTTTTTTTTTATAAATTATATATATATATATATATAAGTTTATAACCTATCGCATTTTTAATATGGTGTACCTGTGACATGATCGGATGGTTGGCATTTTTAATATAGTGTACCTGTGACATGATCGGATCTGCGCTGCGGATTTTACCTTCAATTCGCATTGGGCTACCACCTGTAAACTTTAATACGTTTCAGATTCCATTAATGAGTCCCTGTCCGACTGTCCGCGGGAAATAATCTATCAATTTACCACCAAATCCCCAATGCGGTCGTAGCCTGTAGGTTTGGTAAAATCGCTGAACAAGCAGAGGCTCTACAGAGAGATCACTCTCGCCGTTAGAACCACCCTAAGGGATGCCACCGCTGAGTATTCGTTTCTCCGAGTCAAGGGACTAGGGAAGCTTTTGAAGTTCTTGGGCTCGGTCGTGGAATCGGAGAACATGATTGAACTGTTCCATGAGACTAAGACTTTTACAGAATTTCAAGGTTTTCTTCTCTCCTTCATTATTTATACTAGCAGTAATTTTAGTTCTCAATTATCTATTAACGAAATATCTCCGAGCATTTGAATTTCTTGTAAACGTGAATCAAATCGCAACGCCATCGGAACAAAACTATTTAATGAAAGTTGCCAAAATATGTTTGCGAAAAGCGTTTGGGTTTTGAGCTAATTTGTAGAGGTATGTTTCCTGAAATAGCTTTGGAGCTACTTTCAGAAGACACAAAAAAACCTATAAGAATGGTTGATTTTGGTTGACTACTTAGTAACATTACACGGTCCTGCGTGAAATGAAAATAGTTAGATTCAAAAACTATCTTAATTGATGGATATGTGGTTCTGCTATGTATATCCTTTCGAATATGGATATCTTCATTTGAAAATGAAATGGGGGTATGCCTATGGGATTTTACAGTTACTTATTCCAGCAATTTGCCCAGTTTCCTATGATTTTGTTCGTTTTGGGCCTACAAGAATATTGAATAATGGTATCCAGTAGATTTTGAATGCAGTATTTACAGATTTGGGGTCAAGTGGCGGGTATTCCCATGGATTTGAAGAGCCTTCATGAATGTGCCTGCCAAATGCAAAATACCGTTTCTATTTACCTGAACTCAGACAAATCCTGATATGTTTTGTTGCAGGGATATGGAAGTTCAGTAGTTTTCACTTCGTATGTAAATTTAGGTACACAAATAAAATAAAATTAAATTATTTAATCATTAGTTTTCATTTCGTTTGTAAATATAGGTACACAAATAAAGTTAAATTAAATCATTTAATCGTTCGTTTTCATATGTAGATTTAAATTTAAAAAATAAAAACCTCTCGGTATAAATAAATAATTAATTATTAAAAATGTAAAATTAAAGTTTATAAGTATAATTTCGTTGATGCAGTTTAATGATTTATAAATCAATTTTTAATTGTAATATTATTATAAATATATTCTTAGTTTGTACAGTGATGTTATATGGGTGTGAATTGTGGGTTAGCAATATTTTCGTCTCAAAATGGAAACAAATTGAGAAATTGTGGGGTATGCATGTCTTCTGACGATGAATATTTACATATAAAAACTGGGATAGAGGAGAGATGGATAGGAAGAAACAACTAAGATGAATATTTTCATGTAAAAGTTTGTTATATCATTTTTGATAACAGCTCTGTTATATTGTTTAGTTTTGGATTTTTGTTGTAAAATTTCATTTGTTGGATTAGTTAATTGAATTTGTTAAAGATGTATTTTTATAATTTTATTAAATGATTTATTTTTAGCATTTTGGATTTTTAGCAGCATATCAGTGCAAGATTATTTTTTTAATATGGTTTTAGTTGATGAAATGAAATTCATATATACTAAATACTTTATTTTTATTATATAGGTATTATATATCAAAAATGTCTTCAAAAAAAGGGAATCAACTTTCTATCAAAAAAAAATTTGGATGGTCTAATACATCTCAAGCTTCATTCCGTGATAGAGAAGATCATTATTTTGATCTAAATGAAGATTTAGATGTCTTGGGGCATAATGAAGAATATGATATCTTGGAGCATAATGAAAAAAGTGATGAAGAATTTCACCATGGAGAACCTAACACCCAAAAGAAAAGAAAAATAAAAGTAAAAAAAGAGTTTCGTGATCAGTGGAAAACTAAGTATAAGTGGTTGAGAGAGGCAAAGCATGAAGGAAAAACAGTTATGAAATGCATATATTGTGAAATGCATAAGGCAATGGGGCCATGGGGAATTGGCACTGGTTGCTCTACATTGCAGCATGATTCTATAATTGTTCATGCTAATTCAAGCATTCATAAACTCTCACAGGCAAAGTGGATATGTGGAAATGAGAAGAAGGCGAAGTCTATTACAGAACACATTGCATGCATTGATGATATGAACAAAGAAAGAGTCATCACTACTATGAAATTAGTATATTGGATGGTTCAAGAGGATCTACCACTTTCAAAATATAATCTCTTTGTTTGCTTACAATGTCTTTACACATGCCAAATATGCCAAAGAACAAAGAGTACACGTCATATACAAATCACATGGCTGCAAAAGAATTCCTTTTTGCTATATCTCAGTACCTTGAACAGCTACAAACTTCCAAAATGCTAGATAGCCCTTTTTTTTATTGATGTTAGATGAAAGTACAGACCGTAGTTTAGAAAAACATCTTGTGGTTTATGCCACGTTTTTAAACTCAAAAGGATTGGGTCCTCCAATTTCACAGTTTTTAAAGATCATAAATGTTTGCGATGGAAGAGGGAAAACAACTTATGATGCAATCAAACATTTAATGGCATCAAGGGTCCTTTCAACAGAAAGATTGATAGGAGTTTCCACAGATGGCGCTTCTTCAATGGTTGGTAATGAAAATGGTTTTATCACTTTCTTGAAGAAAGATGTACCTAATCTTGTAGGTGTTCATTGCATTGCTCATCGTGAAGCCTTAGCTGCATCAGATGCTTCAAAAAAAATACCTGAATTATTATTTGTTGAGAAATTAGCAAATAAGGTATATTCTTGGCTGCAAAATTCTATGAAAAGAAATAGTCAACTTATTGCTCTACAGGAACTTATGCAACTTGAAACTCTTCAAGCTCTTCAAATCCATGGAGTTAGATGGCTTTCAAGGGGACAGGTCATTGAAAGACTTGTTGCACTTATGCCTCCCATATTAACATTTTGGAAAAATGAAAGAAAAGACTCATGGTATGATAAGGCAAGAATCTTTTCAGTACAATTTTGTTTACATATGCTTGCAGATATAATGTGTGAATTAAACAAGTTGAACAAGCAATTCCAAGAAGAGTACATTGATGTTAGCTCTTTAGGGGCAGCCATAGATGTCACGGTAAACACTTTGAAAAGGTGGTTTTTAAGAAGCGACACATTTGCAGATGGCACATGTTATTTATCTAAATTTATAGATGCTTCTAAATTTGGCTTTCTAGAAATTTGTGATAAGGAAGGGCTTGTTCACAAGCATGAATTACGATTTGTAGCAATTCCACATGCATATGTTGATTGTGTTGATATACAAAAACAATCATGGAAACCGTGTATTGAAGGTTCAATAGAAAGTTGCAAACAACTTGCAAAAGATTATGTTCAAGCTCTCGTAGAGAATTTGAACGCAAGATTCCCTCATCTTGCATTTTTCAACTCAGCAAGATTGTTTAGCCCTTGCCATTATTTAGAGGATGTTCATGGCAGAGAACGAAATTCAAAGCGTTGGCTCGAAAAGATTTTTCAACACTTGCAACATCCTTATTATCAAAGTGAAGAAAACAAAACTACATTTGATTTTGATGCTTGTTTGAAAGAGTTGCATCCATTTGTTGACACTCTTCGTGTTAATTGCGAGGGATCATCCATGAAAGATGCATGGAGGATTTTTTCTGTTACAGGGTTGCATACAAATTTTCCTCACATGTCAAAATTATGGCAGGCGATACTTACTATTCCTGCAAGTACAGTTGCTTGTGAGAGAGGATTCTCAAGACAAAACATAATAAAGGATGTCCGAAGAACAAAGCTATCATTAGTTGCATTGGATGCCTTGATGCGGGTGTCTCTAACAGGGCTTGATTCATCAATGGTGGCATGGGATAGGGTATTTGACATCTGGAAAGATGCTAAAGAAAGGAGAGCCTTAAATATTTAAAGTTTTTACTTTTATTTTTATGTTTGTAATAGTGGTGTTTTGACAATTACCTCTTTTGGTGAAACTGTCCAAAATTTAATTTCTGTACATGGTGATATTGTATCTACTTTTTGAACATTTACATAGTTCAAGCTCTTTACTATTCCACAGGGCAGCCCAGTCAACTTTAGCCTGGTTCAATTTATAAATTAATTGTGAAAGATTCTTTGAAGCAGTTTAAAAATAAATAAATAATCCATTAAAAAAATATGCTATGCTTGATTTTATTCTTAACAAACCAGTTTACAAAGCATAGATGAAAATTGTACAAATAAATTTTAAAAATCATATGATGAGCAGTTTAAAAATAAAAACGTCATAAAAAAATTCCTTGACGGGTAGAATCACCCGTCAAATTTAACCCCTGATCCCACCAACGGCTCGTATTCAACAGAAGTTTCAGTTTCCTTGACAGTAAATCAGCGTGGCCGTTCGTTAACCTGCATTCTCCCGATTTCGTCCAGAGCTGTCAGACCTTGATGATGGGAAAAGCTGCCAAATAGCGTATTGTGGTCATTAGTTTCAATCATTGTGGCGGTGACATGCCACGCCGATGCGAATGATGGCCTGGCGGGAAGGAAACAATTCCAAATTGCTGTCTGCGGAAATGGGTGATACATGATCCCACATTTCATTTCATTGCTGGATATCTTGTCAATGGTAAAATCACATTGTTGAGA
This sequence comes from Pinus tabuliformis, assembly GCA_031772625.1. Taxonomy (NCBI): domain Eukaryota; kingdom Viridiplantae; phylum Streptophyta; class Pinopsida; order Pinales; family Pinaceae; genus Pinus; species Pinus tabuliformis. The sequence continues at coordinate 884,063,550 of CM062815.1, forward strand.
GTTGAGGTTCTAATATACAGATGAAAGGGAAAAAGGCATCTGTTAATTTCCATCAAGTTCAGCCTAGTTTCCAACCAGTGGTTCAAATTTTATAGCTTGAAATTTTATAGGTTGAATGTGTAAGTGATATGTGTGATGAAAGCTGTTTTAGTGATATGTGTGATGAAAGCTGTTTTAGTGATATGTGTGATGCACTGTCTTTATTTGGATTGCATATGATGAATATTTCTAGATATGATGAATGAGAGTGAAATTAACTATTATACATTCAATTTCAAAATATTTCGAGAATATTTAATTCAATATGCATGATCTCATTTATATTTGGTTTTGTAGATTAATTACCGTGCATTAACTCACAAAAACACGTAACTCATATGGTGGGTTTCACGTTGCAAATGAGTGGCAGCCGAAGCTACATAGAACTGCCGATATCGACCAACGTATATCTCTGCAGAATTTCCCATCGCAGGTTGGAAAATACGGATGGCCCATTCTCAACTAAACCAAGCCAATTAATGCGGCGCCTACACTTTACCGTTTTAGCAACCAGTTTTAATAGGGCATCCTTGATTTGGTTCCAACTGGAGCTATGGGAAAGTTTACACCATAATGGTAGGGAGGATACACCATAATTCAGCACATTCAATGTTTCCTACAGATGTGCGACGTATATTATTTGGTTGCACGTTCCAAGTTTCAAAAACATTTAAGGAGACATGTTTTCCTGAAAAGTAATAGGAGTTTTCGTTATGATTTTGGTAAAATTTAGCTAAAATTTCCGGAAATCCTTATTTCTGGATTTTGGTGGTCCGAGAGGTTTTTTTTATGTTACTGATCTATTTCTACCCTCCAAAAAAGCAATTCAAAATACATTGTTTTTTTTTCCACCAAAAAACATTAGCCTTCTTTAAATATAAAGGGTGTTACATATGACGATGCTTTCTTCTAACAAGTCACCTGAGAACAAAAATACGCGAGTCCAGCACATTGTCACTTCTAATTTTGAAGAAATATTCATCCACCCAAAATGGTCACTTTCATAGACAAAGCATCTTACATGTAATGGCATGAAGAAACCTCTTACATGTCTAAAGTTACTCAATTGAGATGCATGCATGTGGTAATGGCATGAAAAGGTATTATGGATTGATGGTGATGAGACTAAACATGAAGGGTTTCATGACAAGTTTATCCTATCTAGAACATTGTCTTAGGAATTGTAGTGGATGAATAATGGCAATAGGTGGTAGTATGGAAGGAGTACGTTGTTGGTTTCTTAAAACCAATCCCCCATGTAGGTAGACAAACTATGTGGTGGAAGAGGGAGGCTTAAGTATCTCCAAGGATATAGGGCATGGACTAGGCCTTAGCAACTCCACATGGATTTTAATTCTATTGGTCAGTATACGATTCTTTGGGCTTAAGGTCTTTATTCTTGAGTATTTTTTATCCATTATTTTGAAATTTGGTTTATAGTTGAGGAATTATGGTAATTCTAAGGAAACTAGGAAGGATGTGCATGTGGGTTGTCTAGTTATTTTTCACTTTTGTCTTGGCGATTTCTAGTAGAGCTATTGGACCAAGTCATACTATAACCTTTCATGTGCTTGCACTACCAATATTGATCCATAGAAATTCTATTCTCTTAACAAAATAAAAATTTGGGACTATTGCTTATGTGAATTCTTACGCTGGTTTGTCAGGATCAAATAGCTTTCATGTTTTATTCTTATAGGTGTGTTGGTAATGTTTCTTTCTAAGAAACCAAACCAAGTCAATTAGTATAGTCTTACACTTTACCATATATGACAACCATTTTTTAATCTTCCTTAGTATTTTTTAAACATCCTTGATTTGGTTCCAACCCCGAAGTTATGTTGTATTAAAAATCTTCTACGATGACCAAATGACTGGAGCTCTAAGAATAGTTCCACCAACAAGGCAAGAATTTCAAATCTGAAACATTTATGCAATTCTAATATTATTTTAATAATTTTAATTTAGAATTTTAATATAAAATGTTTTAATCATTTTGGCTCGGGATTTAAACACAAAATGTTGATGGGTGGGGGATATTTTTTAATATATTTGACAAAGAAAATGACACAGCAACAAGAAATTTTCCCATCAAATTCTATCCTGTGTGAGGCACTTTTTAAAAAAAATGGAAAAGATATATCATAATTTAGCACATTTAATTTTAACCAAATGAGCTACTAAGTTTTAAAAACACATTTTAAATAATATATCTCTTATATTTATAAAAAAAATATTATTAAATTCTAAAATACTCAAAATTTATAATTAACTACTCAAATCAAAATTAATAGTTAACTTTGTTAAGTAGTTACCAAACCAAAATCAGCACTGTGTCGCAATTTACAATTTGTCACAACCAACGTTTTTTAAAATGAGGTTAATCCAGATTCACATGTGAACAATTCCTACTGAGTTAAACAATTTGTATAAATTGAGATGCTTCATGCCACTTTGATATATTACTATTTTATAAGTTTTTTTGTAATATTAGATAGAATTTTATTTTCATTATTATTATTTTTAAATTAGTTAGAACATGAAGTTCTCTTCCAATAGAATTACAAAAGAGCATATATCAACAATTATAAATTATATAATGTCTCACTTACTTGTAAGTGCTCTAAATAACTATGATACATAATAAAATTGTTCAATATTGTCAAAAGACTTATGCAGAAAAATTAAATATGTGCATTTCCCAGAGATAAATCATTGTATGGAATATGATAGATAGCATAAGTATAAATACCATCACGTTGTTCCATAATCTCCCAAGGCCATGCTTCCATTGATAGTCCTTATTTTGAGAGGTGATATGCTTCCTCGTTCCATTCTTTGTAGACGAGTGAACATGAAAAGAAATTAAAGGAGCTTTTAAGCCAAATTGCTTCTTCCAAAATACGCATGAGTAAAATATTTTTGCAATCTTGGGCGTTATTGAAGCAATTTATTATTAGCATGGAATCCCCATATACTTGGATCTGTGTGCATCCTTAGGTAAAGTTAATAGGAGAAAAATTTTGCAAGCCAAGACTTTTGCTAGACCCTGTACCAAAACCCCTTTTTGCACGAAAAAAGTATCATTCTGAGAGGAACATAATGAATACCCTACATTGTTCTTGTTTGACTTATATGATGCTCTATTAAAAAGATGCCATGGTTTAAATTTATCGAGATTTTTTCACTAATTACTTTGGGGGGGTGCGGGGTCGACACGTTTATCCTTAGGAAAATGTTCTAGGATAGCTAAACTTTTGGCAGCAGAATGTTCATAGATAGAGGGTTTATCCTGGAAGACGACTCTATTATAGGCTAGTCATACCACGTAGCATATGATCAATGGAAGAGATTTGAAAGAATGACAATGCGATTTGGAAATCCAAACCCCCCATGCCCACTCCAAATCCTCCCTTGCACATACCCCTAAGTGGTAAGTGACTTGTTTGCAGATGTGTCATACCTTCTGATAAAACGGAAAAGTCATGAAAATGTGCTTTGCAGTTTCTTCATCATTTTTGCACAAGGAACACCAACCTGGCCCAATAAAAGAAAAATTAAAGGATATCCCAAGTGGGGATTTTATTTTCCAAAAAGCACCACATGAAAAGTTTTGATTTTGTAGGGAACTTAGCTTACCATAGCACCTTCCACCACAACTTGATAGCAATATCATCTCTAACATCCATAAGAAATATGTATCCAATTTTATGGGTATAATAGCCAAAGGGAGAGATTCTTCAATCTAATCCATCTTCTACATTTGTCAGTTGAATGTGTCTAGTTGATAGGGCATCCAAATATCCATTCCATACCTCTCTAAAGTCCCCTTATAGACCCAATTCATCCGTTGAAACCCATTCTTGGCTCCATATAGTTTTTACTATTGGATTGAAAATGAGCATGAGTTTGGAGATACCTCTCTTTCTCAGGTGGTAAATTAAAGTGGGGGGAAGGACCTTAACCATTGTTTGGCCATGGATGGAGACCTATTCTCACATGCACTTTTCTTCCTACTTTCCAAGCTATTCCACTTCTTATAATTTCAAAGAAGTTAATAATATCCCTCCATATGACATAGATGTTTGTTCACTACTTGTCCACCTTCTTGATCCAATCTTTCAGTGAACTCAGGGAAATGCATTTTTGAGTGACAATCATTGTCCATAAGTTTTGAGTTCAAATTACTTTCCACCAACACTTAGCATCCAAATATTTTGATAACAAGAACATGTTCTTCAAGCCCCATCCTCCTTAGAGATTTTGAATAGCTAATTTGTCCCATTTAAGCGAAGGAAATACTACATGATCCTACTTCTCTGACGATAGGAAATTGATGCAAGTTCGTTGAAATTTTTCTAGGAAACCATTTGGAATCTATGTGAGGGGCATCTAGTAAATAGGAAAAGCTTCTAAAGTTGATTTTATCGAAAGCTCAAGATAGCCACCAAAAGGATCAACTTTTTGGTCTTTTCTCAGTCCTAGCTATGAGCGAAAACCAACCCTCTTTTCTATAACAATTTGGTATGAGGTTGACTCCCAGGTACTTTATGCCATCTTCCAATGAGTTAGATGCAAAATGAAGTCCTTAAATTAGATGGTGTGTCTCCCCATCATACAAATTTTGCATGGAACTTATGGATTTCTTGTTGCTTATTTTCATTCTTGTGGATTTCCCATACAAAGAGAGAATGTCTAACAACAAGCTCAGTTATCTAGGAGAGCCATTAATGATGATGTCATCGACGAAGAGAAGATGTGTTATGGCTAGGGCCTTAACAATAAGAGTTCCTTAGAATTCACCCCATCTTTTTGCCTCTGTCAGTAGGAAACTAAGGCCTTCTACTACCAACAAAAATGGTAGTCTGGAGAGAGGTCCTGACGCAAACCTATTTGTGCCTAAAAGAAAGGGAAGGTTCATCCATTGATTAACACTGTGATTGAAACGGTCTAAATAAAACTCATCAGCTATGAAATGAAGTACGGGTTGAAGCCCACATCTGTCATAAGAAGCCTTAGGTAGATCTAGTTGACTCTGTCATAAGATTTAGAGAACTTAATCTCGATAATAGCCCCTTTTAATTTCATGATTTTAAAACTGTGTAAGCCCTCTTGAGCCGCACCGATTGCTTCATGGAGTGTGTCTCCCTTCCAAAAATGCAAATTTAGGATGGGTTTGATTCTTAAGGAAATGATTTTTGCTATGATTTTTATTACATTTGATATAGGGGAAATAAATTGACAAGGGGAAGATAGGGTAGTACCTGCATAGGTTGTTGCTAGAAAATCAACCATTGAGATTGGAGCAACATGTTCCTCCTGCATCCTTGGATTATATTCACCAACAACTTCCTAGCCATCAGTCTTTTCTAGGGAAATTGATGCATCTAGGTCGAGTGCCAGGGCCTTACCGAAATTACCATGATCCTTTTTCTTATTGTTGAAATTAAGGCACCTTTCTATACATATAAATGAGAGCATGTTATTATTTTCATAAATAATATTTGAAAAAGAGATGTGTTTATAAAATTAAGCATTCGAGAGAGAATAAAAAAATATGTTTAACTTATTATTAATATTAATTTATAACATTTCATGTAAAGTGATAAGTTTATAGAATTATTTTCTAAAAAATGGATTTAAAAACCCTATCTAATTTTTTAAATAACAAAACAATAATTTAAATAAATTTAAATATAATATTTTTAATAATTAAAATATTTAAATGTGTTAATAATTTTGGTTTTATTTTAATATTTATGTAATATATTTACATTAGGTAAATTTTTGAAAATGATATTTATAATTGCTTGAGAATATCATGTATATATTAGAAATTGAGTTAAAAAATGTATTTCCAATTTAATGAAAGGTTATATAAATGAGTTAGTACAATCACATTAAAAATATTGATTTGATTAGTTGAACAGTTCATAAATATAATAAAAAAACCTCTTGTAACATTAAGAACCTCTTACTAATACACAAATTTACTTGGTTATGGGTCAACTTTAACTTAATTTTTTTTTTTTATAAATGAATGTTATATATAATAATGAGGAACTTATTATGGAAGAACTTATTAGAATTAGAATAATCTCAAATCTCTAGGAAATTGGTAGGTGGGGAATCTAATTTTTTAAATTTATTAAAAGTAATGGACATTTTGGCTAAATAAAATTTGCTCATATATAAATGAATGTTATAAATAATAATGACAAACTTATCATTTAGAATTGGGATAATCTTAAATCTCTAAAAAATTATTAAAAATCAATGCAACCTAACAAACACTTTAATACACTACAACTATTATTAAGCATTAAAAATAAACATATGCTAAGCATATTCACTCGAGAATTAATCCAAACTCTCATTTAAAAAAAATAAATAAAAAATCAAGAGATCGATCTTGATCCCCTCCCATTGAAATAAAAAACCTTTAGCAATTAAATATATGTACAACCTGTAAAGATCTTACGCTTTTTAAGAGTACAGACATGTACCAGTTAAGACCGGTCCAGACGGCTGTCATTGCGTCATTATGAGATCTTGTATAACGCACATCAATTTGTCTCTCTACTAAATGAATGTTGATGCCACCAACGAGTCATATTTAATAGAACGTTCCTTGAGGAAATCAACGTGGCCGTTCGTTAACCTGGATTCTCCAGATTTCACGCAGAGCTGTCACACTTTGATGCGTCATCTGGCAAAAGCTGCCAAATGACGAGTTTTAGTCTATTCTTTTCAAGCATCGTCGTGGTAGACACGGCACGCCGATGCGAATAGTGACGGGCGGTGAAGAAACAATTCCAAATTGCTGTGTGCAGAAATGGGTGATACATGCTCCTACACTCTGTTTACATTTCGTTTCATATGTGGATATCTTGGCAATGGTAACATCACATTGTTGAGAGTAGACGTTCTAATGTACAAAACGGTCAGTTGTTTGAAAAATGCATGGAAGTGATCTGTCTGATAAAATTTATTTTTTTCGGTGGAGATTGAAATTAAATTCTCATGTTATGATCAAATCCATTCTTTGTATAACATAAATGTAAGATGAGTTTCTTTATTTAAATGGTATATTTTGAAAATATTTAGAAACTTAATAAAGAGGAACCAACTCCTCTGCATTTGAATTCGTTTCTTTCCAATGTTGTTTTAGTTGAATGGCATATTTTGAAAATATTTCAAAATCTAATAAATATGAAAATATGAATCAACTACTGTACATTTAATTTTAGAATATCCCAATACTAGATAGTTCAACATGCATGATTTCATTTATATTTGATTTTGTAGATTAACGGCGAATGCTATTTCCAACCTTATAGCAATATAAATGCTCTCTGACAGATTAACTACACACATGAAATCACACATAAACAAATGAGTCATATGGTGGGTTTCATGTTTCAAATGAGTGACATATGGAAAAGATGGGTGGACGAAGCTACATAGAAGTTAACAACGACCTAAGCCATTTGACGCATTTAATGAAAATCTTACCAAATCATCAAAAAAATTTCAATGAAACTGTAAAAATGGGTTAATAGGTTTAGTAAAAATTTTGGGAAATTTAGATTATAATTATTAAACTTTAAGATATTGGGTGTTTAGAAATTTTTTATGGTGTTAAATTTATTTCTGCTATCTAAAAAATAATTTAAATATTCTTATAATTAATTTCTTTTTAAATATAACAAAATTCCTGAAAAAATAAACTTTGGAACAAAATTATGACCTCCATAGAGAGTCATCCTTAATTTCGTTCCCGCAGAAAAGCTAAGCCCTACTATATATCTTCTACGATGGCCAATTGACTCGAATTATGGGAAAGTTTCTGGCAGCATAGTAGAAATTTCAATATTTTCTACCATTTTAATCTCCATTTTTTTAAACATTTTTCAGCGCCCTATTACAGACAGTGATCTTGTTTAGCGCCCGATAGTCAATACAAAGTCTCTGAGTCCCATCCTTTTTCTATACCAACACGATCGAGCTCCCATAGGATGATGAACTCGAACGGATGTGACCTTTCTACAGTAGCCCCTGAATCTGCGTCTTGATTTCATCGTTCTCCAGAACGGAGTGCCGATAGATTGGTCCATTGGGCAGCGGCACACCTAGGGTCAGATCGATGGAGTGCTTGACTTGACAGTGCACAGGAACCCTTATGAGGGAGGTGAAGATGTCCTCGTACTCCTCCACGACCTTGTCAATCTGTAGTTGTCATGTGGAGGGGCCCTGTCTGGAGGTCGTGGCCACCGTCTTCTTCTTTCCTTGAGGGCGTATCATCAAGAAAACAAATTTCCCGGTTTTGGAAATGAGCTTACTACATTGTTTTGTAGTAACCAAAGATATGGTGCTAGGTGGTGCTACCTCCGGTATCCTGTACAACTTATTTCCCAAAGTAACAATAACACCACGGGGCCTTGATTCATACACAGCATGTCACTTCCACAAGTATGGTTTTCCTAATAATACATCACAAACTTCAAGGGGACAAATGTCACACAATGCCTCATCTGTGAAGGGCTTGATGTTGTATGGAAGGTGACACTGTTGGCTCACGCGAAGATCTCATCCTTGGTGAATCCACCCGATGGTGTACGATTATGGATGTGTTGTGGTCGATAAGCCCAGCTGCTTCACGACCTCTATCGAAATGAGGTTCTTTTGGCTCCCGCTGTCGATAATGAACTATAGCAGGGATCCCTTTACCCACATTTGGGAGTGGAAGAGACGCTCCTCCTCCTCTGGATCTTCGGGTTCCTCCTTCTGTATCTTCGTGGTGGCAATGGTGGCGTTGTGTTGGGTCCCTATAATACTAGTGATTACCCCATTACTATTGTAGCTATACCCCTTATTAATATTGTTGTGCCCCTATTGCCCCCATATTTTTACTACTGTGCCCCATAGAATCCCTCTATTGTTATTTTTGTGGCTTTATATTATTATTGTTAGGTCGGCTGGATTATATTGTGACTCCTTAGACTCCTATATATAGAAAGGAGGTTTTGTCATTTGAATCATCCAAGAATTGTTCATTTATGTAATGTAAAGGAGGTTGCCCCCTTGAAGAGGCTGAATTTTAAGGCGTTGATCTATCTTTTCTATCTTTTCTTGAGCTAGTTTCATAACATTTGGTATCAGAGCTTTGGATTCTAGGGTTTCGCTGCTCCAAACAGGTCATCGTGGCATTTTCGCTATAACTTTTTTTCTGTGACGTTTCAGAAGTCTAAAAAAAAACCCATTTGAGAAGAAATCGCGCTGAACCTTGGGTCCGAATTTTAGAGCTTTACGCGTGATATTTGCGGAGATATGATCTGAGGAAGTTGGTCTTTTTGTAGACTCCTGAATTACATTCAAAACAGGTGAACTGGGGAAAAGCATCATAAATTTCTCTATGGGGATCGGATTGAAATTTCGTAAGAAGGTACAGAAAGAGGACGAACTGTAGTTTCTTGTATGCATGTTTCAAATCCAAAGGTCGAAACAGTGACACGTGGCACGTCGTACAAGTTCGCTCTACTGAACTAGTCTATAAGCAAGTCACTGTGGGATATTTCACATAACTCTTCCTTGGAGAATCCAATTGGGGTCAGACTTGTGGCATTGGAAAGAGGACACAGAGGGCTACTACAGCTCACAAATTCATAACTATATGATTGGAAAGTACAGAGATACATCAGAGGCAATATCGAGCTCCTACAAAGTGAAAAAAGGTGTGTAGATTTTCTTAAATTTTTGCTTAAGCTTGGTTTGCAAATTTATTTTGAAGGAATTCAAAGGGCATAGTAGAGCATTATTATCTGTAACTGATGCCCTGAGGAAAGAAAATTCAAAGACCTAGTAAGGAACCTGAAAGCTCTAGCATGACTCATGAAGAAGAAGAAGAAATGCAACATGATATATCAAAATTACAAGACCAAGTGCAACAACTGTCCCTTGCACAAAAAGGAACAGAATCTAAGATGGATGGTTTAAAGAAAGATGTAGAAGCTAAGATGGATGGTTTAAAGAAAGGTGTAGAAGCTAAGATGGACTGTTTAAAGAAAGGCATTGAAGCTAAGATGATTGACGTGGAAGCTAAGATGGATGATTTGAAGATAGATTTGGAGACAGACATGGACGAATTGAAGATAAATATGAATAAGTTGCTACAAGAAATGGTCCCTAAGGGTGAAAGGGTACTAAAGGAAACTCATGATGAGAACAAAAGAAATGTTAATCATGATTCCATAGATGCTAATTTTGGATCGAAGACTCACCATATTCCAAAAATTGATATGAGGAAGTTTGATGGCAAGGATCCTGCCACATGGATATTACAAATGGAGCAATTCTTCGATCTCAATAATGTGCAAAACACACAAAAGGTACGTATGGCAACTTTATATTTGGAACCAAATCAGTTTGTATGGTATCAATGGCTTTGCTCTCGTAAACCATTTATCACTTGGGCAATTTTTATGGAAGAATTGGTAGCACATTATGAGGATACAAAAAGCAACACTTTTTTTAGCCAATTGATAAGTCTCAAACAAAAGGGTTCAATAATGGAGCACATTGAGGAGTTCCAAAAATTGAACATAAAGGTAAAAGATATTCCAGAAGAGCATAGGATTGATGTGTTCATAAGGTCTTTAAAGGATAATATCCAACATGATGTTCGCCTTTGGGAACCTGATTCATTAGAGAAGGCATTCAGGTTGGCAAGAAAAATGGAAAGAAAAATTATGGCAACCAGGAAGCATACCACCCACAACTATAAAGACGGAAGTGTTGTTGCCCCTAGTCTTCCACAACCTATAAGGTTGACACCACAACAATTGGAAGAAAAAAGAGCAAAAGGGCTTTGTTACAGTTGTGATAGCAAATACACTAAAGGTCATAAGTGTGCTGAGAAGAAATTATTCTACATAGATTGTGAAGAGGAAGAAGAAAAGGAGCAAGAAAGGTTAAAGGAAGAGGATATACTCCAAGAACAAAGCCTAGATGAAGAACAAATAAATCCACCCATATCTTGTAATGCATTGGCGGGAATTACCACTCCTCAAACCATCCAGATAGAAGGACAAATCAAGAAGAAAAAGGTAATAGTGTTGATTGATTCATGAAGCACCCACAATTTTATTCATTGTAGGGTAGCAAAAGAATTGAATTGCTTCCTATATCCAGCACCAGAGTGTCAAGTGATGATTGCAAATGGAGGAACAATAAATTGCTCTGGAAAGTGCCATAATATCAAGCTATCCATGGGAGAATATGTATTGACTAGCCCAATGCTTTCCATTCCAATTGGAGGTGCTGATGTTGTACTAAGAGTCCAATGGCTACAATCCCTGGGTACAATAGCTTTTAATTTTCAAGAACTTTTCATCAAATTTTCCGCGGAAGGAAAAGAAGTTGAGTTGAGGGGTATTGCAGGGAAACCAGGAAAGATAATCAGCTCTAATGGTATGACAAAGCTTCTAAAAAAGGAGCAAAGAGGTGTAATTGCACAATTATGTTCGCTAGATGTTTCCACATCGGAATCATCTATTTCTCCAGATCTCCAAAAAGTCCTGGACAATCATTCCAAGGTATTTGAGACCCCCAAAGGTCTCCCACCTATGCGTGATCATGATCATGCTATTCATCTGATTCCAGGAAGTGTTCCTCCAAACATCAGGCCGTACAAATATCGCTATGTCCAAAAGAGTGAAATTGAATGTATGGTTGCAGAAATGCTAGAGGCTGGTATAATTCAACCGAGTCAAAGTTCTTTCTCTACTCTAGTAGTATTGGTGCACAAGAAGGATGGATCATGGCGCATGTGTCCGGATTATAGGGAGCTCAACAAGCTCACTATTAAAGACAAGTTCCCCATTCCTGTCATTGATGAATTACTGGATGAATTGAATGGATCAATTTACTTCACCAAGTTGGATCTTCGTTCAGGATATCATCAAATCATAATGAAGATTGAAGACATTCCGAAAACAGTGTTTAGAACTCATGAGGGTCATTATGAATTTTTGGTCATGCCTTTTGGCCTTACCAATGCACCTTCAACATTTCAAGGTTTGATGAATTCAATTTTCAAACCATTCCTTAGAAAATTTGTGTTTGTATTTTTTAATGATATACTAATCTACAGCAAGTCTTGGAAGGATCATGTTGAACATGTTGACAGGGTGCTACAACTATTGGAGGAGAAACAATTATATGCAAAAAGATCCAAATGTTTCTTTGGAGTCCAGGAGGTGGAATATTTGGGTCATATTGTATCTCATGAAGGAGTTAAGGTTGATCCTAGCAAAATTAAAGCCATTAAGGAATGGAAGATCCCCACGTCCATAAAGAATCTGTGAGGATTTCTTGGGTTGACAGGGTATTATCGCAAGTTTGTTAAGAATTATGGGAGAATAGCAGCACCTCTAACAACATTATTGAAGAAAGATGCATTTTCATGGACTCCGGAAGCAACAAATGCATTTTAACATATTAAAGAGGCAATGTGCCAAGCACCGGTCTTAGCTACACCAGACTTCACAAAAACCTTTATTGTGGAATGTGATGCTTCAGGAAATGGAATTGGTGCTGTTCTAATGCAAGATGAAAGACCCATTGCTTTTGAAAGTCGTCCAATCAAGGGAAAGTTTTTAAGCAAAGCTATTTATGAGAAGGAAATGTTAGCAATACTCCATGCACTTAAGAAATGGCGACCCTACCTAATGGGAAGACACTTCAAGGTAAAAACGGATCATGATAGCCTTAAATACTTTTTAGAACAAAGATTATCCTCTGAAGAGCAGCAAAAGTGGGTCACAAAGATGTTGGGTTATGACTTTGAAATCATCTACAAAAAAGGAAAGCAAAATGTGGTGGCACATGCACTCTCAAGAAAGGATGAGGATGTGGAAGCATTGTTGTGTGCCATTTCTATTATCCAACCAGTTTGGATAAACGAAGCAAGGGAGGAATGGAAGAATGACGAAAAAGTGTGGGCACTTATTCGAAAGCTACAACAAGATTCCAGTACGTCTGATACATTTAGCTGGCAAAATGATTCATTATGGTACAAAGATCGCTTATACCTCTGTAAGAATTCCCAGCTAAGACAAAACATTCTTATGGAATTGCACACTTCTCCCTTAGGAGGGCACTCGGGATTTCTAAAAACTTACCACAGGGTTAAGAAGGAATTTTTTTGGGATGGCCTTAAATCAGATATTCAAAATTTTGTGGCGGAATGTTTGGTTTGCCAACAAAATAAAGTGGAAACAATTAAGACACCGGGTCTATTACAACCTTTACCCATTCCAAGCCAACGTTGGGAGGAGGTTTCAATGGATTTTATCACAGGTTTACCCAAGTCTGAGGGAAAAAGTGTCATCATGGTGGTAGTTGACAGACTTACCAAGTATCCACACTTTTGTGCATTATCACATCCATTTAAAGCCAGTACAGTTTCTACTGCATTTATGGAAACAATTCAAAAGTTGCATGGAAACCCAAAGATTATTGTAAGTGACAGAGATCCCATTTTCACTGGAAATTTTTGGACAAAATTATTTTCTTGTCTTGGTACTCAGTTAGCTCATAGCTCATCTTATCATCCTCAATCTGATGGGCAAACTGAGATAGTAAACAAATGTTTGGAAGGATATCTTTGTTGCTTTGTATCTGATAAACAGACACAATGGGTCAAATGGTTGCCTCTGGCTGAATGGTGGTATAACACTTCCTTCCATACAGCAACAAAAATGACCCCATTTATGGCACTTTATGGGTATCAACCACCATCCATCACATCATATTTAAGAGAAAATTCTAAGGTTCAGGTAGTGGAACATCACATCGAACATCAACAACAAGTCCTCCAACTCTTAAAGGATAACCTCGTGTTGGCACAGAATAGAATGAAACAACAGGCAGATCAACATCGCAGTGAAAGAAGTTTTGATGTAGGTGATTGGGTATTCCTATGGCTACAACCATATAAGCAAATGTCCCTGAAGCAAGCTAAGAAGGATAATAAATTATCACCAAAGTATTATGGTCCATACAAGGTGTTGCAAAAGAATGGTACTATGGCATACAAATTGGAGCTTCCTGCAGCTTCTCGATTGCACCCAGTTTTCCATGTTTCATGTTTAAAGAAGGTTATAGGCGACAAGCTCCCAGTTCAAACAATATTGCCAGAACTTGACGAGGAAGGAAAGATTATATTGGAACCGGAAGCAGTCACAGAAACAAGAACTCGACAACTACTGAATCATTCAATTTCAGAGTATCTTATCAAGTGGAAGAACTTATCCGCTGAAGATTCCACATGGGAGGATGAGAATTTTATGCAGAAGTATCCAGAACTACTCAAGCGTTGAGGACAACACTTTTTTGAAGGAGAGGAGCATGTTGGGTCCCTATAATACTAGTGATTACCCCATTACTATTGTAGTTATACCCCTTATTAATATTGTTGTGCCCTTATTGCCCCCATATTGTTACTACTGTGCCCCATAGAATCCCTCTATTGTTATTTTTGTGGCTTTATATTATTATTGTTAGGTCGGCTAGATTATATTGTGACTCCTTATACTCCTATATATAGAAAGGAGGTTTTGTCATTTGAATCATCCAAGAACTGTTCATTTATGTAATGTAAAGGAGGTTTCCCCCTCGAAGAGGCTGAATTCTAAGGCGTTGATCTATCTTTTCTATCTTTTCTTGAGTTGGTTTCATAACACGTTGGTCTTCGCATCGATAATCTGCTTCCCTTTGTCATTCCCTTTATCATGTTCTGACTCAGAGTAGGAACATGCATCTGATTCTGAAACCTTTAGCTCGGCCACCAGTGACTTATTGGCCCGACACTCACTTGTGTTGTGAGTGGAGCTCTTATGGAACTCACACCACTTTCCCATGTCCTCTTTCGGCTTCACGATGTTGTTCTTTTCTTGCAGCTTTGGTAGGTTGTCTTAGCCCACCCCGCCTTGGCTTTGTCCTTTGTTTTGCGGTTTGGGGGCACCTTTCCCTTGCTTCAGATTCGTAGATCCAAAGTCTTTCTTCCTCTGTTTAAACTTTTGCTCGACCTTGACAGCATATCGGTCTGCCGTGCCGAGTGAGGGGATGTTCAGGAATTCTATTTCTTCCTAGATGTACTTGTGCAGGCAGCCGTAGTATTTGAGTACCAAATGCTGCTCTGAATCCTTGATACCCAACTTTGTTTGAAGGGTATGGAAAATATTGGTAAATTCTGGCACGTCTTGGTCCCTCGCCTACTGCAGTATGGTCCACTTCCTCATAGCTTCTAACAGGGTAGTACTTCTCCTCGATGGCATCCGGGAATGAATCCCAGGTGGGTGCAGCTAAAAATAGTGAGCCTGTACTTTCATCCTTCTGCTGGCAGTAGGTTTCCCACTACTCCTTGACATGGGGGGCTTCATTGAGAAGAGCGAAAATAATCTTTTCCCGACTGGAAAAATCATGAACAAAAAAATAACTCTCTAGCTGTTTGGTCCCTATAATACTAGTGATTACCCCATTACTATTGTAGTTGTACCCCTTATTAATATTTTTGTGCCCCTATTGTCCCCATATTGTTATTACTATGCCCCATAGAATCCCTCTATTGTTATTTTTGTGGCTTTATATTATTATTGTTAGGTTGGCTGGGTTATATTGTGACTCTTTAAACTCCTATACATAGAAAGGAGGTTTTGTTATTTGAATCATCTAAGAATTGTTCATTTGTGTAATGTAAAGGAGGTTTTCCCCTCGAAGAGGCTGAATTCTAAGGCGTTCAACTATCTTTTCTTACTTTTTGTGAGCTAGTTTCATAACATTTGGTATCAGAGCTTTGGATTCTAGGGTTTCGCTGCTCCAAATAGGTAATCGTGGCATTTTCGCTACAAATTTTTTTCTGCGACGTTCCTAAAGCTAAAAAAAACCATTTGACAAGAAATCACGCTGAATCTCGGGTCTGAATTTCAGAGCTTTTCGCGCTATATTTGCGGAGATATGATCTGAGGAAGTTGGTCTTTTTGTAGACTCCTAAATTACATTCCAAACAGGTGACTCGCGGAAAATCGTCATAAGTTTCTCTCTGAGCATCGGATTGAAATTTCATAAGAAGGTACAGAAATAGGATGGACTATAGTTTCTTGTATATATAACTCAAAGTCAAAGGTCGAAACAGTGACTCATGGCACATCGTACAAGTTCGCTCTACTGAACTAGTCTATAATCAGGTCACTGTGGGAGATTTCGCATAACTCTTCTATGGAGAATCCAATTTGGATTAGACTGGTGGCATTGGAAAGAGGACATAGAGGGCTACTGTAGATCACAATTTTAGAACTGGATGACCTGAAAGTATAGAGATACATCAGAGGAAATATCAAGCTCCTACAAAGTGAAAAAAGGTGTGTAGATTTTTTTAAATTTTTGCTTGAGCTTGGTTTGAAAATTTATTTTGAAGGAATTCAAAGGGCATAGTAGAGCATTATTATTGGTAACTGATGCCCTGAGGAAGGAAAATGCAAACACCTCGTAAGCAACCTGAATGCTCTAGCATGACTCATGAAGAAGAGGAAGAAATGCTACATGATATATCAGAATTACAAGACCAAGTGCAACAAATATCACTCTCACAAAAGCTAACAGAAGCTAAGATAAATGGCATGGAATCCAAGATAAAGGGAGTGGAAGCTAAGATGGATGATTTGAAGATAGATTTGAAGACGGATTTGAAGAGAGACATGGCAGATTTGAAGATAGATTTGACAAATTTTCTACAACAAATACTTACTAATGGTGAAAAGGTAGCAAAAGGAAACTCATGATGCAAACAAAAGAAATGTTAATCATGATTTCATAGACTCTAATGTGGGATTGAAGACCCACCATATTTCAAAAATGGATATGAGTAAGTTTGATGGCAAGGATCCTGCAACATGGATATTACAGATGGAGCAATTTTTCGATCTCAATAATGTGCAAAACACACAAAAGGTATGTATTGCAACTTTATATTTGGAACCAAATCAGTTTGTATGGTATTAATGGCTTTGCTCTCGTAAACAAATTATCACTTGGGAAATTTTTACGGAAGAATTGACAGCACATTATGAGGATACAAAAAGCAACACTTTTTTTAGCCAATTGATAAGTCTTAAACAAAAGGGTTCAATAATGGAGCACATTGAGGAGTTCCAAAATTGAACATAAGGGTAAAAAATATTCCAGAGGAGCATAGGATTGATGTGTTCACAGGGACTTTAAAGGATAATATCCAACATGATGTTCGCCTTTGGGAACCTGATTCATTAGAGAAGGCATTCAGGTTAGCAAGAAAAATGGAAAGAAAAATTATGGCAACCAGGAAGAATACCACTCACAACTATAAAGATGGAAGTGTTGTTGCCCCTACTCTTCCACAACCTATAAGGTTGACACCACAACAATTGGAAGAAAAAAGAGCAAAATGGTTTTGTTACAGTTGTGATAGAAAATGCACTAAAGGTCATAAGTGTGCTGAGAAGAAATTATTCTACATAGATTGTGAAGAGGAAGAAGAAAAGGAGCAAGAAAGGTCAAAAGAAGAGGATATACTCTAGCAATAAAGCCTAGATAAAGAAGAAATGAATCCGACCATATCTTGTAATGCATTGGCGGGAATTACCACTCCTCAAACCATCAAGATAGAAGGACAAATAAAGAAGAAAAAGGTAATAGTGTTGATTGATTCAGGAAGTACCCACAATTTTATTCATTGTAAGGTAGCAAAAGAATTGAATTACTTCTTATATCCAGCACTAGAGTGTCAAGTGATGGTTGCAAATGGAGGAACAATAAATTGCTCTGGAAAGTGCCATAATATCAAGCTATCCATGGGATAATATGTATTGACTAGCCCAATGCTTTCCATTCCAATGGGAGGTGTTGATGTTGTACTAGGAGTCTAATGGCTACAATCCTTGGGTACAATAGCTTTCACTTTTCAAGAACTTTTCATGAAATTTTCTGTGGAAGGAAAAGAAGTTGAATTAAGGGGTATTGTAGGGAAACCGGGAAAGATAATCAGCTCTAATGGTATGACAAAGCTTCTAAAAAAGGAACAGAGAGGTGTAATTGCACAATTATGTTTGCTAGATGTTTCCACATTGGAATCATCTACTTCTCCAGATCTCCAAAACGTCTTGGACAATCATTTGAAGGTATTTGAGACTCCCAAAGGTCTCCCACCTATTCGTGATCATGATCATGCTATTCATCTGATTCCAGGAAGTGTTCCTCCAAACATCAGGCCATACAGATATCCCTATGCCCAAAAGAGTGAAATTGAATGTATGGTTGCATAAATGCTAAAGGCTGGTATAATTCAACTGAGTCAAAGTTCTTTCTCTGCTCCAGCAGTATTGGTGCACAAGAAGGATGGATCATGGCACATGTGTCCGGATTATAGGGAGCTCAACAAGCTCACTATTAAAGATAAGTTTCCCATTCCTGTCATTGATGAATTACTGGATGAATTGCATGGATCAATTTACTTCACCAAGTTGGATCTTCGTTCAGGATATCATCAAATTAGAATGAAGACTGAAGACATTCCAAAAACAACATTTAGAACTCATGAGGGTCATTATGAATTTTTGGCCATGCCTTTTGGCCTTACCAATGCACCTTCAACATTTCAAGGTTTGATGAATTCCATTTTCAAACCATTCCTTAGAAAATTTGTGTTAGTATTTTTTGATGATATACTAATCTACAGCAAGTCTTGGAAGGATCATGTTGAACATGTTGACAGGTTGCTACAACTATTGGAGGAGAAACAATTATATGCAAAAAGATCCAAACGTTTTTTTGGAGTACAAGAGGTGGAATATCTGGGTCATATTGTATCTCATGAAGGAGTTAAGGTAGACCCTAGCAAAATCAAAACCATTAAGGAATGGAAAATCCCCACATCCATAAAGCATTTGCGAGGATTTCTCGGGTTGACAGGGTATTATCACAAGTTTGTTAAGAATTATGGGAGAATAGCAGCACCTCTAACAACATTATTGAAGAAAGATGCATTTTCATGGACTCCAAAATCAACAAAGGCCTTCGAACATCTTAAAGAGGCAATGTGTGAAGCACCGGTCTTAGCTACGCTGGACTTCACAAAAACCTTTATTGTGGAATGTGATGCTTCAGGAAATGGAATTGGTGTTGTTTTAATGGAAGATGAAAGACCCATTGCTTTTGAAAGTCGTCCAATCAAGGGAAAGTTTTTACACAAAGCTATTTATGAGAAGGAAATGTTGGCGATGCTCCATGCACTTAATAAATGGCGACCCTACCTAATGGGAAGACACTTCAAGGTAAAAATGAATCATGATAGCCTTAAATACTTGTTAGAACAAATATTATCCTCTGAAGAGCAACAAAAGTGGGTCACAAAGATGTTGGGATATGACTTTGAAATCGTCTACAAAAAAGGGAAGCAAAATGTGGTGGCAGATGCTCTCTCAAGAAAGAATGAGGATGTGGAAGCATTGTGGAAGGATGCGCGAGGAATGGAAGAATGACGAAGAAGTGTGGGCACTTATTCGAAAGTTACAACAAGATTCTAGTACGTCTGATACATTTAGCTGGCAAAATGATTCGTTATGGTACAAATATCACTTATACCTCTATAAGAATTCCCAACTAAAACAAAAGATTCTTATGGAATTGCACACTTCTCCCTTAGGAGGGCACTCAGGATTTTTAAAAACTTACCACGGGGTTAAAAAGGAATTTTTTTGGGATGGCTTTAAATCAAATATTCAAAATTTTGTGGCGGAATGTTTGGTTTTCCAACAAAATAAAGTTGAAACAATTAAGACATTGGGTCTATTACAACCTTTATCCATTCCAAGCCAATGTTGGGAGGAGGTCCCAAAGGATTTTATCACAGGTTTACCCCAAGTCTGAGGGAAAGAGTGTCATCATGGTGGTAGTTGACAGACTTACCACGTATGCACACTTTTGTGCATTATCACATCCATTTAAAGCCACTACAGTTTCTACTGCATTTATGGAAACTACTCAAAAGCTAGATGGAAACCCAAAGATTATTGTAAGTGACAGAGATCCCATTTTCACTGGAAATTTTTGGACAGAATTATTTTCTTGTCTTGGTACTCAGTTAGCTCATAGCTCATCTTATCATCCTCAATATGATGGGAAAGCTAATATTTTAAACAAATGTTTGGAAGGATATCTTCGTTGCTTTGCATCTGATAAACAGACACAATGGGTCAAATGGTTTCCTCTGGCTGAATGGTGGTATAACACTTCCTTCCATACAACAAAAAAAACGACCCCATTTATGGCACTTTATGGATATCAGCCACCATCCATCACATCATATTTAAGAGAAAATTCTAAGGTTCATGCAGTGGAACATCACATCGAACATCAACAACAAGTCCTCCAACTCTTAAAGGATAACCTCGTGTTGGCACAGAATAGAATGAAACAATAGGCAGATCAACATCATAGCGAAAGAAGTTTTGATGTAGGTGATTAGGTATTCCTACGGCTACACCATATAAGCAAATGTCCCTCAAGCAAGCTAAGAAGGATAATAAATTATCACCAAAGTATTATGGTTCGTATAAGGTGTTGCAAAAGATTGGTACTATGGCATATAAATTAGAGCTTCCTACAGCTTCTCAATTGCACCCAATTTTCTATGTTTCATGTTTAAAGAAGGTTATAGGCGACAAGATCTGAGTTCAAACAATATTGCTAGAACTTGACAAGGAAGGAAAAATTATATTGGAACCGGAAGCAGTCACAGAAACAAGAACTCGACAGCTACGAAATCGATCAATTTCGAAGTATCTTATCAAGTGGAAGAACTTATCCGCTGAAGATTCCACATGGAAGGATGAGCATTTTATACAAAAGCATCCAGAACTACTCAAGCGTTGAGGACAACACTTTTTTGAAGGAGAGGGGCATGTTTGGTCCCTATAATACTAGTGATTACCCCATTACTATTGTAGTTGTAGCCCTTATTAATATTGTTGTGCCCCTATTGTCCCCATATTGTTATTACTGTGCCCCATAGAATCCCTCTATTGTTATTTTTGTGGCTTTATATTATTATTGTTAGGTTGGTTGGGTTATATTGTGACTCCTTAGACTCCTATATATAGAAAGGAGGTTTTATCATTTGAATCAGCCAAGAATTGTTCATTTGTGTAATGTAAAGGAGGTTTCCCCTCGAAGAGGCTGAATTCTAAGGCATTCAACTATCTTTTCTTACTTTTTGTGAGCTAGTTTCATAACACTAGAAGATTTAACCATTTATCGACGGCATCTGCGTCTATCTGACCCTCAAATATGGGGATTTCAAAATTAACTTGTACCTTAAATGATATGGCATTTCCTAAGTAGCTTTTGGAAGCTAATGCATCGCCCCTAGGTAGCCGCTGAGGAATCTAGGTAAAGTTGTCCATCATCGCATTCCTTTGTCACTCAAGGGCTTCTTCAAGCAAGATTTTGATAAGATCTCTTGCCCCCCTCATCTTTCTTTTCATCCACCATGGGAGGTCATCAGGATTTGCAAGGCTGGTCTTGCAAAGGTTCGACCAGTTCAAGCCCTAACTCCTTATATTCTGACCTCGTTGGGGACATGCAAAGAAAACAGAGAAAAAGCAGACCGCTCTGATACCACTGATCTAGATTTAAACAGGAAAGCAACAAATTACAGAGATAACCATAAACATAGAGATGCAGCGGAAATAATACTTCATTTAATTAATGTAAAAGCCTCAAATATGCTTACAAACAACAATGGAAATTCACTAGCTAGGGCAATGGTAGCCTATCTCTGAGAAGAGATGTGGTGGCCACATGCCTCTGAACTGTGTTAAAATGAGACTCGAAAGCCTATTTATTCTTTAGAAACAATCGAAAACCCTAAACACCCAAAAATCTAACCCTAGAAGATGAAACTCCAAACTGTGGGCCCCATTTGGGTAAATTGGTACATCAAATTCTCAGGATTGTAACTTTGGCATATGATCTTTGTTTGACTCGCACAATATCTCGTTAGAAAGATCTATCCGAGGACTACAACTTTGGGAAGAGCAACATCGGTCCATGGACACATGTTGCTCTGAATTTTCCCAAAAAACGTCGTTTAGGGCCTCAAAATGGCTCTGGAAGTTCAGGACCCGAAAAACTGCTAAAAATAGTAAATTGTGCTACAATTAAGGAAACTGAAAGCTGAAAGAAACAATGGTGGGGGTCCAAGTGGACTTGGCAGGTGGCCAACAATATCCACCTGGATCATACTCCCAGGTACTTTATTCCATCTTTCAATGCGTTAGATGCAAAATGAAGTCCCTAAATTAGATGGTGTGTCTCCCCATCATACAAATTTTTCATGGAAATTATGGATTTCTTGTTGCTTATTGTCATTCCGATGGATTTCCCATTAAAAGAGAGAATGTCTCACAACAAGCTCAGTTCTCTAGGAGAACCATTGCAAAAGATGAGGATTTTATCGATGAAGAGAAGATGTGTCGTGGTTGGGTTCTTAACAATAAGATTTCTTTAGAATTCACCCCATATTTTTTTCTCTGTCAGTAGGAAACTAAGCCCTTCTACTACCAACAAAAATGGTAGCATGGAGAGAGGTCCCTGACAAAAACCTATTTGTGCCTAAAAGAAAGGGAAGGTTCATTCATTTATTAACACTGTGATTGAAATGGTCTAAATAAAACTCATCACCTAGGAAATGAAGTATGGGTTGAAGCCCACATGTGTCATAAGAAGCCTTAGGTAGATCTAGTTGACTATGTTATAAGATTTAGAGAAGTCAATCTCGGTAATATCCCCTTTTAAATTCATGATTTTCAAACATTGTAAGCCCTCTTAAGCCGCACCGATTGCTTCATGGAGTTTGTCTCCCCTCCAAAAATGCAAATTTCTCTTTAGAAATAGATATAGGGAAGATGGGTTTGATTCTTAAGGAAATAATTTTTGCTATGACCTTATGTATTGCATTGGATGGGGAGATAGGTTGAAAATTTTCCGGAAGATGGGTTGTCCACCTTGGGAATAAGAGTGATGAAAGACATACTGCGGATTTTTTTTCCGAAAAATTGTGCAAAACATTTTTAGTTCATCTTTATAAAATTCATCCATGATTTCCCTATTCTCATCTTCCTTTGCCAACCTAGGGAAAAGCTAATGTATTCTAACCACATCTGTGATCGTGGCTCTAGCTGGGGAATAGAAGATGTTTTTGCTTGAATAGGGTTTCATGCCTTCAAAATTTGAAATTGTCATGGCATCAAGGCCTTGAAGAATCCATATGGTATTGTGCATTTTCCTTCCCTTGGTGTAGGCCTGGAAAAATTATGTGTTCTCATCTCCACCAGCCAACCAAATTGCTCTTCTTTTTTAGTCATCACTCCTCTCATTCTTCTAAGAGCACTTTATCCTATTTTTATATAGTCATAAGAGCCTTCGTTGATTCAGAAGAGATGAATACTTCCCCTTCATTATCAGTAAATTCCCAAATCTATTTTTCAATAGCCCATAATTGATAGACCTCAACTAATTTCTTGTTTTTAGCCATTTATTTAGTTTTCAATTTAATGAGCTTTAGATTATACTCAAATTGGTTGGTCACGGAAGATCATATATGAGGATCAAAATATTTCTAATGAAAGTTAAAAAGGGATAAAAACTCCT
Source organism: Pinus tabuliformis (assembly GCA_031772625.1). Classification (NCBI taxonomy): domain Eukaryota; kingdom Viridiplantae; phylum Streptophyta; class Pinopsida; order Pinales; family Pinaceae; genus Pinus; species Pinus tabuliformis. The sequence goes on from CM062815.1 coordinate 884,087,334, forward strand.
CATCTTTTAACTAGGAGGAGTTCATATTGAAAGGACTAGCCACTTTCAGGGAGGACCCTCTGATTTCCAAAAAAATGGGGGAATGGTCAAAATCACCCCATGCCCCTATCCATTATTTAATCAGAGAGAATATTTCCACTAGAGCTTCTGATAATAAGAAATTATCAATTCTCTTGGCCACTTTTTCTATCCCTATATCATGATTCCACCAAATAGGGGCCATTTTCACAGTTTCCATATCAACTATATTTCTTCCTTCAATTTTATTGAAAAAGGAATCAGAAAGAGGGTTTGGCCTAGCCCTAGGACCTCGGAATTTGAATGTTCCCAAGAAAAAATTGAAGTCACCACTGACAATAAGGCTCTAATATTTAATTAAATATTTGTTGAAAAGTCTATCCCAAAACTCCTTGTGGTTGAGGGAAGGCCCATATAAATTTAACAAAGTGAATGAGGAATCAAGATCCTATGAAAATTCCTCAATGCACAAACTAGAACCCATGCTTAGAAACTAGAGACTTGAATATTCCTAACTTCCCAACCCACTGCAATACCCACAGATCTTCCACTAGCATCCAAAGCCACGAACCTCCAACCCTTTAGGAGAGTTTCTAAACAATTGACTATGACATCACCTTCACCAAATGTTTCTTAAAGGAATATCACATCCATACAATTAGCTTCGAACAGTCTACAAAGAGCACATTTTCTATGGGGACATGCTAGAGCCCTACAGTTAAAGGAGAGGAGATTCATTAGGAAACCCCTTGAGGGGCATAAAGCACTCTAAGGGCCCCTTGTATCGAAAGTTGTTTCCCTGCTACTGGGTCTTCACACACTTTTTCTTTTTCCTTAATTAGGTGGGTTTTCCTACCTCTACCTATACCCTTATAAATAGAAAGGGATAACTTCTGAAGACCCCATGCAATGCTCTCATTATGGGGCAAAATCGACCTCGAGCAAAGATTATACACCACAACTTTAGGTGTTGACACCTTAAATCAATCTAGTGAGGTAGAGGATGCTGGGGAGGAGTGATTAATCATCACATATGAGAAAGGGCACATGGCCTGAGAATGAGAGGGTAGACTAGAAAGGGGGAGAGAGGAGGGAGGGAATATAGCCTTGGAAGCGATTCCAAGACTACTATCAGCATGAAACTGATAGCTTGAATGTAAAGGTGAAGCAGGGGAAGGTGTTGGGAGGAGGTGATCTAACGAAAATAGGGAAGGGTATAGGGATGCTCAGGGCTCCAACAGAACCCGATGAGAAACATCGCATAATAGGGAAGAAAAGCATACATTTGAGATAGGGGAAATAAATTTACAAGGGGAAGATAGGGTAGTGCTTGCATAGGTTGTTGCTAGAGAGTCAACCTTTCAGATTGGAGCAACATGCTCCTCTTCCATCCTTGGATTATCTTCACCAACAACTTCCTAGCCATCAGTCTTTTCTAGGGAAATTGATGCATCTAGGCCAAGTGCCAGGACATTGCCGAAATTGCCATGATCCTTTTTTGTATTGTTGGAGAGATTTGTTATACCATGTGGTTTCGAGGCAAGGGATAGGTTCGTATAATCAATAAAAGATATCAAATTCACACCTTTATCTTGGAATAGAGTTGGAGAGGTGATTACCAACCCAATAAAACCCTATGAGTTATCCCCTTCCTTTGTGTGGGAGAAATCTAGGGTATATGCCCATATTTGTTGGAAAATTCCCTCTTCCAATTCATAGTCGACCTATTCTTCTTCCTCCATGTGTGTCCTCGGGCTGGTAACTGATAGATCAACAACAATAAATGTTGAAGAGCGTCTAACATGTTCCATGAACCTTCTAGTTATGGAGATAATCAATAATTTTAGAGTTAACAAACAAAGGAAGGATATTAGCTTACGCTGAAGACTGTGGTAGGGATTGGTCTTCTTAGGAATGAATTCCACACCTTTTCCTGAAGGATTTAGCTTCCTGTAGGTTTCAAACTGAAAGCCCTAGGTCTTCCCACTTCCCCATTTGACCAACCGCAAATCCCATTGGCATAGTCTGATCACCCTATTTCACCCCCTTATATGAAATTTTCTTAATATTAAAAAGTAAAAATAATATATATATATATATATATATATATATATATATATATATATATATTAGAAATGAAATTTTAAATTAATAAAAATGTGTGATGTGATCATAACTGATACATCGAAATTGGGCTCTTTCAATTGACTTTCTTTTTTACATGTTATTTTTAGAAATGTCCATTGTATCCAAAAATTTTACATTCATGACATCCAAGCTTTTCAATCTATAGGCGTAGACACACCAAACAACAAGCCTAATAACACAATATTTACAATACATAATGACAACTTTAGGGATGGACTACATCTCCAAACCCAGGTCCCCTAGAGTGTGGGGAGAATGAACTATTCAAATTAGGAAAAACCTGATCGGCTTTATTGATAGTGTTTCTAGATGAAGAGGGGTTTAGAGAATGCTTATTTAGTTAATTTTGCAAGTCTTTATTTTTCTATCGTAACTTGAGATCTCATCCTTTGTCCTTCACATAGTATTTCATCCTACATTTGGTTGATCCTCTCCAAAATCTATTTATCCTCATCATAGCAGTGGTACAACATTTCAAAAAACCTTCCAATGACGCGTATTACGATGGGTGTGAAGGTGATTCGAGTTAATCATAACAGTTATAGGGAGGGCCACACTTTGACCAAGAAATGTCAAAGTGTCTAAGGCCTCACTACAATCGCATGTACTTCATTGGATTGAACGAAATTGAACTCCACCAACTTTGTGGTGTGGCATAAATAAAGGCCCAAACCAAAATAAATCAAATTGTAAAACACTAATCCATGAAAAACTCGACTTTAACTGCTATGGAAAGGATTCCAATAAAATTCAATAGAACCCCACTTAACTAGAAAATTACTCAACTAAGGATGAATGGACTAAACTTGAAGTTTATTTTCTAGTCTATTATATATAGGTTTTTCATAGCAAGTGTTATGTGCTCCCATCCTTCCTTATGGTATTTTGTCTTTTGAAATTTTCTATATTTAAAAGTGGTTGATTGGTCAATTTGTTGATTTAGGAGGCTTCATGGACTTCCTCCTATAAGTGTTGAGCCTTCATCCTAAAGGCGTAGGAAGGAATTTGTTGCTTCTTTTGAACTAGTTCAACTGAATGCAATGGAATCAAACCCTCCCTTGGGGATCATCATTTGAGGATGAAATAAAAGATCAAGTTTTCCTTTGTGATATTGGTGATAATTTTTCTGGTTAAATTTAATTTCAATTGAGATCTTTAGAATATCAAATTAAAGCAAAGATGCTATAACAAGATATCCTAAATACTTCTGAGCCTAATATAAAACCCTTCTTTACATTATATATCTTTTGTAAATACTTCAATTTAGAGTGTTCTTCGAAACTCTCATTCTTTCATTATATCCGATATTAATGACACTAACTCAACTACCCAATATACTAGTGTTCATACACCCTCTTCTACACACGAAAATAATTTACTTAACACTTTTTATTAATTTACAATACAAATAAATAAATAAATAAATAATCCTTTTTCGTTTATTGCTTGAAAAGTCGCTAATAAATTCAAATGCATGATTAACTTCTTTGTTTGAATGGCATATTTTGAAAATATTTCAAAATCCAATAAATAAGAGCCAACTTCCAATAAATTCAAATTCATTATTAACTTCTTCGATATTTTGAAAATATTTCAAAATCTAATAAATAAGAGTCAACTACTATACATTCAATTTCAAAATATCCCAATATCCAGAACCAAATTTAGTTCAACGTGCATGATCTCATTTATATTTGATTTTTAAGATTAACTACACGCATGAACTCACACATAAACAAATGACTCACAGGGTGGGTTTCACGTTGCAAATGAGTGACAGATGGAAAAGATCGGTGAACAAAGCTATATAAAATTTAACAATGACCTAAGCCATCTCACGGCCGACATCGTCTGTCGTACCATACCTCTGCCAACGAGAACCCATCTTCGACCAACTTATATCTCTGCAGAATCTCTCATCCCAGGCTGGAAAATACGGCTGCCGTCCAATTATCAATGGCCAAGTATCAATGGTAGGAAATTCAAATTTGAAGTAGTTGTTTTAATCATTTTAACAAGGAGAATATTTTTAACCAACCAGCAAATTACTTTTGTTTTATGAAAATTTTTCTTCAAATACAATTTAAAAATTTATAGTAAACCATGATTCATTATGGTTGACAATAGTTTTCATGGTTGACTATGATTATAAATTTAAGGGATTTATATTAAACTCTTAGATTAATATTAAATGAAACTTTTGAGTCAATGTGTTTCGAACCATCCAAGGTGGTTCATCATCACGACTAAGATGAGTCTGATCATGTCTAGAGAATAAATAATGAGAATTATGTAGAAGGATGGTTAACAATAGTTTGTCATGGTTGACCATGATTATAAACCCAAGGGACTTATATTAAACTCTAAGATTATCATTATATGAAACTTTTGAGTCAATGTGTTTCAAACCATCCAGCGTGGTTCATCATCAAGACTAAGATGAGGAGTCTGATCATGGCCAGAGAATAAATAATGAGAATTGTGTAGAAGGGAGCTCATTTTAACAACTATATTATAATCATAGAATATTTATCTTAGGGTATATATACCTTGGCTTTACAATATTCATCTCTTGGGTTTAATATTATTCCCTTGTGCTTTTAGTATTAATCCCTTGGGTTTATTAGTGTCTTGGGTTTATAATATCAATCCCTTAGGTTTATTAATCTAAGGGTTCATATTCCTAGGTTATAATATTATTCATAGGGTTTATAATATTAATCCTAGGGTTTAATATAAATCTCTTGGGTTCAGAATATAAATTCCTTGGGTTTATTAATCTCTTGGACTTACAGTATTAATAATTTCTTACCTTTATAATATTTTTTTTTGTTTGTCAAATTGTTTATGTTCTTCTAGGCTTGACTTGTAGTTTGAGAAACTGCGACCTGGTGGCATCTAATCTGTCAAAGTCACCTGAGGATCGCACCTGACCTAGGTCACACTAGCCCTCAGCTGACTAGAATTTTTAGCGTGTTTCCTCCCCCTAGCATGGGCACAACAGTCTCTGTGAGGTTTGATCGTGGGTCGCCTTGTTAACAAGGCCCATCCTCCACTGGTTGTGTTAGTGGGACTTGAATCTTCCGTTTATAATATTAATCCCATGGAGTTCTCATTATTAATCCCTTGGGGTTTTAATATTAATCCATTGGGTTTATTAATCTTGCAAGTTTATAATAATAGTCCCTTAAGTTTATAATATTAATCCTTTGTGTTTAATAAAATTTCCTAGGGTTTATGGTACCTTGGGTTTCTAATATTAATCATCAGTTTGGTTAATAATATTAATATTTATTATAGTATTGATAATATCAATAATATTATCATATTATTACAATATAATAATAATTATTTTAAATTGTTATTATAATGGTTATAATTATTATCATTGTATTATTATTATATTGATATATTTATTAATATCAATAATAATATTAATATTAAACGCTTTATATCAACTATATTTAATATTGTAGTTGTGCATGTGATTGATATATCAACTATATTAATTAATATAGTTATGGTAGTATTATATAAATTAATTTATCTTTAAATTTTTAAAATAATATTTATAATTTTTTAATAATATAATAAATATATTTAAAATTGAATAAAAAAATAATTTTCAATTTATATAAATAAATTACAATGTTAAAATTTAAAATTTTATCAACATTGTTATCACATTTATTTTTCTTACTTTCATCCTTATCCTTGGTCCATCTACATTCAGCCATTCAACTTACGTGGTTAAGAAAATCATATGAAATATTAAATAATAAATCTGATACGTATTTTTTTCAGAGTCCTCTGTTTTTTACAAAAACGGTATTCTCCCCAGAGGAAGGTCACATGAAAACTGTTATTCCGTTGTGGAATGGTTGGTTTCTACTCTGTTATTCAAATAAGGAATAGTTGGTCTCTAGAATCCACTTGATGATGTATGAGAATTGTAGTTTCTTCGCCAAGTTGTTTTTTCTTGATTGAATAAAAAACTGATGCGTTGTAAACCTATAAAATTAAATATTTGTGTTTGTGGGGAATAGTTTGACAACAGACTACAGACATGTGCCAATGAGGACCATTGTAGACGCCTGTCATTGCGTCATTGTGAAATGTATGATAACACACGTCAAGTTGTGTCTCTACTAAATAATGTTGATCCCACCAATGGCTCGTATTCAACAGAAGTTTCCTTGACAGTAAATCAACGTGGCCGTTCGTTAACCTGCATTCTCCCGATTTCGTCCAGAGCTGTCAGACTTTGATGATGGGAAAAGCTGCCAAATAGTCTATTGTGGTTAGTAGTGACATGCCACGCCGATGCGAATGATGGCCCGGCGGGAAGGAAACAATTCCAAATTGCTGTCTGTGGAAATGGGTGATACATGATCCCACATTTCATTTCATTTGAAAAAGGCATCTGTTAATTTCTATCAAGTTCAGCATAGTTTCCCACCAGTGGTTCAAATTTTATAGCTTGAAATTTTATAGGTTGAATGTGTAAGTGATATGTGTGATGAAAGCTGTTTTAGTGAGAGATCGAGACTAAATTCCTCTTTTTACTACACATATGATGCACTGTCTTTATTTGGATTGCATATGATGAATATTTCTAGATATGATGAATGAGAGTGAAATCAACTATTATACATTCAATTTCAAAATATTACGAGAATATTTAATTCAATATGCATGATCTCATTTATATTTTGTTTTGTAGATTAATTACCGTGCATTAACTCACAGAAACAAGTAACTCATATGGTGGGTTTCACGTTGCAAATGAGTGGCAGACGAAGCTACATAGAACTGCCGATATCGACCAACGTATATCTCTGCAGAATTTCTCATGGCCCACTTTACCGTTTTAGCAACCAGTTTTAATCGGGCATCCTTGATTTGGTTCCAACTGGAGCTATGGGAAAGATTACACCATAATGGTAAGGAGGATACACAAAAATTCAGCACATTCAATGTTTCCTACAGATTTGCGACGTACATTATTTGGTTGCACGTTCCAAGTTTCAAAAACATTTAAGGAGACATTTTTTCCTGAAAAGTAATAGGAGTTTTGGTTATGATTTTGGTAAAGTTTAGCTAAAATTTCGAGAAATCCTTATTTCTGGATTTTGGTGGTCCGAAAGGTTTTTTTTATGCTAGTGATCTATTTCTACCATCCAAATAAGCAATTTAAAATACATTGTTTTTTTTTCAACCAAAACACATTAGCCTTTTATAAATATAAAGGGTGTTACATATGAGGATGCTTTCTTCTAACAAGTCACTTGAGAACAAAAATACTAATTTTGAAGAAATATGGTCATCCACCCAAAATTGTCACTTTCATAGACAAAGACTTTTAAAAATACATTTTAAATTATATATATAAATAAATAAATAATTGGATGACATCGTGGTTGGCCAAGGGGCCTTCACATCAAGTGAGTGTTTAATTTGGAATATTATGTTGATCTAGGGTGTTACATCTCATGTGAAAGTGTTAGTAATGCAAATATGCTCACATTTTACAAGGTGTGGAAACCTCGAGTGACCCTAACATTGTGCTTACGCTTGGAAAGGAAATTAAACTTATTGATGAGCATAAGATGGTTCTCTCAGGATTAGGGCTTGAGTGGAGTTAAAAAAGCAGAAGAAAATTATGACTTTGAATTTTTTAGTCCTTAGGTGATCTAGGGGTTGGGTGTGTTACATTCTGCAACATTATGATTCCTAAATAACTTTGAGAAAACTAGTGTCAACTCAATGATAGTGATAACGATTTCTTGGATCGAGTGGTATGTAATGGCATGAAGAAACCTCTTACATGTCTAAAGGTACTCAATTGAGATGCATGCATGTGGTAATAGCATGAAAAGGTATTATGGATTGATGGTGATGAGACTAAACATGAAGGGTTTCATGATGTGTTTATCCTATCTAGAACATTGTCTTAGGAATTGTAGTGGATGAATAATGGCAATAGGTGGTAGTATGGAAGGAGTAGGTTGTGGGTTTCTTAAAACCAATCCCCCCTGTAGGCAAGCAAACAGACTATGTGGTGGAAGAGGGAGGCTTAAGTATCTCCAAGGATATAGGGCATGGACTAGGCCTTAGCAACTCCACATGGATTTTAATTCTATTGGTTAGTATATGACTCTTTTGGCTTAAGGTCTTTATTCTTGAGTATTTTTTATCCATTATTTTGAAATTTGGTTTATAGTTGAGGAATTATGGTAATTCTAAGGAAACTAGGAAGGATGTGCATGTGGTTTGTCTAGTTATTTTTCACTTTTGTCTTGGTGATTTCTAGTAGAGCTACTGGACCAAGTCATACTATAACCTTTCATGTGCTTGCACTACCAATATTGATCCATAGAAATTATATTCTCTTAGCAAAATAAAAATTTGGGACTATTGCTTATGTGAATTCTCAGGCTAGTTTGTCAGGATCAAATAGCTTTCATGTTGTATTCTTATAGGTGTGTTGGTAATGTTTCTTTCTAAGAAACCAAACCAAGTCAATTAATATAGTCTTACACTTTACCATATATGACAACCAATTCTTAATCATCCTTAGTATTTTTTAAACATCCTTGATTTGGTTCCAACCCGCGTTGTGTTGTATTAAAAATCTTTTATGATGACCAAATGACTCGAGCTCTAAGAATAGTTCCACCAACAAGGCAAGAATTTCAAATCTGAAACATTTATGCAATTCTAATACTTATTTTAATAATTTTAATTTAGAATTTTAATATAAAATGTTTTAATCATTTTAACTCGGGATTTAAACACAAAATGTTGATGGGTGGGGGGTATTTTTTATTATATTTGACAAAGAAAATGACATGGTGACAAGAAATTTTCCCATCAAATTCTATCCTGTGTGAGGCACCTTTTTAAAAAAACGAAAAATTTATATCATAATTTAGCACATTTAATTTTAACCAAATGAACTACTAAGTTTTAAAAACACATTTTAAATAATATGTATTATATATTTATAAAAAAAATATTATTAAATTCTAAAATACTCAAAATTTATAATTAACTGCTGAAATCAAAATTAATAGTTAACTTTGTTGAGTAGTTACCAAACCAAAATTTGCACTCTATCGCAATTTACAATTTGTCACAAGCAACATTTTTTAAAATGAGGTTAATCCAGATTCGCGTGTGAGAAATTCCTACCGAGTTAAACAATTTGTATAATTTGAGATGCTTCATGCCACTTTTATATATTACTATTTTATAAGTTTTTTTTGTAATATTAGATAGAATTCTGTTTTCATTATTATTATTTTTAAATTAGTTAGAACGTGAAGTTCTCTTCCAATAGAATTACAAAAGAGCATATATCAACAATTATAAATTATATAATGTCTCACTTACTTGTAAGTGCTCTAAATAACTATGATACATAATAAAATTGTTCAATATTGTCAAAAGAATTATGCAAAAAAATTAAATATGTGCTTTTCCCAGAGATAAATCGTTGTATGGAATATGATAGAGACCATAAGTATAAATGCCATCACGTTGTTCCATAACCTCCCAAGGCCATGCTTCCATTGATAGTCCTTATTTTGAGAGGTGATATGCTTCCTCGTTCCATTCTTTGTAGACGAGTGAACATGAAAAGAAATTAAAAGAGATTTTAAGCCAAATTGCTTCTTCCAAAATACGTATGAGTAAAACATTTTTGCAAGCTCGGGTGTTTTTGAAGCAATTTATTATTAGCATGGAATCCCCATATACTTGGATCTGAGTACATCCCTTAGCTAAAGTGAATAGGAGAAAAATTTTGCAAGCCAAGACTTTTGCTAGACCTTGTACGAAAACCCATTTTTGCACGAAAAAGGTATCATTCTGAGAGGAACAGAATGAATACCCTACATTTTTCTTGTTTGAGTTGTATGATGCTCCATTAAAAAGATACCATGGTTTAAATTTATCGAGATTTTTGCACTAATTACTTTGGAGGGGGTGCGGGGTCAACACATTTATCCTTAGGAAAATGTTCTAGGATAGCTAAACTTTTGGCAGCAGAATGTTCACAGATAGAGGGTTTATCCTGGAAGACGACTCTATTACAGGCTAGTCATACCACCTAGCATCTGATCAATGGAAGAGATTTGAAAGAATGACAATGCGAGTTGGAAAGCCAAACCCCCCATGCCCACTCCAAATCCTCCCTTGCACATACCCCTAAGTGGTTAGTGACTTGTTTGCAGATGTGTCATACCTTCTGATAAAAACGACAAGTCATGAAAATGTGCTTTGCAGTTTCTTCATCATTTTTGCACAAGGAACACCAACCTGGCCCAATAAAAAATATAAAATTAAAGGATATCCCAAGTGGGGATTTTATTTTCGAAAAAGCATCACATGAAAAGTTTTGATTTTGTAGGGAACTTAGCTTACCATAACACCTTCCACCACCACTTGATAGCAATATCATCTCTAACATCCATAAGAAATATGTATCCAATTTTATGGGTATAACAGCCAAAGGGAAAGATGCTTCAGTCTAATCCATCTTCTACGTTTGTCAGTTGAATGTGTCTAGTTGATAGGGCATCCAAATATCCATTCCATGCCTCCCTAAATTCCCCTTCTAGACCCAATTCATTCATTGAAACCCATTCTTGGCTCCATATAGTTTTTACTATTGGATTGAAAATGAGCATGAGTTTGGAGATACCTCTCTTTCTCAGGTGGTAAATTAAAGTGGGGGGAAGGACCTTAACCATTGTTTGGCCATGGATGGAGACCTATTCTTACATGCACTTTTCTTCCTACTTTCCAAGCCATTCCACTTCTTATAATTTCAAAGGATTTAATAATATCCCTCCATATGACATAGATGTTTGTTCACTACCTGTCCACCTTCTTGATCCAATCTTCCAGTGAACTCAGGGAAATGCATTTTTGAGTGACAATCAATGTCCATAAGTTTTGAGTTCAAATTATTCTCCACCAACACTTAGCATCCAAATATTTTGATAACAAGAACATGTTATTCAAGCCCCATCCTCCTTAAAGATTTTGAATAGCTAATTTGTCCCATTTAAGCCAAGGAAATACTACATGATCCTACTTCCCCGACCATAGGAAATTGATGCAAGTTCGTTGAACTTTTTCTAGGAAACCTTTTGCAATCCATGTGAGGGGCATCCAGTAAATAGGGAAAGCTTCTAAAATTGATTTTATCAGAAGCTCAAGATAGCCACCAAAAAGATCAACTTTTGACCTTTTCTTAGTCCTAGCTATGAGCGAAAACCAACCCTCCTTTCTATAACAATTTGGTATGAGGTTGACTCCCACGTACTTTATGCCATCTTCCAATGAGTTAGATGCAAAATGAAGTCCCTAAATTAGATGGTGTGTCTCCCCATCATACAAAATTTTCATGGAACTTATGGATTTCTTGTTGGTTATTTTCATTCCTATGGATTTCCCATACAAAGAGAGAATGTCTCACAACAAGCTCAGTTCTCTAGGAGAGACATTGCAAAAAATGAGGATGTCATCAATGAAGAGAAGATGTGTTATGGCTAGGGCCTTAACAATAAGAGTTCCTTAGAATTCACCCTATCTTTTTGCCTCTGTCAGTTGAAAACTAAGGCCTTCTGCTACCAACAAAAATGGTAGCGTGGAGAGAGGTCCTTATGCAAACCTATTTATGCCTAAAAGAAAGGGAAGGCTCATCCATTGATTAACACTGTGATTGAAACGGTCTAAATAAAACTCATCAGCTATGAAATGAAGTACGGGTTGAAGCCCTCATTTGTCATAAGAAGCCTTAGGTAGATCTAGTTGACTCTGTCATAAGATTTAGAGAAGTCAATCTCGATAATAGCCCCTTTTAAGTTCATGATTTTAAAACCGTGTAAGCCCTCTTGAGCCACACCGATTGCTTCATGGAGTGTGTCTCCCCTCCAAAAATGCAAATTTATCTTTAGAAATAGATATAAGGAGGATGGGTTTGATTCTTAAGGAAATGATTTTTGCTATGACGTTATATATTGCATTGTTTGGGGAGGTAGGTTGAAAATTGTCCATAGAAGATGGGTCGTCCACCTTGGGAATAAGAGTGATGAAAGACATATTGGGGCTTTTTTTCTTTCTGAAAAATTGTGCAAAAAAATTTTTAGTTCATATTTATAAAATTCATCCATGATTTCCCTATTCTCATCTTCCTCAACCAATCTAGGGAAAAGATAATGTATTCTAATCAAATTTGTGATTGTGGCTCTAACTAGGGAATAGAATAGGTTTTTGATTGAATAGGGTTTTATGCCTTCAAAATTTGAAATTTCTATGGAATTAGTGCCTTGAAGAATCCATATGGTATTGTGCATTTTCCTTCCCTTGGCATAGGCCTAGAAACATTATGTGTTCTCATCTCCACTAGCGAACCAAATTTCTCTTTTTTTTTAATCATCACTCCTCTCATTCTTCTAAGAGAAATTTATCCTATTTTTATAGAGTCATAAGAGCCTTCGTTGATTCAGAAGAGATGAATACGTCCCCTTCATTATCAATAAATTCTCAAAGCTATTTTTCCTATAATTGATAGACCTCAACCAACTTCTTCTTTTTAGCCAATCATTTAGTTTACAATTTAATGAACTTTAGATTAAACTCAAATTGGTTGGTCACGGAAGATCCTAGATGAGGATCAAAATATTTCTAATGAGAGTTCAAAAAGGATAAAAACTCCTCATCTTTTAACTATGAGGAGTTCATCTTGAAAGGACTAGCCACTTTTAGGGAGGTCCCTCTGATTTCAAAAAAATGGGGGAGTGGTCGAAATCACCCCATGCCCCTATCCATTATTTAATCAGAGAGAATATTTCAACTAGAGTCTCTGATAATAAGAAATTATCAATTCTCTTGGCCACGATTTCTATCCCTATATGATGATTCCACCAAAGAGGGGCCAATTTCACAGTGTCCATATCCACCAGATTTATTCCTTCAATTTTATTTGAAAAGGAATCAGCAAGAGGCACTGGCCTAGCCCTAGGACCCCAGAATTTGAATGTTCCTTTGGAAAGTTTTAAGTCACCACTGAGAATAAGGCTATAATATTTATTTAAATATTTGTTGAAAATTCTATCCAAAAACTCCTTGTGGTTGAGGGAAGGCCCATATAAATTTAACAAAGTGAATGAGGAATCAAGATCCTATGAAAATTCCTCAATGCCCAAGCTAGAACCCAAGCTTAGAAACTAGAGACTTGAATATTCCTAACTTCCCAACCCACTGCAATACGCCCAGATCTTCCACTAGAATCCAAAGACATGAACCTCTGACCGTTTAGGAGAGTTTCTAAACAATTGACTATGAAATCACCATCACCAAATGTTTCTTAAACGAATATCACATCCAGACAATTAGCTTCGAACAGTTTACAAAGAGCACATTTTCTATGGGGACATGCTAGAGCCCTACAGTTAAAGGAGAGGAGATTCATTAGGATCCCCCTTGAGGGGCATAAAGCATTCTAAGGGCCCCTCGTATAGAAAGTTGTTTCCCTACTGCTGGGTCTTCACACACTTTCTCTTTTTCCTCAACTTGTTGGTTTTTCCTACCTCTACCTCAACCCTTATAAATAGTAAGGGATAAATTCTAAAGACCCCATGCAATGCTCTCATTATGGGGCAGAATCGACCTCGAGCAAAGATTATACACCACAACTTTAGGTGTTGGCACCTTAAATCAACCTAGTGAGAAAGAGGATGCTAGGGATGAGTGATAACTCATCACAGATGAGCAAGGGTACATGGCCTGAGCATGAGAGTGTTGCCTAGAAAGGAGGAGAGAGGAGGGAGGGAATATAGCCTTCGCAAGGATTCCAAGACTACTATCAGCATGAAAAGTATAGCTTGAATGTAAAGGTGAAGCAAGGGAAGGTGTTGGGAGGAGGTGATCTAAGGAAAATAGGGAAGGGTATAGGGATGCTCATTGCACCAACAGAACCCGATGAGCAACATCGCATGATAGGGAAGAAAAGAATACATTTGATAAAGGGAAAATAAATTGACAAGGGGAAGATAGGGTAGTACCTGCATAGGTTGTTGCTAGAAAGTCAACCATTGAGATTGGAGCAACATGTTCCTCCTGCATCCTTGGATTATCTTCACCAACAACTTCCTAGCCACCAGTGTTTTCTAGGGAAATTGATGCATCTAGGTCAAGTACCAGGACCTTACCGAAATTACCATGATCCTTTTTCTTATTGTTGAAATTGAGGCACCTTTCGATATATATATATATATATGCACATGTTATTATTTTCCTAAATAATATTTGAAAAAAAGATTTGTTTATAAAATTAAGTATTCGAGAGAGAATAAAAAAATATGCTTAACTTATTATTAATATTAATTTATAAAATTTTATGTAAAGTGATACGTTTATAGAATTATTTTCTAAAAAATGGATTTAAAAACTATATCTAATTTTTTAAATAACAAAACAATAATTTAAATATAATATTTTTAATAATTAAAATATTTAAATTTGTTAATAATTTTGGTTTTTTTTATATGGTGACGGGCGGTAAAGAAACAATTCCGAATTGCTGTGTGCAGAAATGGGTGACACATGCTCCTACACTTTATTTACGTTTCGTTTCATATGTGGATATCTTGGCAATGGTAACATCACATTGTTGAGAGTAGACGTTCTAATGTACAGAACAGTAAGTTGTTTGAAAAAAGTATCTGTTAATTTCCATCGTTTTATATCTTCAAATTCTATTGAAAAGAGTTGAATGTGGAAGTGATATGTGTGATAAAATTTATTTTTTGGGTAGAGATTGAAATTAAATTCTCATGTTATGAGTGTTTTGTTTTTTAATTGGTATGATCAAATCCATTCTTTTTATAACATAAATGTAAGATTAATTTCTTTATTTAAATTGTATATTTTAAAAATATTTAGAAATTTAATAAAGAGGAACCAACTCCTCTGCATTCAAATGCATAATTCGTTTCTTTCCTTTCCAATGTTGTTTTATTTGAATGGCATATTTTGAAAATATTTCAAAATCTAATAAATATGAATCAACTACTGTACATTTAATTTCCGAATATCCCAATATCCAGAACCAAATTTAGTTCAACATGCATGATCTCATTTATATTTGATTTTGTACATTAACTACACGCATGAACTCACACATAAACAAGTGACTCACATGGTGGGTTTCACGTTGCAAATGAGTGACATATGGAAAAGATGGGCGGAAGAAGCTACATAGAAGTTAACAACGACCTAAGTCATTTGAGAGATTTAATCAAAATCTTGTTTTCAATGAAACTGTAAAAATGGGTTACTAGGTTTAGTAAAAATCTTGGGAAATTTAGATTATAATTATTAAACTTTGGGTATTTAAAATTTTTTTATAGCATTAAATTTATTTCCATTATCTAAAAAATAATTTAAATATTCTTATAATTAATTTTTCTTTAAATATAACAAAATTCCTGAAAAATAAACTTTTGAACAAAATTGTGACCTCCATAGACAGTCGTCCTTAATTTGGTTCCAGCAGCAAAGCTAAGCCCTACTATATATCTTCTACGATGGCCAATTGACTCGAATTATGGGAAAGGTTATGCCAGCATAGTAGAAATTTCAATTTTTTCTACCATTCTAATCTTTGTTTTTTTTTAACATTTTTAAAATAAAATCTTAATAGGTAGGGAAAATTTTCACGGAGAATCACCCCAAGCAGTTCTCCCGCACTTTCTAAATATGTGGAGAGGATACACGATGATTCAGCGCATTCATTGTATCCACAAATGAGCTACTTACAACCTACATTCTTGGTAGGTTGGAAATTTTAAATAATTAGAAATTATAGATATTTATTAAAAAAATTATTATTAATTTTCAAAATATTTAAAAATTTATAATTTATAATTTAATGTTGAATAGTTATCTAACCAAATTTTGTATTTTGTCTTAATTTACATTTTATCTTTATTTTGTAGACTTTTCAAAAAATAATTGCCATAATTTGTATAATGTGATAGCTTATCTATTTTAATATATAATTATTTTATTAATACAACCACGTTAAAAATATTAATATAATTGATATAACTAAAAACTTCATTTGTATCTCTTATTAATAAATATATGAAAATAAAAATAATAATTTAAAAAAACTATTGTAATAAAAATACTATTATTATAATTATAATGTATAATAATTATTAATTTATAATAATTATTGTTTAATATAAAATGTTATTTATTATTATTTAATTTTAAATTGTGTAACATAAATAAATTATCTAATAATAAATAAATTAATTAAAAAATATTAATGTAGTTGATATACATTGAAAAACTTCATTTGTATTTAGCATTGATAAATATATAAGACAGTGGCTCGCATATAAGATAGTGGCTCGCATATATTCTTCGGCATATTAAACCCAGTTCTGAGGCCCGCATCTTTGGTGATCCTCTGCGATATAAACCCATAATCTTCAATGATCAGTTCTGAGGCTCGCATATAAGAACATATAAGGCTCGCAAAAGGATATTCAAGTATATATGACCAAGGCAGAGGCTCGCATATAAGACAGAGGCTCGCATACATTCTTCGGCATTTAAACCCGGTTCTAAGGCCCGCATCTTCGGTGATCCTCTGTGATATAAGACCATAAGGCTCGCATCTTTGGTGATCAGTTTTGAGGCTCGCCTATAAGACAGAGGCTCGCATATATTATTTGGCATTTAAACCCGGTTCTGAGGCCCGCATCTCCGGTGACCCTCGCATTTAAACTCAGTTCTGAGGCCCACATTCAACTAATATATATATCTTCGGCATTCTATCGACATTCTATTGCAGAGGATCACATATATTATGAGGCTTTGATATACATTCTAGGACAGAACATATAATCGCAGAGGCTCGCCTATTCAATATATATATATATTGAGGTTCGCATTCATATAATCGTAGACACAGAGAGTATTCTAATTGCTCTCAATCCAATCAGGTATGCGGGTTGCGGTGGGCACGGGCGATCTGCAGTCAAGTTTTCTGATATTAGGTGCATACATTCCTTATCTTTTTCTTTTTCTAATACATATTTTCTCATATAATTTCAAGTATGAATATTTCATCACAGCTACCAAAGATTACGAAGGGCAAACCTAGCACAGTTACTCTCAAGGCCTTTATGAGTATATAGAATCTTTATAGAAACGTAGACAAGAAAGAGAAGCCAAGCTCCGAAAAGAGTTAGAAACCATGCTGGAAAATAAATTTGCATCTCTTGAAGACACGATCCAAAAACAAATAGAAAATAAAATAGAACTACTGGAGAATAAAATGGAGGCAATGGAGACTAGGCTGCAGGTTATAGAAAAACAAAACCAAGATACTAACCAAACATCCCAGCAAGGAGATGCTGATACTTTAGAGAGTCTTAAAATGAAAGACATGATTAAAGAACTAGAAGAAAAAGTTAATAGCTGCCTTACCCTAAATAATGTGGTAGATAAATTAGATATCAAACCAATTAAAGATGAAATGAAAAAATTAATAGAATTAGACCACGAGTGTAACAAAAGGGCCTTGAACCTTATAATCTTCGGTTTAAAAGAGGAGGTAGATGAGGATACTTTAGCCTTAGCCCAGACAGAATTACATAATAGATTACAAATTGAAATAGTGTGTCTCACAGAAGCAACAAGGTTGGGGAAATTAACCGAGAATAAAGGAGGACTAATCCGCATAATGGTGAGCTCCACTGATCATAAGTATGACATACTTAGTAAAACCTCAAGTCTAAAAGGAACGGGAATATTCATAAATGAAGATCTCATTCCAGAAGATCAAGTAGAATTAAGAAAGGAGGTTCAAAAGGTAAAAGAAGCTAGAAAGGAAGGAAAATGGGCAATAATCAGGAATAGAAAAGCTTTTATTCGAGATAGAAACCAAAAGTATAGTAATCAATAGAAATTAAACATGCTCCGGATCCTTTCTTGGAGCTGTCGGGGCTTCCCATGGAACTAAGGCCCCAAGCTAAGTTGGATCTCAAATGATGTTGATACTATTTTGCTTGTTGAAACTTGGGAGCACGAAGAATCTAAGGTCCCTAACATAGATGGCTTTACGCTATGGTCTACCTAGAACAAGCGATCCTCCCATAGAGGCACTGGGGGAATAGCTTGTTACATTAAGAAGAACATCTCCCCCCATGCTAGGATTTATAAAAACAACCCTCACAACCAATATAGTTGTATATAGATTAGTGACATTAATAATAAAAAGTCCTACATAGCAATATGTTATTTCCCCCCCATCAATTCTAACTTCTATAAGAAGAAGAATCTAGATAAAAATAACCCTTACAATGGTTTAGAGAATGATATTTCTAGCCTAAGGAATGAAGGTAATATCCTTTTAATAGGTGACTTTAATGCTCGAACTTCAAACAACCAAGCTATTATTCTAAGCAATCATTCCAACCCTAATCCTCTTTGGTTAGACGAAGACCCTACTCTAGCTAGTAGGTACAAAAGGAGCTCTGAAGACCTCGGGGAAAATTTGTTTGGGTCGGAGCTAGTCAAGCTCTGTAGTGCTCAGGATCTCATAATTTGCAATGGTCTAAAGAAGTGGCCCACTTCCAGCAAGATGACCTCCATCCATGGACTTAGTAGCAGCGTGGTAGACTATGTCATTTCCGATATCCCTTTATACAATGAAATAATAAATTTTGACATCTTAAACGACCACAAACCTGACTCTGATCATAGGCCTTTACTTATAACTCTCAATTTTGTCATGCATAGAGATCCCACAGAAAATAATACTTACAGCCAAAAGAACTTAATATTTGATAGAAATAAAAACGATCTCTTTCTAAATGAATTAAAAACTAATTTGCTTCCTTTATCTAGTATAGACAACATAGAAGACCTCTATCATAATTTTACTACAACCCTCTCATATTCTATTAACAAGTTCTCAATTGAAGTTTCAAATAATAAAAGAAATAGCAAAACCAACCCTTGGTATGACAAAGATTGTAAAAGTGCGAGGAGAGCAATTAAGGAAGCTATTGATGAATCTCTTAAAATGGACAAGATAAAAATATACAAAGCCCTAACTAAAAGAAAAAAGAGGCAGTACATTCATCAAAGACAGGAGAATCTCTTACACCTCTCTAAAGTAGCTCCTAAGAAATTTTGGAGGCAGATTCTAACTAGGAAGACTAAAGATAATAATAAAATTGCTCTTCATGATTGGAATTCCTATCTTAAAAAGCTTTATGAATCTCCAAATGTCATGGATAACTTGGAAACCCTGCTCACAACGAAAGAAGTTTTCTCTTTAGAAGACATTAAGTTTGGGGTTAATCGCCTAGCTAATGGGAAAGCTAAGGACATTGAAGGTTACCAGGTAGAAATCTTAAAAATTGGAGGCCCTGTCCTCATCCCCCACATCCACAAGCTTTTCAATCAAGCAGTCAAGCATGGGTTCCCTAAACCTTGGACTCAGAGCGTCATTATCCCTATTTTTAAAAGTGGGGATACAAATAACCCCTCTAATTATTGGAAAATTATTATCATCCCTCTCTTAGCCAACTTATATGGTAGTATTTTAGAAAAGAAGTTAAGCATATGGCTTGAAAGTGATGGTAAGCAGGCTAAAGGCCAAGCAGGTTTCAGAAGGCATCACTCAACAACAGACCACCTCGTTACACTTAGGATCATTGTGGAGGAATGTCGTAATGATAAATCCAATTTATTTTGTTGATTTGTGGACTTTAGAAAGGCTTTTGATACGGTTCCTAGATACAAAATTTGGAATAGATTAGAAGAGCTAAAGGTTCCTCTCAAGATGAGAGTTGCTGCTATAAGGTTATACCAGAATGTAATTGCCAAGCTAAAGAGCAATGAGGGGTGGTCGAAAGATATTAAGTGTAACATCAGAGTTAAACAAGGTTGTGCCCTCTCCCCTACCCTATTTGGCATTTACATCGACAAGCTCGAAGGCTATTTAGAGGAAGCAGGATGTGATGGCACGGCTGGGATAGTCGTCATCCTTCTTCTCTATGCTGACGATATTGTTCTTTTCACAAGGTGCCTATCTGGTCTTTATAAGCAACTCAGGCTTCTTAAGGATTTCTGCTCTACCATGGGTATCACTGTTAACATTGACAAAACAGAAGTTATGATTATCAAATCCAAGAAGGACACTTTCGCTAATTTTATGTATGACAATAATAACTTGGAGGAAGTGTATTCTTACAAGTACCTAGGAATTGATATTGATCACAAGCTCAATTGGAACCATAGCATTGAGAAGAGGATTAATGGGGGGTGGAAAGCTTATTTTGGTCTTGAAAATAATTGTAAAACAACAAACCTAGTAATGTGGGATAAAAAGAAGTTCCTCTTCGAAACTTTAGTCACTCATGTTATCTTATATGGCTGTGAGGTTTGGGGTTGTAGTATCTCTAGAGAATCATGGAGAAAGATTGAGCAAATCTAAAAGCATTTTATAACGTATAACCTGAAAATTAAAAGTAATACACCCTATCCTATTCTCCTTATAGAAGGAGGTATTTCCCCTATTGAGAGCCTAGCTATGGATAGGTTTCTACTATACAAGCACAAACTCAATAACATAGGCAATCATAGACTTCCTAAGCTAGCATTAAATTCTAGCCAAAACCACCTAAGTCTCAAACGGGGGTGGCATAAAGACACAAGGGTCTGGTTAAACTATTGGGAGATGAACGGGAACGATGCATTGCAAAACATTAATAACATTAAAGATATTGTTACTTCTAAGTTCAAAGAAAAAATGTGGTGTGAGAAAGATTTAGCAACTAAAATAAAATTAGGTTATTATAAGAAGGTCATCAACCCAACCCTAGAAGATCAAAATTATCTCTCTATTTTAACTAGCTCAAAGAAGAAAATTAATATAGCAAAGATTAGAACGAATTCTCATGAGCTCCATAGTGAAACAGGTCATTGGGCAGTTCCCAAAACACCATGGATGGAAAGGATCAGCCATCTATGTGAGAATAGGAACATCGAGGATGAAAACCACTTCCTCTTAGAGTGCCCCGCGTACAACCACATTAGATCTTAGTTTCACAATATTTGTTACAATAATGGCCTTCCTAGCCTTTTCCAATGTCAAAATTATAGTGAGCTCAGGAGGCTTCTCTCCAATTTTTTTGAGCATAGGAATAAAATCTTAAATCAAAATAAATAATTTCTTTCTTTAGGTCCGATAGACCAATGTTTGGTCTCAGTGGACGTTAACCATCATCATCATAAAAAAAAAAAAAATATTTTAAAAAAACTATTATAAAAAAATAATTATTATTAGTATTATTATTATTATGATTATAACTAATAAGAATTATTAATTTTTATTAATTAGTATTAATAATAATAATAATATAAATCTTAGAGTTAATAGGGTTTATAATAATATTATTCATAAGTTTTATAATAATATTATATCCTAGGAATATGAACTCTTAGATTAATGAATCCAAGGGGTTTATATTATAAACCCAAGGGAATAATATTAAACCCAAGGGATTAATATTATAAACCCAAGGTATATAAATCTTCAGATAAATATTATAAACCCTAAAATAAACATGTTTGACCATGGTTTACCATGGTTAATTTTCACATTGAGACAATCTTTGTCACAATGTGACATTGAACCATAGGTGGCCATCATTAACCATGATTATAAACCCAAGAGATTTATATTAAACCCTGGGATCAATATTATAAACTCCGTGAATAATATTATACCTTAGGAATATGAACCTTTAAACTAATAAGCCCAAGGGATTGATATTATAAACCCAAGGGAATAATATTAAACCCAATGGATTAATATTATAAACCCAAATATAAATATTATAATCCCTAAAATAAACATGGTTGACCATGGTTGATTTTCATATTGAGACAATATTTGTCACAATGTGATGTTGGACAATGGTTGATTTTCATATTGAGACAATCTTTGTGACAATGTGATGTTGAACCATGGTTGACCATAGCTCACCATCATTATAAACCCAATGTATTTATAATAAACCAAAGAGTTAATATTATAAACCAAGGGAATAGTATTAAACATATGGGAAAAATATCAAACCCAAGGAATTAATGTTATAAACCGAAAGTATATAAACCCCAAGATAAATATTATAAACCCTAAAATAAACACGGTTGACCATGGTTTACCGTGGTTTATTTTAATATTAAGACAATCTTTGTCACAATGTGACATTGGACCATAGTTGATTTTCATATTGAGACAATATTTGTCACAATGTGACATTGAAGCATGATTCACCATGATTCACCATGGTTGACAATGGTTGACAATGGTTGGTGATGGCTAACCATGATTATAAACCCAAGGGATTTATATTAAACTCTAGGATTAATATTATAAACCCTATGAATAATATTATACCCTAAGAATATCAACCCTTAGATTAATAAACCCAAGGGATTAATTCTAAAACCCCAAGGTATTATAAACCCAATGAATCATACTAAACTCAACAAATTAATATATAAACCAAAGATATATAAACCCTAAGATAAATATTATAAGCACTAAGAAAACATGGGTGACAATGGTTTATTTTCATATTGGGATGACCTTTATCACAATGCGACTTTGGACCATAGTCGACATGGTTGACCATGATTAATTTTCATGTCGAAAAAATCTTTGTCATAATGTGACGTTGGACCATTGCCGATTTTAATATTGAGAAAATATTTATCACAATGTGACATTAGACCATGGTTGACCATGATTATAAATTATTATAAACCCTGAAACAAACATGGTTGACCATGGTTCATTTTTATATTGATACAATCTTTGTCACAATGTGATGTTGGACCATTATTGACCATGATTCAACATGAATGATTTTCATATCGAGACAATCTTTGTCACAATGTGGCATTGCACCATGGTTGACCATGGCTTATTTCATATTAAGACAATATTTGTCACAATGTGATGTGAGATCAAGATTGATCATGGTTGATTTTCATATTGATAAAATCTTTGTCACAATATGTCATTGGACCATGGGTGATCATGGTTGATTTTCATATTGAGACAATCTTTGTCACAATATGACACTGGACCATTGCTGATCATGAATGACCATGGTTGACAATAGCTGACCATGGTTGGTTTTCATATTGAGCCAATCTCTTTCACAATGTGACATTGGAACATGGTTAACCGTGATTAGAAACCCAAGGAATTTATATTAAACCCTAGGATTAATATTATAAAAATTATGAATAATATTATATCCTGAGAATATGAACCCTTAGATTAATAAGGTTGAGGGATTAATATTACAGAGCCAAGGGAATAATAAACCCAAGGGATTAATTCTAAAACCCCAAAGTATTATAAACCCAAGGGAATAATATTAAACCCAACAGATTAATATTATAAACCCAAGGTATATAAACCCTAAGATAAATATTATAAACCCTAAAAAAACATTGTTGACCATGGTTGATTTTCATATTGAGACAATCTTTGTCAGAATGTGACATTGGACCATGGTCGACCATGGTTGACCATGATTGATTTTTATGTCGAGGATGTTGGACCATTGTTTACCATGATTATAAACCCAATAGGTTTATATTAAACCTAAAGATTAATACTACAAACCCTACGAATAATATTATACCCTGGATATACGAACCCTTAGATTAATAAACCCAAGGGATTGATATTATAAACCTAAGGGAATAATATTAAACTCAAGTGATTAATATTATAAACCCAAGGTATGTAAACACTAAGATAAATATTATAAACCCCAAAGTAAAAATGGTTGACCATGGTTAACCAAGGTTGATTTTAATATTGAAACAATATTGTCACAATCCAACGTTGGACCGTGGTAGACCATGATTTATTTTCATATTGGGACAATCCTTTTCACAATGTGAGGTTGGACCATGGTTGATTCTTATATTGAGAAAATCTTTGTCACAATCTGACGTTGGATCATCATTGACCATCATTACCAACTCAAGGGATTTATATTAAACCTAACTATTAATATTATAAACTGTATAGATAATATTTTACCCTATGAATATGAACCCATAGATTAATAAACCCAAAGAACTTATATTATAAACCCAAGAGAATAATAAACTCAAGAGATTATAAACCCAAGTGAATAATATTAAACCCAAAGTATATATACACTAAGATAAATATTATAACCCTAAAATAAACATATTTAGCCATAATTTAACATAATTAATTCTCATATTGACTTTAGTATATAATAATAATTATAAACCTACGTATATAATAATTCAATCCTAAATGTTATTCATTATCAAACTAGTATTAATTATATATTATTATTTAATAAAACACCTTACCCTACTCTACCCTACCCTTATTATGTAGCTTATAACCTCTAACATTTATTCCTTTTACGTTTACATAATAATAACATTTTAATAATATAATATAATAATAATGAAATTAAAATAATTTTGAATAAACCCTCGTGCATGAGTACCAACATTCATATAAAACTCAACTTTAAAAAAATCCCAATATGTTTTAAAAATTATCTTTAATAACGAAACAATATAAAAATTTATCTATTCCACATTATGGTTATCATAAACGAATTTTGGAGAAACACTCCTATGTAAGTACCCTCATCAATCCAAAGTTAAATTTAAAGCGATCCTATATTTTCAAAACTATATTTAGGAATGAAACGATATAAATCTTTGTTTTCAAAATTTTGTTTAAGAATGCAACAATATAAAAATTTGTTTTTTAATTTCACATCGATAAACCAACGTAGAAAAATTATCTTTATTATTAACCTTCCTTTCTAAGATGCATACCATATAATTAGGCAATAAGGAAAAGACAAATATTAAATTTAAATAATTTTTTTATAGTTATTTTTTTCATTTAGAAGAATTGATGATTGGATTGGTTTTATTGGTCTATTTTAAAAGTTATTATTATAATTTTTAAATATTTATATTTTAAAAGTTATTATTATAATTTTTAAATATTTATATACACTCCTTTGATAAATATAAATAAATTAGAAGTTTAAACCTAAAATCTCTTACCCTAATTATGATAATCACAAATTAAACCAAACTGAATAAAGAACTTTTAGTTATTTTAATTTACAAATTTTATTTTCCAAGTTAGGAGATTCCATCTGTATTCTTGTTCTCTTGTCATTTCATCATTTTGACAGGGAATATGATGTATTCACACCGTCACTCTGACAGCATATGAGAGATGAAAAATAAATGGTCGAACATATTTGGAATTGTGCATTAATAAACTTATGGTTTCGTGAATTCATATGGCAATATACCCACTTGAAAGTCTGGTGTACAAAAACCCATGCATGACAAAGAGTATATATTTTGCCCGCTTGTATCACAAGGTTCATTATTCAAATTCAACATATAGTATTCCACATTGTCGACAATGTGACCACCCATGTTTTAAAATTATATATATATATATATATATATATATATATATATATAATTTTATTTTATTTTTCATTAATAATTTATTTTATTTTAATTTAATTAATATTTTAATGGTTTATATTTTTGTAAAATAAATTGTTGTTTTATATATGAGTAGAGAAAAGATAAAAAAAAAATTCAGCATACAATTATTCTTAAGTAACATTTGAATAGTTTTTGAGACATGTTTTTGGCGATAATCACATCAAAATTCATTTGTGATGCGTTTTGAACCAGCAAGTGTGGTTCATCGTCAAAGTCCTAACGATGAATGACACTTACGCCTCGAAACGCGTCACAAATGAATTTTGATGTGATTATTGCCGAAAACATGTCTCAAAAACTTGATATTCAACATACATACAGTTATTCTTAATTAGCAAATGAATATTTTTTGAGACATGTTTTCGGCGATAATCACATCAAAATTCATTTGTGACGCGTTTCGAACCAACAAGTGTGGTTCATCATCAGGGTCCTGACGATGAACAACACTTGCGGCTTCGAAATGCATCACAAATGAATTTTGATGTGATTATTGTTGAAAACATGTCTCAAAAACTTGATATGGATCACAGAAGTCTTAATTCAATAATAACAAATAAATAATTATATTTAAAATACTAAAATAAAAAATTATGGTATTTTGATGATGAACCACACTTCCTGGTTTGAAACGCATCACAAATGAATTTTGATGTGATTATCATCGAAAACATGTCTCAAAAACTTAATATAGATCACAGAAACCTTAATTCAATAATAACAAATGAATAATTATATTTAAAATACTAAAATAAAAATTTATACTATTTCAAATAATTATGCTTCAAAATTAATATGATAATTCAAATATTTTTACTTTAAAATTAATGTAATGTATTTCTTCTATTTTTATTTTAATTACATTATAAAAAATTATAATAAAATAACTAAATTAAATGGCTGACAGCTAATAATGAGAAGGACAACGGGGTAAATTCTTGAGTCTTTGCCTACATAACTAGTAGCTGCAAAAAGCACTAATAACTTGCTCAAGATACTTTCCTTGTGCCCGCCGGTTCATGCTTGGTCTTTATTTTTGTGCACTAAAGCATTGTGTTTCGACTAATCACAATGATATGTTTCTTCAAACAGATGATCATATGTTTCAATTTAGACCCTTCAAACTGAATTTCCTTTTGCATAATTTTCTAAGATCAATGATATGTTTCTTTAAACAGATGAATTTAGACACTTCAAATTGAATTTCTTTTTGCATAATTTTCTAAGATATATAACTTTGACATGAGGCAAAGCACATTATACCGTAGTTAAATGTTGGTTGGTTCTGGGTGCAAGCTAATGATCTTTTAAGGAATGGATTTATCATTACCACATACAATCCAAGATGGTTATTTCGTTTTTAGCGTAGCCCTTTCTAACAAAATTTGAATGAAATTATAATTGTCTCAGCATTATATATATATATATATATATATATATATATATATATATATATATCTATAGGTATGTATATCCTTCTTCATCATTTGTATCGAGCTCAGATTTCTATTTGTATGAATAGATAGCCACGTCACTTGTCCTGGAGGCATGTTTGTATGATACCCACGTCATTTGCACTGAGCCACAGAGGTTTGGAGAACCACGATGGATTTTTTTTTATATATACAAAGTATCCTTCGAGAGTAAATCCACGCGGATCGATATATATCCCCTAGCGATGATTGACTTGGAGGCCGTTTTATTATAAGTTCTATTATAATAAAACGAGTGACAACATTATAATATCATCGGTAAACTAAGTTGGTAAGGCTTTTGCACGTCGAGGTTGCAGTTTTGATCCCTATTAGGTGACATTCTTTTATTTTAATTTTTTGAATGCCATTTTGTTGAATGAATAATTCAATGACGGTGGCGGTGAACAAATTGTAGCACCAACGCCGACTTTTTTCCATTATGTTGATGACACCCAAAAGGGCCAAACAAGTCACATTACTTACATGTCACAAACTAATAAGAAATATTGACTTCATTGACAAAAGAATAAGGAGAGGTAATATAAAGATTCACCAACAAAGACTACTCCACACAATCAAAAGGGCCCAACAAGTCACATTACTTATATGTCACAAACTAATAAGAAATATTGACTGCATATAAACTAATAAGAAATATTGACTGCATTGACAAAAGAATAAGCAGAG
Organism: Pinus tabuliformis; assembly: GCA_031772625.1. Lineage (NCBI taxonomy): Eukaryota > Viridiplantae > Streptophyta > Pinopsida > Pinales > Pinaceae > Pinus > Pinus tabuliformis. The sequence continues at coordinate 884,115,329 of CM062815.1, forward strand.
GTAATATAAAGATTCACCAACAAAATTGACTGTCGAACATAACCAATAACATTTTTTCTATTGAAAACGAATTAAAAAATGGGGAATAGTAAATTTCATTTGGGATAAGCATGGATGCAACAGGAAGCCAAAATTATTTATACATTCACCCTGTAAGAAGGGGCATAGAGGTTAGAATCAACATAAATCAAAATTCCCTCGCTTGGAATTTCAACAAGTGTCTATTTCCAATAACGTCAAAGCTTTTCAAGAAACTCTATCCAAAATAATCAAGGAAACTGAAAAAATATCGCAAACGATCTGCACATCATTCACATGCACTCAATTCCCCATTCTTTACATGCCTGATCTAGCTGGAATTTATGAAGGATCCTATGAGTACATGCACAGGAGTGACATACGAAAGGGTGAGCGTCGAGAAATGGATAGACGACAGGAACAATACATGCCCGACCACTCTACTTCCACTGGTTACGAATGATCTCATCCCCAATCATACCTTGTGACGCCTGATACAGGCCTGGTGTGGTGTCAAATCATTTGTTTAGGATCCCCTCAGCGTGTTGTCAATGAAACGGTTGATATGCCTTGTAGATAAGAGTTTGCAGTTGTAGATAAGAATTTTTCAATCCTAACTAATGTACCTAGCGATGCAAACCGAACCGACAGAAAATGGATGTTGTTGAAATAATAATTTCAACTGAAGTTTTATTTGCGATGCGATCTATCGCATATCGCAAATCGCAAACACACCTTGTCACCCTCCGTTTGTTCACTTGATTTCTGGCGATTGCGATGGTGCGATGCGATCCGATCGCATATCGCAGATCGCATCATATGTGTGTGCTCCAATTTTGTGTTCCGACCAAATGGGATTCTGCGATGCGATTTAAATGAAGTCAATGGGTGAAGTATGGGCCAGCATTAAATGAAATTTTACGTGAAGTAAAAGTTTTTACTTACCGCCAGTAAATGTCAGTAAAACAGTAAATGCTATTTACTGTGGGTTGGTAAGTTTTGGTGAAGTTTTTAATTTTATTTCAGCGGCAGTATGGGCACAATTAAAAGCTAGTATGGGCACAAGTAAAGGCTGGTAAAACATTTAAGTTTATTGTTTTTTTTATTTTATGGAAGCATGGCAAGTGGAAACGTATGAAAGTCCTTTTGTTTTATTGCCATATATATATATATATATATATATATATATATATATATATATATATATATATATATATATATATGTAATGTTTTTTCGTGTAATGTAGAAGAGGAATGGTAATGCACAGCAGTGAAAGTAATTTTTCTATAGTTGAAGTCTGTTTTTACAGCAGTGAATGTAGAAGAGATTCTTACACACAACAGTGTAAAATATCAGGAGAAGACTGAGTAATTTTTTTTAAATGTTCTTGGTGAATCCCTCTGAGAGAGAGAGGAAGAAGTTTGTAACAGCAATTGCTTTTATTAATGAATAGAAATTTGTTTATGTGTGAAAAATCTGTCAGTTTGCTCATAATTTTTTTTTAAAAGGCTTCGCTGTGTTAAAGATCCTGTGTTTGAGACAGAGCATTGTCTCCGTGTTCTGTCATTTTGTTTTTGGGATTTTGACAGAAAAATCCCCAACAGTGGTATCAGAGCTAGTCCAGGCTCTTTGAAGGGTTCAAAGAAGCTGAAGGAAGGATTCTTATTGCAGCAACTTCTCCAGCAGTGTGAAGACTCAGGCAAAAGAATCCAAGGTATTTCTCAAGTTTGTTTTGTGTGTTGCTGTTAAAGACAGTCTATTATTTTAAATACACAGTGAAGTATTTGAAGCATAGTCAAGAAGTGCAAGAATGGCTGGAACCAGCACCAGCAATAGCATGGGTATGCAGCTCCCACTATTTGATGGCAAAAACTATGACTATTGGGCAATAACAATGAAAGCCTTGTTTGCTTCCCAAGACTTATGGGAAATAGTTGAGGATGGTTTTGAACAACCAGCAGATGAAAATGAGTTTAATGCATTAACTCAGGGAGAGAAGGATCTGTTAAAGAGCCACAAGAAGAAGGACTCAAAAGCCCTCTTCTTCTTGTATCAGGCAGTGCATGGAAGCGTGTTTCCAAGGTTAGCAGCAGCTAAGACATCCAAAGATGCATGGAAAACTCTTAAAACAGCTTATCAAGACATGGAGAGAGTGAAGACAACAAAACTACAATTGCTGAGGAAAGATTTTGAGAACCTGTGCATGAAAGAGTCAGACAATATTGACTCATTCTTCACTCAAGTAATTGGCCTGGTCACACAAATAAGATCTCATGGAGAGATACTTGAAGAAAGGAGGATTGTGGAGAAACTATTGAGGTGCCTACCCTCAAGGTTCTATGTGATAGTCACCACCATAGAAGAGACAAAGGATATCTCAAACTTTTCAGTTGATGAGCTTCATGCATCACTGATCACACATGAGCAGAGGTTGAGTAGAAATGAAAACTCATCTCTAGAGCAAGCATTCAAGACCCAGATGTCCTTTGGAAGAGGAAGAGGTCAAGGCAGAGGAAACAAGAGAGGAAGAGGCAGAAGCCAGAACAGAGGTGGAAGGAACAGTCTGGCGAATGCTCAAGGAAGAGGCAGCAATCCAAATCAGAACCAAGGTCAAGGCGGCAGCCAACAAGGAGGACAACATCATGCTCAAGGACAAAGGTATGAAAAACCCAATGTCCAATGTTATTATTGTAAAAAATATGGGCATTATGCCAGTGAATGTAGAAAGAAGCAGCATGATGTGAGTAATAGCTCTAGTGAAAATATTACTAGAGAAAATGTCAGCCAAGATAATGTATTGTTAGCTTGTAACATGGCTGAAACAAATAGTGAAGATATATGGTTTCTAGACTCCGGTTGCAGCAACCATATGACAGGAAACATAGCTTTGTTTTCTGCTTTAGATCAAAGTGTGAAGTCACAAGTCACACTTGGGACTGATTGCAAAATTTCTGTTATGGGTAAAGGAGAAGTTAAAATATTCACAAAGCAAGGTGAAAGGAAAACCATAGCAGATGTCTATTATGTTCCTGGAATGAGATGTAACCTCTTGAGTATTGGACAACTTGTTCAAAAGGGTTACAATGTCTTCTTTGAGAATGATGTATGCACCGTCATGGATATTCCACCTAGCAAAAGATGTATTGCTGAAGTGAGGATGACGAGGAATAGAATGTTCCCGCTCAGAATAAGGGCAAATTTGAAAAACAAAGATGCAATGGCAGTAGTTTCCCAAGAGGTTTTCCAAAGCCAACCAAAGGATGAAAATTGGTTGTGGCACTTGAGATTTGGACATCTCAACTTTGGAGGTCTTAACTTGTTGAGCAGAAAAGGAATGGTAAGAGGATTACCATTGATAGAGAAACCGGACAACCTTTGTGAAGGCTGCATATTGGGAAAACAACACAGAGAAAGTTTTCCTTCAGGGAAAAGCATAAGGGCAAAAGCACCCTTAGAAATTGTCCACTCAGATTTATGTGGACCGATGCAAAATCAATCTTTAGCAGGCAGCCAATATTTTCTAACATTTATTGATGATTTTACAAGAAAAACTTGGGTTTATTTCTTGAAGAATAAAAGTGAAGTGTTTGAAAAATTCCGAAATTTCAAAGCACTCGTGGAAAATCAAAGTGGGTTGCGCATCAAAGTTTTGAGAACAGACAGAGGAGGTGAGTATATCTCCAAAGAATTTTTATGTTTTTGCAGAGAAAATGGAATTCACAAGCAATTTACAGCAAGGTACACTCCACAGCAAAATGGAGTTGCTGAAAGGAAGAACAGGACCATTATGGATATGGCGAGGAGCATGTTGAAGGCAAAGCATTTGCCAAATGATTTTTGGGCTGAAGCCGTACACTGTGATGTATATATCTTGAATAGGTGTCCTACAAAAGCTGTGATGAACAAAGTGCCTGAAGAAGCATGGAGTGGGAGAAAGCAAGGAGTCACCCACATGAAAGTTTTTGGATGTGTGGCTTATGCACACATTCCAGATCAGCTAAGGAAAAAGTTGGACAGCAAAGGGGAGAAATGTATCTTCATGGGATACAGTGATGAATCCAAGGCTTACAGGCTGTATATCCCATCCACCAAGAAATTCTTTGTGAGCAGAGATGTTCAGTTCATTGAAGAGGAAGCTTGGGATGGAAGCATAGAGAAAACAGTTAATGTTAAAAACTGTTTGTCTCATGATGAAGATGACAAGGAGGTGGCCGAAATACATCCCCAAACAACAGCGCCAACACAAGGACAGCAAGGAACATCGTTGAGGAGAAATGAGAGTGCTTCTCCAAGCACACCACAAGGAGGAGATTCAAGTGCATCTTCAAGCACTTGCACACCAAGTGAAAGAGGTAAGAAATTCAGAAACTTAAGTGACATTTATAATGAAGGAATGAATTCCTTATTTGCCTTGTATTGTCATGTTGATGATCCTATTCATTTCGAAGATGCTATTAAAGATAAGAAATGGATAGAAGCTATGGATGAGGAGATGAAATCCATAGAAAGAAACAAGACATGGGATTTGGTTGAGCTCCCAAAAGGTAAAGAGGTTATTGGAGTTAAATGGGTCTACAAGACCAAGAGCAATGCTAAAGGCAAGATAGAAAGGCACAAGGCAAGACTTGTTGTCAAGGGATACAAGCAGCAGTATGGAAGAGACTATGAGGAGACTTTCGCACCGGTTGCAAGAATGGAAACCGTGAGAGCAGTGCTGTCCATAGAAGCACAAAACAAATGGAAAGTCTACCAAATGGATGTGAAGTCGGCATTCCTAAATGGAGTGTTAAAAGAAGAGGTTTACATTGAACAACCTCTAGGCTATGAGAAGAAAGGCCAAGAACACAAAGTCGGCAGATTGAAGAAATCTCTTTATGGGCTGAAGCAAGCGCCAAGAGCATGGTACAGTAGGATGGATTCCTATCTACTGCAAAATGAATTTGACAAATGTGAGGGAGAACCCACCGTCTACATCAAAGAAAAGGATGGCAAGATTTTAATTGTTGTCTTCTATGTTGATGATGTGATTTTTACAGGTAATGATGACTACCTCATTGAAAACTTCAAATCAGTCATGAAAGAAGAATTTGAGATCACTGACATGGGTTTGCTGAGATACTTCTTAGGAATAGAAGTAGATCAAAATGAAAATGGGATTTTTATCTCTCAAGCAAGATATGTAAATGAAGTATTGAGCAGATTTAATATGCAAGAATGCAAAGCAGCAAACACTCCCACGGTAATGGGATTAAAACTCAGCAAAGAGGACAGCAGCAAGGATTTTGATCCTAGCTTGTATAAGAGCATAGTTGGCAGCCTTATGTATTTAACTGCAACTAGGCCTGACATAATGTATGCTGTTAGTTTAATTTCCAGATTCATGGAGAGGCCAAAGGAGGCACATTGGCAGGCAGCAAAATGAATTTTGAGGTATGTCAAAGGTACAAAAAGATTTGGCATTTTATATACTTCTTCAGAAAGCTCAGATTTAGTTGGCTACACCAATAGCGATTGGGCTGGAAGTGTGGATGATCGAAAAAGCACATCCGGCTACGTTTTTCACATGGGTTCAGGAGCAATTTCTTGGGCTTCCAAGAAACAGCCAATTGTGGCATTGTCTACAGCAGAAGCAGAGTACGTGGCAGCTACAGCAGCAGCATGTCAAGCAGTGTGGATGAGGAAAATGTTAAGGAGCTTATGCCAAGAGCAGGCAAAAGCGACAGTGATCTTTTGTGACAATAGCTCAGCTATTGCATTGTCAAAGAATTCAGTGTTTCATAAGAGAACGAAACACATTGATACAAGGTTTCACTACATCAGAGAATTGGTGAACAATGGATAAATTGTCCTACAACATTGCAGGACTCAGGAACAGGTAGCAGACATCCTGACAAAGCCACTGGATCAGAAGAGCTTTGAATTTTTGAGGAAATGTCTGGGTATGATTGATAACACAGCAGTTGAAATTAAAGGGGAGTGTTGAAATAATAATTTCAACTAAAGTTTTATTTGCGATGCGATCTATCGCATATCGCAAATCGCAAACACACCTCGTCACCCTCCGTTTGTTCACTTGATTTCTGGTGATTGCGATGGTGCGATGCGATCTGATCGCATATCGCAGATCGCATCATATGTGTGTGCTCCAATTTTGTGTTCCGACCAAATGGGATTCTGCGATGCGATTTAGATGAAGTCAATGGGTGAAGTATGGGCCAGCATTAAATGAAATTTTATGTGAAGTAAAAGTTTTTACTTACCGCCAGTAAATGTCAGTAAAACAGTAAATGCTATTTACTGTGGGTTGGTAAGTTTTGGTGAAGTTTTTAATTTTATTTCAGTGGGAGTATGGGCACAAGTAAAGGCTGGTAAAACATTTAATTTTATTGTTTTTTTTTTATTTTACGGAAGCATGGCAAGTGGAAACGTATGAAAGTCCTTTTGTTTTATTGCCATATATATATATATATATATATATATATATATATATATATATATGTAATGTTTTTTCGTGTATTGTAGAAGAGGAATGGTAATGCACAGCAGTGCGAAGTAATGAAATTGAAGAGTGAGGCACAGCAGTGCGATGTATTGTAACCCACGCAGCAGCGTGAAGAAAATCTGTGTAATTTCCACACAGCAGTGAAAGTAATTTTTCTGTAGTTGAAGTCTGTTTTTACAGCAGTGAATGTAGAAGAGATTCTTACACACAGCAGTGTAAAATCTCAGGAGAAGACTGAGTAATTTTTTTTAAATGTTCTTGGTGAATCCCTCTGAGAGAGAGAGGAAGAAGGTTGTAACAGCAGTTGCTTTTTTTAATGAATAGAAATTTGTTTATGTGTGAAAACTCTGTCTGTTTGCTCAGAAATTTTTTTAAAAAGGCTTCGCTGTGTTAAAGATCCTGTGTTTGAAACAGAGCATTATCTCTGTGTTCTGTGATTTTGTTTTTGGGATTTTGACAGAAAAATCCCCAACAGATGCCTGGCGATGCAGACCGAACCGGCCGAGAATGGAAGTGCCAGCTTTTGAAATGTCGCGCCGCTAGGTATAAATTAAAAAATAAATGAAATAACCATTTTGTAATGCACAACACGAAGCAATCGCAGCCGTCTGACATGCTCTAAGATGAAGAATATGTTGTGAATATCAAATGCAGTTCATTAAAATGTGAACAAGCCTTCTCCCACTCCAGGTTGAAAGAGAAAGCCTTCAACTAATAAGAATTTAGTGATTTTGCATGGATTTTTTATAATATTAAAATAAAAAATAAATGAAATTTGATATGTTTGTTTTTAATTTGAATTGAAAATTTATATTAATGAAAATTTGTGATGTGATCCTAACAAATGCATCAAAATTGTTTTTTCTCAATTGACTGGTTTTCCTACATATTTGTTTTAGAAATATGTCCATTGGATCCAAAAATTTTACATTCATAATATCTAAGCTTCTAAATCCATAGGTGTAACACAACAAAAGAGAAGTAGAATAACACAATATTTGTATTACATTATTATAACCTTAGGGATGGACTATATCTTCTGACCTTACTCCCTGTGAGTGTGGGGAGAATGAAAGATTCAAATTAGGGAAAATTTGATTGGAAATATTGATAGTGTTGCTAGATGAAGAGGGGTATAAAGGATTTTGATTTAGTGAATTTTGCAAGTCTTCAATTTGTTATTCTAAACTTGATACCTTGTTCTCTCTCTTCTACATAGTATTTCATCATACATTTTGTTAATCCTTTCCAAAATATGATTATTCTCATCAAAGGAGTGGTAAGACATGTGAAAATCCTTCTAATTATGCCTATTATCAGGGGTGTGAAGGAGATTCAAGTTAATGATAACAACTTTAGGGAGGGCCCACACTTTGACCAGAAAATGTTGGAGCATCTCTAAGGACTTGACTATAATCACCTACACTTGGTTGGATTGAATGAAATTGCAACCCACCAACTTTGTGGGGTGCGTCAACAAAGAATCTCATCCAAAAATGGAACCTGGATAAACCTCTAAGTCTAAAAGACTTCATATAAGAGGTAAAAGGTTTCCAAGGGCACAAATCCTTTGTAAATCGGAGGAAAATGAAAGTCGTTGGCTGCTATGAGAAATAGTCTCATTGCAGAGATCCCTTCATTCTGAATCCAATGCAACTTGAATGAGTGAAAACGGACTTCAGATGCAGAAGCTATCATAAAATGAAGTTGCCCTTTTTCAAAGGAAAAAGAGGCAAAATCCCTTAATAATGGGTGTTACACAATAATTTGTCACCGTCCTTGTTACCCCTCTCTCGCACACTGGAGGACTCATTCCGGGACCTGTGAGAAGTGACATGACCTAAAACCACGTGCATTATATTCCTCTAAGTGTGAGCTTCATATGCCCTGAAGACATCTCCTTCAGAATACCCATAAAAAGACCTATTTTTGCATTAGCGCGGTTCCACTGTGTACTTCCCGCGCCAATGGGGGAAATCCTCCAAAGAGGGCGTGCCAGTGGGTGCTCTGTCTTAGAGTCACAATCACGCCAACCCACTTGGGCAAAGTTTTTAACCAACAAACCTCCGAAGGTTCTCCTTAACTCATTCATCAACTGAATCTATGTTGGGTGAAGATGGTTTGGCTTCGAATCTCCATGGAAGGGGAGTGGTTTGCCACCTTTCATGGAAGTTTCCAAGTGATAAAGCCAATCCCATGGAAAATGTGATTCATCTTATCTCCTCCTCTTCCATCTATAAAAGCTTGTCTCCATGCCTTGAGCAAGCTAGTGGTAGTGCTTGTGCTGAAAGTAAGAATATCAGGAGTTCAAGAGATTAGAGTTGCAAGAGCCTTCTTTGTGTCCATAAGGCCTAATCTAAGTGAGGAGATTCTTGTCACCAAAGAGAGAGAGGCTTGTTCCCCATCCCAACAAGCTTTGCAAGACTTGTGTAGCTGAGCACCCAGCCAAAGGAGGACTTGACGTCAGAACAATGGTTGTATTCTCCTTTGTTGATTATTAATAATAGATGACTATCATTATGGTTCCACTCTCATTGTCTTTGTAATGGTTAATGTTGAGTTATATCCTTTCTGACTGATGTATAATTGCATTTATTAGATTTCACGCTTGTGTTTGTGTTGTTCTTTGTGTGTGCAGGTGTCCATTCACGGAGATCGTGGAGGATTGTGACCGGCCAAAGCAAAGGAGCGAGGGCGACGTCTCTTCTACGAATAATAGCATTGGAATCCAAGTAGGTCTTCATCACCTACCTTTAATTTGCAATTAGGAACTTGCGTGGTAGCATTGTTTGATTGTTGCTAGACCCGGTCTAGGCTAGTAGGGATCGCCTCTGTCCGCAGAGGGGATTTACCTCTCCAACAATTTGGCGACTCCACTGGGGAGTTAGCTTGTTGTTTGATTTGTAAACTTTAGACAGAGCCTGAAGTACGGCCAGATAGCCTTCGAAACACTATTGCTTTGCATTAGTGAAGTAGATCAACGCCACGTCAGTCAATCTCCGGTTTGGTTTACAGACTAAACGACTTGGAGTTTGTCTTGTCTCTTTGGTTTTCTCTTGTTTGGATTGCTTAGATAGCTTTTTGGGTTGGATTTTTTGCTGTCTCTTGCTTCCTGGTCTGCCTGGATATTGTTAACCAAGCCTTGGACTGCTTGTTTTTATTTTTGGCATAGCAAACTTGATTGGCGCTCTTTTTTGCATAACAGTCGTGCCAATTGGTGCCACTTGTCAATGTACAACCCGCGCCAATCCTCCGTTGGCGCTACTTTTAGCCTGAAAGTCTCGCCAGCCCAAGGAACCTTTTAGAGTTTGCTTGTTTTGAGCCTTCCAAGCTTCGTTTTTGTGTCTGGATACTACCTTTCAATCACTTGAATGTGTTAGAGTCTTGTTTGATTGGTTTTTGGCCTTTAGCCTTTGGGTGTTTTCTTTTTTCTACCGATTTCACATTTTAGCCCTAGGGCATCTAGTGGCTTTGTGCATCGAGCCTTCCTTAGGAGTTTTGGTCTTCTGTTGGTCCAGTCAACTTTTTGGGTACTCTCTTCCACTTGTTCAATTATTGTTAAAGTTTTTATTGCGTTATTCGAGTGATTCTCTTCTTTTTGCTTGGATTTCGCTTGGCTTCGTTTTGGGCTTAGATTACATGGCCCATTGAAGTTTTTGAGATCTTCTCTTGCTTTTGAAGGATTGCCTTGGTATTTAGGGACTTGATTGTATTTTCATTGAGTGAAATTTGTATTTTTACTCTTTGTTATTATCTCTCAAAATTTGTTTAGTGCACTTTGCCATCGAAAAGAAAACGAACAATCTCTTTCGCTTTGAATTAGTTAATGGAAATTAGAGCTTTTTGTTGTTGTTAGTGATTAGTAACTTTAAAGAAAAGTTTCGTTTATTTCCATTAGCTGCATTAGAGTATTGTTGATTGTTTTAAGGTCATTTTGTTTGATTGAAAGATCTCAACTCTCTCGTAGTTAGTGTTCATCGAATGAAATGATACATTTTGGCATATAGCTTGCATTTAGGGAATTGTGAGAGATTACATATGGTAGGACCTGGAAATTGAAACCTAATCAAAGATCAACCATAAAATGAACTGAATAAAATTAACAACGCATTGGAACTTAACGCAAACATCTAGAGGTCTAGGCTAGATACGTGTTCCGGCGTCGTTAAACCTAGTCACTGTTGTTTCACATTATGTTTGGGTGATTCCTCCTTTTGTGGCTTGATAGTGGTCTAACATGGATTTGTGCTCCCACGTACCGTCGCGTATATGGGGAGACCCCACTAGGTTATCATCCTTGATCCACAGGAAGCCATGTCTACCTCCTTACAAGCCGTAACACACCGAACACAGCATTTAGGAAGATTGACTGCCGTACGGAAAGTCCTTGGTTTTCATACGATTGCCAAGGTGTATATGCAGTTTTACGGATTTTCTGGTAAACCTTTTGCCTAGTATTTCCAGAGTAGTCACTTTTGATCCTTTTCGGATTCCTTAAAAGAAAAGGCTCACTTGAGCACTTGTCACTTCAGGCTCACGAAACATTCGAAGGCGACTAGAGTCACCTTTTTGTCCTTTTCTCGACTCTTAAAACATGAAAAGGTCAAGTTCAGTTCCTTTGTCTTAAAATTTATTCAGCCACATTCACATTTACCCGGTTAGATCTTGTTTGCGTTATCTTGAGTAGGTTTCTTTTTCGTTCTCGATGGCAACTTTTCCGGGGTTCACCAACCCAAGTTCCCCTCCTGATGAGAATCCTGGTCATTTCCCTCCTCTCAGGAATGTTGGTGCTCCTTACATGGCAACGTTGTCCCTCCCAGGGTTAACTGTTGGGTTGCCGGTTTGGTTGTTCTCAACCTCGTTGGTTCCTGCCATTTCACAGTCTAGTCAATCAGTCCCTCCACCTGAACAACATCATGTTGATTCTAAGGTGGACCTCTCCCCTTCGACGCCTACTTCTACGTCCCCCTCTTCTACTTCGCCTGGTGAAAGTCTCGATTCGAGTAACCAGGTGGCTAAGAAGAAGAAGAAGAAGAAGACGAAGAAGAAGAAGGCTCCCAAGGGAGAGGCTAAAAGTGCAGCTCCCACCCCGAGTACACCTGAAGTCGGGCCACCTTCTGCTCCTCCACGGAAGGTCAAGTTTCCTTGTCGATTATGCAAGGAGGACCATCTTCTTCGCGATTGTCCTGGCATTCCCTGGGTCCTAGAAGTATGGTCTCGTGATACGGCCCGCCCCTCATCGTCCTCTAAATCTCATGGCGATGTTATGCTATCAGTTGGGAATGGTAAGGGAAAAGGGAAGGTTCGAATCCCCTGTCGACTTTGTGAAGGCAATCATCCCCTTCACCTTTGTCCGCTCATGGATAAAGCCTCCGGTGTCATGGAAAGTCTCACAGCTCCCTCACCCCAACTCCCCGTTGGATATCAACGTCTCTCTGCAGCTGCAGATCATCCCCCTACTGACAACGAGATTGATTCAAATTATTCTCTTGTCCAGGCCCCTCTTCCCGAACCTGGCTGTGCCCAGCCTGTTCCAGACCAACCATTGGTCGGAAAGAGTGTCGACTCGAGTTCACCACCCATCGCTCACTCTGTTTCGAAAGAACATCATTCCCATGTTCTTCTCGTCTCCTCAGATTCTCCTGAGTCCGGAAATGACTCTCCCATTCCAGTAGCTCCGGAGAATTCTGCTTCGGTTCCGTTCGAGCAGGGGGGCAATCATATGATTCCCCCACCAAGTAGTTCAGTCGTTTCCTTCGACTGGAGTCGTTTGACTACCTCCCCCCTTCCATCCCATGTGCCTTTCTGGGTCACCGTACATGCCTATAATACGGCGCTACCTGGCACTGTGTTGGATGAAGGAGCCTCTGTTAGTCTTATGCCTGTCACTACTTGGCAAGCTTTGGGTTCCCCACCGCTTGTGCCCGTCGCACCGAATCTGACAGCTTTTGACGGAGGAACTAGTCAACCATTAGGGATCCTTCCAAAGTTCCCTATTACTTTGGGAGGTAAGACCGTCTATATAGACGTATCAGTTACCCAAGGTTCTTTAGACTTCAGTCTTCTCCTTGGCCGTGACTATGTTTATGCCATGGGGGCCCTAGTCTCTTCACTTTTCTGTGTGGTTTGCTTTCCACACGATGGAAGAATAGTGACGATCGATCAATTATTGTTCATCCGTCCCCAGTTTCCTCCTGCGCCGTTGTCATCCCCTCCTGGTTTTCATCCACCAGTTGCATCTGTCCCACCACAGATCAACTACGTGGCCACCTATCCCATGTCTGGATCCAGTGATGCCGCCGTCGTGCATAGTGTCCTGGGGGCATTGGGCCCTGACTTCCAAGATTTTGGCCTTCCATCCGGAGTGGCACTCTTGGGAGCCCCAACTTCCTATTCATTATGATGAAGTCTAAATGGAGCATAGTTCCTTTTCCTGGGTCAAGCTCCTTAAAAAATGAAACTAGGTGTCCGAGGATAGGTTTGATCTTGTGGCGACCTCGTTAAAAAAACAAAACAACGTGTCTGGAGCATTGTTCCTTGTCTTGTGTCAAGCTCGTTAAAAAAATGAAACAAGGGGTCCCGAGGACAGTTTTGCTCTTGTGTCGACCTCGTTAAAAAACGAAACAAGATGTTGGAGCAAAGTTCCTTGTCTTGTGTCAAGCTCGTTAAAAAAATGAAACAAGGGGTCCCGAGGATAGTTTTTCTCTTGTGTCGACCTCGTTAAAAAATGAAACAAGATGTCGGAGCATAGTTCGTTTTCCTATGTCAAGCTCCTTAAAAAATGAAACAACTCCTCCTTTCTAAATCGAGTCTTTGATTAAGATCTCGTAAAATACAAGTCGAGTCTTTCACAGATCTCGAGAGTGAACCTTCATTCCATCCACTTTGTTGAATGCAATGAAGCTTGGAGGGCATGTACCTCGATTTGCGTTATTATGCTGGGGGCATGCGAACTTATAACAAGCATAGTTTTTCGTTTCAAGCTTGTGTAAACATGAAACCAAATCCAAGCAGAGTTCTCCATGGTTCAAGCTTGTGTAAAAATGAACCCATACCCGATTTACATCTCGTGATTGCTACCTATACCCTAAATTCTGTTAGATGAGCCTTGGTTGTTTCATTCCATCGACACCATCTCTTTGGCTGATCATATGCTTTCACTTGGTTGTTTATCCTTTCCTGAGGAACCGTAGCGATGAGCGGTTTTATTAGCCAGCCTCTTGACCATTACATGTTTTGAGAAGTTCCACCATTGCCGGAACCAGTTGCCACCCTTTATACCACTCGTTCCTCCAGGACGAGTCTTCTTTAAGCTCTTTTCTGACTTGTAAAATATGAAAAGATTGCCGAGTATTTTTCCCTTTTTGACTTGTTAAAGAGAATAAAAATGGAGGTCTGCTTTCAGCTCTTTTCCGACCGATTAGAGAGGAAAAGATCGCCAAGTTATCCCTCTTGACTCGTTAAACGGAAATAAGAGGCGGTCGTCTTTAAACTCTTTTCCGACCGTGTAAAAAGCAAAAAGATTGTCGGGTCTTTGTCGTTTCAGGCTCGTTAATGGTTACAAAATGACGTGATATCGATCGTTTTTTTACTTTTTCAGGTCGATGTCACTACATATGAAAAGTACTCCTTGATCGTAATGATCAGGCGGTTCTTTCGAGCATTGTTTTATACCTTTTCGGACTCGCGAGACACAACTTTACGAAAAAGGACCCCCCTGGAGTTTTCCTTTCTGCTGTCTTTTCAAACTCTCTAAACATGAAAAGACGTCGAGTTTTTCCTTTGTCAGGCTCGTTAAAATCTCATGACATCGGATCCCGTCGAAATGACGCCTCACAAGCATATGCTATCCCCCTCAAGCTTGTTAAAAATAACTGGGGTACTCGCCAGAAATGGTGGGGAAAATGGAACCATAATTATTGTCGTGTCGGCAGTATGTCGCTTTTGAACATGGCACTTGTCTGCTTTCGTGCCTAGGTGGGGACATCTCATCTCGCTTTTCACTGGCCTCCGTGGGTTTTGGGTGATCCTGTTTGACCTCTCATTTGCTCACTGCCTCGTCACCATGACCTTTGATCCGTTGATGTCAAATACTACCAAGTCCACTGTCGTGCTGCCGATATGTTCAAGAGAAGTTTACCTCTGCAAAATTACAACCTTCCTCTGATACCTAGCATAATTCTGATTCACCACAACATTCTTCCTCTGTCTCGTGTCAATGATGTGGGAAACACTATGGCCCACCTTTGATCAAGGTCACTTCCTGTCGACTTCAGCTCATTATCCAGGAAGTTCATCTAGAGACTCCCTTCCGGTGCCTTGGAGCCTGCATGCCTCAATGGCAGGTTCTTCGTGTTCGACGAGAGGTTTTCATCATTGGCCTCTGATCGAATTATTCTACGGGTGTTCGACGCCAGCTCACTCATTCGCATGCCGTAGATTGTACCTATAGTACCTTGAGGACCATTGTCATTATTGGTGGTAACTCTCACGTCTGTTAACAGTTTTCATTATTGGCTGGTAATCAGGCGATGTTCATGCATGTTCGACTCCAACTCATGTATTCACATGCTTGGACTTGTACTCTGTTCGGGACAAGATGGAGCGCAAGACCCTGGATTTTGTTTGTTGGAATCCAGGCTGCGATTTGTGGATTATTATGACCATTACATGACTCTTTCATTGGATGGCTGCGACCATGCCTGAGTCTATTTATCAATCCTCATTGGCTGGCTACGCCCATACCTTGGATCTAGATTATGGTGTACTCTGTTATGGATGGCTGCGCCCATACCACATCTATCATGTACTTGAGATATCAGTTGTACTTCTCTATGCAAGTTCTCCGGCAGCCGTGTTTTTAGTTACACATGTTCTTGTAAAGCATTTCACCCCTCTCTCTCTATCAGGCCTCATGCTTTAGGGGGCATCTGTTACACAGTAATTTGTCACCGTTTGTCACCGTCCCTGTTACCCCTCTCCCGCACACTGGAGGACTCATTCCGGGACCTGTGAGAAGTGACATGACCTGAAACCACTTGCATTATATTCCTCTAAGTGTGAGCTTCATATGCCCTGAAGACATCTCCTGCAGAATACCCATAAAAAGACCTCTTTTTGCATTAGCGTGGTTCCACAGTGTACTTCTCGCGCCAAAGGGGGAAATCCTCCAAAGAGGGCACGCCAGTTGGCGCTCTGTCTCAGAGTCGCAATCGCGCCAACCCACTTGGGCAAAGTTTTTAACCAACAAACCTCTGAAGGTTCTCCTTAACTCATTCATCAACTGAATCTATGTTGGGTGAAGATGGTTTGGCTTCGAATCTCCATGGAAGGGGAGTGGTTTGCCACCTTTCATGGAAGTTTCCAAGTGATAAAGCCAATCCCATGGAAAATGTGATTGATCTTATCTCCTCCTCTTCCATCTATAAATGCTTGTCTCCATGCCTTGAGCAAGCTAGTGGTAGTGCTTGTGCTGAAAGTAAGAATATCAGGAGTTCAAGAGATTAGAGTTGCAAGAGCCTTCTTTATGTCCATAAGGCCTAATCTAAGTGAGGAGATTCTTGTCACCAAAGAGAGAGAGGCTTGTTCCACATCCCAACAAGCTTTGCAAGACTTGTGTAGCTGAGCACCCAGCCAAAGGAGGACTTGACATCAGAACAATGGTTGTATTGTCCTTTGTTGATTATCAATAATAGATGACTATCATTATGGTTCCACTCTCATTGTCTTTGTAATGATTGATGTTGAGCTATATCCTTTCTGACTGATGTATAATTGCATTTATTAGATTTCACGCTTGTGTTTGTGTTGTTATTTGTGTGTGCAGGTGTCCATTCATGGAGATCGTGGAGGATTGTGACCGGCCAAAGCAAAGGAGCGAGGGTGACGTCTCTTCTACGAATAATAGCGTTGGAATCCAAGTAGGTCTTCATCACCTACCTTTAATTTGCAATTAGGAACTTGCGTGGTAGCATTGTTTGATTGTTGCTAGACCCGGTCTGGGCTAGTAGGGGTCGCCTATGTCCACAGAGGGGATTTACCTCTACAACAATGGGTCCTAAAAGCCTCTAAGTCTTCATCAATCTCCTAAAAGGTCAAAACCACCGAAAATGGGGAAGTCTTAAGGATATCGGATTACACTATCAGAACCTTCAAAACATGAGAAAACATCGAAAATGAGGCAATCGGAGGCTTGAACAGTGTTTGCACAGGGCCTGTCGGATCTGGCCGATCAACGGTCCAGATTCAATCGGCAATCGCAATCGGCGGTGATAAGCAGAGGTAGTTGGTGACATAATACGTGATGGGACCAGGCTGATGCAATACCACAATCGCCGATATCGGCGGATTGCAATCGGCGAACATAATGGAGGGGGGCCTATGTATATATGTGGTGCAATATGGTGATCGCCAATGATCGGATTGACGAATTGGTATCAGTGATGGTTGGACCCAACGGAAACATAGATTGTATTCTATATATTTTTAAACCCGAAAAACATCAATTTCCTTTGTAATTGCGTAATTCGTTTATTAAACGAAATACAAAGGGATAAAGCCCCAATGCGATATTACGGACCCGAAAAGGTTTATTAACACTGTTGCATATAAATTCAAGTCCGATAAGCGGGATTTTTCCATGTTTTAGTGTATTTTTAAATACAAAGGGGAAAACCATGGAGTAGGCATTGCGACATGCGATGGCGACTTACGAATAGACCCAATAGGAAAATAAGGCGCAATTATGAAACTTTGAAGTCCGAAACTTTGTTTTCTGTAGACTTTCCCGTGTTTTACAATGTTCTCTATGTAAACACAGAGCGACTATTTCTGAAGGATTCAAAGCACCGATGGCTCCTTTTATTGTGGAATAGGTGGCATTCATCCCCGAGGGCGTTTAGCAATGATTGCTAACTCTCAAAGAAGGGATTCGAGTGGACCAAAACAGGAAGACGAAGAGCCCGAGAGGGAAATGAATCAACGTCACCGTTTTGGCTTAAAAGCCATGAATGTCAAAGATAGAGGGGTTGTTGTTGAGGGCTGCTGAGTCGTAGTTGGTTGTTGTTTGAGGGTTTGCTGCTGAAGGGGAAGCCAAAGTAGGAAGCTAAGGCAAAAAGAGGCAGCGCAGAAGCCAAAGAGGCAGTGCGGAAGTAGAAACACAACCAAGGGAGTCACTTGGAGTTGAAGTGAAAAACCCAGAGAGCTGTAAACAACTAGAGGGCAGAAAGAAGCCAGAGTTGAAGAGCCAAAGAGACAGAGCCAAAGCCAAAGAGTCAGAGCCAAAGAGCTAGAGCCAGAGCCAAAGAGTCAGAGCCAAGAGCCAAAACCAAGAGCCAGAGTTAGAGCCAAGAGCTAGAGCCAAGACCCAGAGCTTCAAGAGCCAGGGGATTAGATGGTGTCTGGACCCACTGTTTTTGTGCAAAACAACAGGAGTTGGGCCAAGAGCTTGTAAAAAAGACTTACGCTATAATACCAGAGAGCCTAGTTGAATTAACTAGAGCTCATGGAGATGTAGCCCCAACGTTTTGGGTGAACTCCAAATTAATATTGTTGTTCATGTGTCTGCTTTATTGCTACATTGGATCCGCTGCTTTATTTACTGTTATGTATGTTTGTATATCAGTTTGAGCATCTCAACTTTCATCACAACATAATTTAAGGCATAATCAGTTAAAAACAAATACAAGCATACACCTATAATTTCAAGCATTTTTAATTCTGCATTGGTTAATTATTAAAACTTGGGAATTTTCAAGCTTTGGAAGTGGGGGAGGTTCTTGTAAGTTAAACAAGAGCCTAAGAGCCCCATTTTTAGATCAGACTCAAACCAACATAAATCAAATTGTAAAACACTAATCCATGGAAAACTTGGATTTACTATGGAAACGTTTTCAAGAGTATTTAATAGAATCCCACTTAACTATCTAAAATTACTCAACTAGGGATGAGTGGACTGACCTTCAAGGTTATTTTCTTGTATGTTATCTTTACAATTCGTAGTGAGAGATTTGTGCTCTAGCCTGCCTTAGGGTATTTATTCTTTTCAATTTTTCTATTTTTAAAAGTGGTTGATCAGTTGGTTCACCAATCTAGGAGGATTTGCGGCTTTCTCCTATGAGTGTATATCCTTCACCTTGAAAGTGTAGGCAGGACTCTATTGGTTCTTTTGAACTAGTTCAATCGAATGTAGCAGAATTAAACCCTCCCTCAGGGGGATCATTGCTTGAGGACGAAATCAAAGTTCAAGGTTTCCTTCACAATCTTAATTGTAATTTTTCTAGTTGGATTTTGTTTCATTCAGGGTCTTCAGAAGATCACGTTGAGGTAAAATATGTTATAATAAGATATCCCAGATACCTTTGAGCTTGATGTAGACCCCCTTCCTAGAAACATTCCTTAAATTATATCTTTCATAGGCACTTTTATTCAAAGTGTTACTATAGACTCTTCTTCTTTTGATATGGCCAATGTTAGTGGCACTAGCTCAACGATTGCATCTATTGGTATTCATACACCAGCAAACCCTACTGGTGTTTCATTTAGGATTTTCAGAAGATTAGGGTGAGGCAAAAGATGTTATAATTAGATATCCTGGATACCTTTGAGCTTGATATAAACCCCCTTCCATGAAACCTTCCTTATATTTATCTTTTATAGGAACTTCGGTTCAAAGTGTTCCTTTGAACTCTCATTCTTTTGATATGGCCAATGTTAGTGGCACTAGCTCGATTATTGATGGTGTTCATACACCATCCTAAGGATACCAATAGGAAAACCTTTATGAGGACAAGACACCCCACTAAGTTTAGCCACCTAGCTCACAAAGATTCAAGTTTACATTTCACTTTTTGATAAGACATTTTGCAAGCCTTGAGAGAGTCTCACTGTCCATATTAAAGAAACATTTCGCTCTCACTTTTAATGATAAATAAAATATTTCAATGTCCATATGAAATAACACACTTTAATATCAACTTTATTGATAAATAAAATTATTACAAAAAACTAAAATCACACATAATTTATGAAAGTATTTAGGAGAGAACAAATAAATATGTTTAACTAAATTTTATATAAACTAACCTGTAAAAAAATCTACTTAAAAACTATATTTAGCATTTTAAATAGCAAAAATAATTGAGAAATTTTAAATAATTAAAAGGTTTAAATTATTACTGAATTTGTTATTTATTTATTTAAGTAAGGAATTTGTTTATGTAATATATTTAAATTATATAAATTGTGTTTTTTAATGATGTAATATATTTAAATTATGGAAATTGTGTTTTTTTAATAATATCACGTGTATATTAAAAATTTGGTAAAGAAAAGAAAAATGCAATTTAATGAAAGGTTATATAAACTACTTTCTATCTTAGGATTTAAATTTTTATTAACATTGTTACACAAACACAATCTATTTTTCTCAGTTGTGTCACTATCCTATGTCTATCTACATTCGGCGATTTAATTTATAATATGGTTAATATGGTTAAATGGTACACCATATTAAATAATAAACCTGATACTTTGTAAACTTATAAAATTAAATGTATGTGGTGAATAGTTTGACAACAGGTAGAGATCGTTAGGCGTTTTAAGAGTACCGACACGTGACAATGAGACCATTCTACAGGCCTGTCACTGCGTCAATCTGAAACCTATGACAACACCACATCAAGTTGTGTCTCTAATGTTGATGCCACCGATGGCTCGTATTCAACAGAAGGTTCCTTCAGGAAATCAAGGAAATCAACGTGGCCGTTCGTTAACCTGAATTCTCCGGATTTCATGCAGAGCTGTCAGACTTTGATGCGTCAACTGGGAAAAGCTGCCAAATGAGGAGTTGTAGTCTATTACTTTCAATGATTGTTGTGGTCGACACGCCACGCCCATGCGAATAGTGGCCAGCCGGGAAAAACCAATTCCAATTTTCTATCTGCAGAAATGGGTGATACATGCTCCCTCGGGGTATGATTAAATGGTTCATCCACGGAGGGTTTGAACTAGGAATTTCGGGATCAAAATCCCTATCCCCAGTTGGGATGTTTCACTTTAGCAAGTTTTTAAATGTTTTGGAAATGGAAAAGCCCTTATTAAATCTCTTTTGATGGCTTTCCCTGTGAGAATATTTTAATTTTTGCTATTGGGTCAAATTTAGTAACTATGATTACTTAATTAGTAATTATGATTTTAATTTAGCAACTATGGTTATCTAATTAGTAACTATGATTTTAACGTAGAAGAGAGAATTTTTTTATTATTATTGTATTTCACAAGTAAATTACATATTTCTATCGAATTTTATTTATGAGAGGTAATTTTTTTTATAATATTGGTTAACCATGGTCTAATGTTGCATTGTGACAAGAATTGTCACTACATGGAAATCAACCATGGTCAACCATGTTTATTTTATGGTTTATAATATTCATGTTAGGATTTATATACCTTGGGTTTATAATATTTATCCCTTAGTTTTATTATTCCCTTGGGTTTATAATATCAATCCCTTGGGTTTATTGATCTAAGGGTTCATATTCCTAGGGTTTAATATTATTCAACAATTGTCAACCATAATCAACCATGTTCAACCATGGTCTAAGATTGCATTGTAACAAGGATTGTTTCATTATGAAAATCAACCATCCTCAACCATGTTTATTTTAGTATTTTTAATATTTATCTTACGGTTTTTATACATTGGGTTTATAATATTAGTCCATTGGGTTTAATATTATTCCATTGAGTTCATAATCCCTTGGGTTTATTATTCCATTTGGTTTATAATATCAATCCCTTGGGTTTATTATTCCCTTAGTTTTATAATATCAATCATAGTCAACCATTATCAATCATAGCCAACCATGGTCAACCATAGTTTAATGTCACATTGTAACAAGGATTGTCTCACCATGAAAATAAACCATGTTTATTTTAGTGTTTGTAATATTTATATTAGGGTTTACCCATGTTGGGTTTATAATGTTAATCCCTTGGGTTTAATATTTTTCCCTTGGTTTCATAATCCCTTAGGGCTTTAAATCTAAAGAAATTATTTCCCATTTCCATTCAGAGATTGATAGTGGATTTATCTTTTATCACACATTGGGTTTATAATAATTTATTTAGATTTTATCACACGTTGGGTTTATAATATTAGTAGTGGATTTAGCTTTTATCACATCTTGGGTTTATAATATTAGTCCCTTGGGTTTAATATTATCCCCTTGGGTTCATAATCCCTTGGGGTTTTAGTGTTAACCCCCTCGGTTGATTATTCCAATGGGTTTATAATATCAATCCCTTGGGTTTATTAGTCCCTTAGGTGTATAATATCAATCATGGTCAACCATTATCAATCATATCCAACCATGGTCAACCATGTTTGAATCTCACATTGTGACAAGGGTTGTCTCACCATGCAAATAAACCATGTTTATTTTATTGTTTCTAATATTTATTTCATGGTTTGCCAATGTTTGGTTTATAATATTAGTACATTGGTTTCATAATCCTTCAGGGTTTAGTATTAATCCCTTGAGTTTATTATTAACTTGGGTTTATAATATCAATCATGATCAACCATGGTCAACCATAACCAACCATGGTCAATCATGGTCAGATCTCACATTATTACAAAAAATGTCTCCATATAAAATTCATGGACAACCATGGTCAACCATGGTTGATCATGCTCAACCATGTTTTATAGAATCAGACATGGTTAACCATGGTTAATCATGGTCAAACATGTTCGAATGTCACTTGTAACAAAGATTGTCTTAATATGAAAATCAATCACATTTACCAATGTGGAAAGTCTTGTGGAACATCACATTGTGACAAAGATTGTCTCCATATGAAAATCAACCATGGTCAACCATGGTCCAACATGGCATTGTGATAAGCATTGTCTCAATATGAAAATCAACCATGGTCAATCATGTTTATTTTAGTATTTATAATACGTATCTTAGGGTTTATATACGTTGGGTTTATAATATTAGTCCCTTGGATTTAATATTATTGCCTTGGGTTCATAATCCCTTGGGGTTTTAGTATTAATCCTTTGGGTTTAATATTCCCTTGAGTTTATAACATCAATCCATTGGGTTTATAATATTGATCATGGTCAACCATTGTCACTCATAGCCAAGCATGTTCAACGATGGTCAAACCCTACGGATATGGAAATCAAACATGATAAACCATGGTCCAACGTTGTGTTTTGACAAAGATTGTCTTGATATGAAAACCAATCATGGTCAACCATGGTTAACCATGGTCCAACATTGCATTGTGACAAGGATTGTTTCTATATGGAAATCAACTATGGTCAACCATGTTTATTTTAGGGTTTATAATATTCGTGTTATATTTTATGTACCTTGGGTTTATAATTTTTATCCCTTAGGTTTATTATTCCCTTGGGTTTATAATATCATATAGTTGGATTTATTGATATAAGGGTTCATATTCCTAGGGTTTCATATTATTCAACAATGGTCAACCATAATCTACCATTTTCAACCATGGTCAACCATGGTCCAATGTCACATTGTGACAAGGATTGTCTCAATATGAAAATCTTTATTTTAGAATTTTTAATATTTATCTTAGGGTTTTTATACCTTGGGTTTATAATATAAGTCCATTGGGTTTAATATTATTCCCTTGGGTTCATTATCCCTTGGGGTTTAGTAATAATCCATTAGGTTTATAATATCATGGTTAACAGTCATGGCCGAACGTTGCATTGTGACAATGATTGTCTCTATATGGAAATCAACCATGGTGAACCATTGAAAACCATGTTTATTTTAGGGTTTATATACCTTGGGTTTATAATTTTTACCCCTTAGGTTTATTATTCCTTTGGGTTTATAATATCAATCCTTTGGGTTTATTGATCTAAGGGTTCATATTCCTAGGTGTTAATATTATTCAACAATGGTCACCATAATCAACCATGTTCAACCATGGTCCAACATCACATTGTGACAAGGATTGACTCAATATGAAAATCTTTCATGCTCAACCATGCTTATTTTAGTATTTTTAATATGTATCTTAGTGTTTTTATACCTTGGGTTTATAATATTAATCCATTGGGTTTAATATTATTCCCTTGGGTTAAAAATACCTTGGGGTTTTAGTAATAATCCCTTGGTTTTATTATTCCTTTGGGTTTATAATATATATCCCTTGGGTTTATTATTCCCTTATGTTTGTAATATCAATCATGGTCAACCATTGTCAATCATAGCCAACCATGGTCAAACATGGTTGAATGTCTAGCATTGTGACAAGGAGTGTCTCACCATGAAAATAAACCATGTTTATTTTAGTGTTTGTAATATTTATATTAGGGTTTACCAATGTTGGGTTTATAATATTAGTTCCTTGGGTTGAAAATAAACCATGGTCAATCATGTTTATTTTAGTGTTTATAGTATTTATCTTAGAGTTTATATACATTGGGTTTATAATATTAGTCCCTTTCGGTTTAATATTATTCCCTTGGGTTCATAATCCCTTGGGGTTTTAGTATTAATCCCTTGGGTTTATTATTCCCTTGAGTTTATAATATCAATCCATTGGGTTTATAATATTAATCATAGTCAACCATCATCAATAATAGCCAAGCATGTTCAACCATGGTCAAACCATATGGATATGGAAATCAACCATGATAAACCATGGTCCAATATTGTGTTCTTATAAAGATTGTCTCGATATGAAAATCAATCATGGTCAACCATGGTTAACCATGGTCCAACACTGCATTGTGACAAGGATTATATTTATATAGAAATTAATTATGGTCAACCATGTTTATTTTAGGGTTTGTAATATTCATGTTAGGGTTTATATACCTTGGGTTTATAATTTTTATCCTTTAGGTTTATTATTCCATTGGGTTTAAAATATCAATCCCTTAGGTTTATTGATATAAGGTTTCATATTGCTAGGGTTTAATATTATTGAAAAATGGTCAACCATAATCAACTATTCTCAACCATGGTCAACCATGGTCCAACGTCGCGTTGTGACAAGGATTGTATCAATATGAAAATCAACCATTCTCAACCATGTTTATCTTAGAATTTTTAATATTTTTCATAGGGTTTTTATACTGTGGGTTTATAATATTAGTCCCTATTGGACCTTAAATATGCCCATGTTTTCATCATACAATACCACCATTCATAACCTATATTAATGTACTTTTAACCCATTTAGTACCATAATTTCATCACTTGCCTCAAAATACATATCTTATACTCTATGATTAGTTACCATTAGTTTTCTTGGCTATTTTATGATTAAAGATGATTTTTCCATGACTTTCTAATGACAATTTTTCTAAGTTCGTTTGTCGCAGGGTTCCATCGCTGAAATTCTTCACAAGTCAGTTAAACTAGTTACTTCAAGGTTGAGTACATAATGAAATTGTTGTACATGAAAATATGAATTTTGTGATCAAACGGTCAAGAATATTGACATTTTGAGACTTCAATCATGCTCAATATGAGAATGTCATGATATCTATCAAATCATTTGAAAATCCTCTCAAAGATGACATTTCTTTCACAAGAAAATGATCAAAGCAACAACAAAGATTAAACATCAATGCATGAGCACATGATGTCAGATCAGATCCATCACTTGCAAGCCTTTCAAATGCCAGTGTATCCATTACATCCATGATTCTTCAGTCAATAAACATTTGCCTCATTTCCCTTTACATTTGCCATTATATTTCTACGCCTTTTTTAGTAAATAAAACCTTCATTGCATTCTCACTTTTTCAGTCAATAAATTTTCCTGCCTCACTTTCACTAACCTGTAACCCATCAATAAAAACATTCAGCTCCTCTACAAAGCCGATTCATTCCATTTCCTTTTCATTTTTCCAAATAAACCTTGATCCACTGCAAAATTTCTCATCCATAATCCTTCAAAATTATTGTTTCATGCTCGAGTTAGATGATGGAGGATTCCTTAAGGCCTCCCTTCTAACAAGTCTTGGCCTATCGACATCAACACATTATCTAGGTTCAAGGCTAGAGTCCTTAGTAGTACCTTGAGGCTTGTATGTCTTAATGACAGGCTCTCTCGCCAGCAATCATGGGAATACACTAATGTCCCTTGATTGTTGGATCTTGCAAGTGGCTCGACATCAGCTCATCTATTCGTCCTTCGCAAGATGTGCTTAGGTACCTTGGCACTCATTGACATTAATGGTGAGTTGCGTCACACTGGTTAACGATATGCATCAATGGTCAGTAATCCAATGACTTCTCTTCATGCTCGACATTGACACATTTATTCACATGATTAGAATTGTACCATTGGGTGTTGTAATGATTGAAGACTACATCATTTCAGAAGTTTGTAGTAGATCAGTTTGTCATAATAGCAATAAATATTCAACCCTTGTCATCAGCAAAAATACCACAGAAGAAGATCCAACAACATCAACAGCCACACTCTTTAGCGTCCACAACTCATGTACATTGAGGGTAAGTGAAGGTATGTGGTTTTCTAATTTTTAGTCATGCAATTCCTTAAAATGTTTAAAATTGTAACTTTGGAAAGTTCCTCAGTTCCTTTTTCACATTGTCATATCTCTAGTTGGAAGGGGAATTCATGTTCATACCTCATATTCACATTTCGTGATATATCACCTTTCATATGTCATATATGTCCTTTATACACATGCCATCCTAACCAACATACTTTTCCAAACACTACTATTGCACTATGATTCAAAACATTACATGTTTTGCAAATGATGATCATAGAATGAATGGTTGATTAAATGTTTTCCAGATATTTTGATGCAACAAAAAAATAACAAAAGTATTCTTACATAAGAACCAATACTAAAAAAAGTTGGTTGCCACACAAGAACCAATCAAATTAATATGTTGCAATCAAATATTTTTCAAAATGGCACTTTGCAAAAGGAACAAAGCTGTCAAATGATTATGCAAAGATGAAATAGGAATTAACATCAACCAAAGTTCATATAAAAGGAAGACAATTCAAAAGGTCAAGTCATGATTAAAGTAAATCAATGCAATAGATTGCATGAGGACATGCAATAACTTAAGTTGGGGGGGATGTTGGGCCGCCAAATTAGCATACATTTTCACTCCATTTTCACCTTTATCCTCATTTTGTCACCTCATTTCATTACATTATCATTATATTTTCATTACCATATGGGTTCATAGTTTCGTTTTCCAAAGTTATTTATTTTATGCATTTAAAGTGAATTTATGGTTAAAAGTTAGAAAAATAACATGTATTTGCTTATACCTAAAGGTGGAATGAATTTGGTGACATGTGTAGGTGATTTGGAAGGTTCCAAGATACTCTTATGTGGCATCCAAGACTCAAATTCGAATTCTCTTGAATATTTGAAGGAGATTTGGGATAGGGGTCAAGCATATCTCATGGAGAAAAATCATGGATAAAGGAATATGTGTCTCATGTTGGTTGTAACCATAACCATATGAGGGATTATTCGATCCCCATTAATGAGTTAGTTGCTTAAATTTTTGTATAAATAGTAGCATCTCCTCCATTCCAAAAGAAGGACTCTTGGAGCATGTATCCAACTTATGATGGAATAGAATAAAGCTTCATTTTACATAAATTTTATTTCTATAGTTTTAGATATAAATTGTGTTAATGTAGTATATGAATTTATGGAATAGCTTGTCACTTTGTTCTTAAGAGAACTAAGCTTGCTCTGAAAAGATCAAAGAAACATTTTATTTCATAATAGATCTTATTTCGTTTAATTGCCTAGATGTTTGAGGATTTGTTTGTGATTGATGAATGGGTTTTAAATTAAAATCTTATCAGCATATGAGGGAACAACCAAGGGTCTAAGTTAGGCTCTCTCTCTATTTGATTTGCATGATAATTGAAATTCATTTTTTTGCTTTTAAGTTTCAAGTTATTTCATTTCTTATGCTTATGAATGAATCTTAGTTTAGTTTGGATTAGTATACGAGGGGACAATCAAGGGACTAAGTTAGCTCTCTCTCTATTTGAATCTGAACAACAATTAAAATTCATTCTCTTGTCTTTATTTCAAGTTTCTCGTTTTATGTAATCAATTATTTCTTTTCAATCTATAATACTATAGGGAAGGACAACCAGGACCTCCTCAATTAGGAGTCTCTTCTCTGGCATATTATATTGAATCAGAAATCATTTAGTTAGACATAGAGTTAGTTGGCTACTGTTGCATATATTTTCCTGGCATCATCACAAGCTTACGAGTATCCCTGGTTGATAATTTAATGAAATCAATTTAAGAAATTAAGCAACTAACTTGGATATCAATTGAAAGAATTCTTTGGGAATGGATGTGACTTTTCATGGTAAAAAAAAACTTTACTTCTTCTTTTGATGATTACCTTCATGTCTTTTTGCCTCGATGTTGATTATGTTGTAGGGTTTATTGGTGTTGTTGGTCAATAACTAAAGACAAGCTTCAAGAGTTTGAGTTTCATTGGATGAAATCAACATCAGGTGAATTTTAAATTTTCTTTGACTTGAACATTTGTATTCACATTCTTAAATATGAATTTAGAATTGACTTTGAAAAGTACTTTATCCATGGAGTTCGCTCCTCCATTCTTCCTATGACCTACAAAAACATAGCACTTGCCTGCAATACAATATTAGATGATGGAGGAAGAGAGGTGTATAGTCTCTCTTCTTCCAAGAAATATGTAAATCATTACAATAATTTCTTAGAAAACAAGTCCAAATATGATATACAAACAAAATGCATTTGTTTATCCCTTGAGGAATGGTGGCTAGCCTAGACCTCCTAGCGGTATTTTGTTCACAAAATATTAGTTTTACGTCCAATTAGAGTGATTCCAAAGTCAAGTTAAAGTTAATTCATATGGCTACCTCCAGTATAAACATGTTTTCAAAATGGTTGAAAATGATATGATAAAAATTATAAGGAGTGCCATGTTTGATAGTGCAGCTTGTGAATTTTTAACTAGACCAACAGTCATTATTTAGAGTGTAAATTTTTCGTTAAAGATCAGATCGATTTGATTTCACTTGTATATTAAAGTATATTCACATTTGTTTTTTCGGTAGAAATAATTTTTAAAAATCTTTAGGTTTGATATTACAAAATTGGTGATGAACAGACCTAGGAGGCAGAGTTTTACTATTTTGATTTGAAGACATGCAATCACTAAATGTGGAATAACTTTTTCATTTGACCTACAAATGGAATGATTCAAATTTTGTATCAATCGGGACTTGAATATATATCTTCCATATAAACATGTTTTGAAAATAATATTATTTGGTATGTCAAATATGCCAATGAACAGTCAAGACCTAGAATTGTCACCATGCAGATTTTTCGAGAAACAGTTAGTATTTCAAGAATAACTTTTTCATATGATACCTAATTGAAGTGATTAAAAATGATTTGGAAACTAGATTCCACAGGATATCTTCCCTATGAATTTCAGGTAAAAATGTTTCCATTAGACACCTCAAATATAGGCTGTACTAACTCTGTCCTCAACATTTCTCTTGAGAACTAGTTTTGATTTGGATCACATTTTATTTGTGATGTAAATTGAAAATTTCAAAATGGATTCCAAAACTAGATTTCAACAGATACGTAAAAAAACACGATTTACAAATGATCCTATATGGTTACCCAAAATAGGATTGTTCTTACTGCGTTTTGCCATGTAGTCTTTTCAGATGAATATTGAACAATGATTTGAAGAAATATTCATGACAGTTTGAAACAAAATTATTATGGAAGTCTTATTGTGAATTCATTCTACTTGTTTATTTATTCTATTGTATCATATTTTATTTTAGAAAAATAATTAATTCTCTCAAGTACAATAGAATTTCCAATGCATCCATTTTCGTAAGAAGATCATAAGTAAACTCATATCCAAATTTCAAAAACATCCATTAATGAATGTTTGGACATGAATATTTATCTGATCCTAAAGATTTGATGAGAAAGAATGTTGAAAAATAGAGTAGTGTTGTGACCAAGTTTTAAGATGATCTTTGTTTTCTTGGCTCTCATTAACTGTCATAGCACAAAACTCTTCTTGTGGTACTTGTTCAAAATCTTCTATGCACAAGGGATCTTGTAATATACATGCTAGAAATTCTTCAATTTCTGGCTCTAATGTTTGATCTTCATTGCATGTGATCCATGACTCATTCACCTCCTCACAAAGATAGCTAGAAGAAAGTTCTAAATTCTCTTCCTGTGGATCATCTTCATGGATGTTTTGTTGCTCTTCTATCCTTTGACATAAAGATTCTTCCTTAGGGAGCATTCTAAATTGCGAACAAGGACTTGAGAATAGTTTTGTGGTGGCGTACCCTCCTTCTCTAAATGATTTCTTTAACATCATTTTTTTTAAGATCTTGTCTTGCAAATGGATTTTGTAGTTATTTTTATATTTTATTTTTTTGTTGGGGGTTTTGTTTTGGGAATCTACTTTTAGAATCTCTATTTCTAGGCATAAAGAAACATAACTAAGAGAAATGTATATTAACTAATTTTTTAATCAAATTTTTAGTGTTTTTGTTTATCTTCTATTTGACTATGCTGATAATTGTCTCCCCAGCAACGATGCCAAAATGTTCAGCTAATTTATTAACACAAATTAACACAAGTATTTAATTATCAATCCGGGTTTGTAAAACTTGGAGGCAAATCCACAATGTATGGATATCGGATGTAACTAAGCTTAGAAGATAAAATTTGAAGAGTTAAGTACATATTACAAATATAAACCTATTTTAACAATTTCTAATTCACTTATGTAATATGTGAGGGATGCGGCTCCTAACTTAGGAGAACCAGGTTGTCCTTCCCTACAATACTACTTTCATGAAGATAAATCCAAATCACTAATTAACAATGGTTTATGATGCAGAAGATGTAAAAGAAGAGGCTCCTAACTAAGGAGGACCAGATTGTCCTTCTTCACAATTCTACTATATCATAATCACCATTACTTGAAACAAGAAATGCAGAAATAACTTCAAATAAGCAAAGAAGAATGAAATTCAGTTTTAGTTCAAGATTAAATAGAAGGGGAATTTAACTTAAATTCCTGTGTGTCCCTTCATATGTAGATTAGAATTAAACCAATATTCATTTAGCAATCATCACACATCTAAATACATTTGAAACGAGAACTAATTTATGAAAACTATGAAAATTTAACCAAGAAGTGCACTTAGCTTGGTGTGCGGGCCCTCCACCCTTGTCTTGCACACTTGAAGAAATATTAGCTACAGTAACTTCAATAGATCAACCAAGCATCAAAATATTTTGAAAACATTTAATCAACCATTCATTCTATGATCATCATTGGCTGAGCCATGACATAAAATTTTCCAGTTTGTGATGTCATTAGCTTCTGTACCTACAATACTCAAAGAAACATTATCATATAAAAATACTTTATGAAACAAAAATGCATGTATACATGATTCAATCTTCTATCTACAAGATTCTCTTCAAGGCAATTTGTAAACCAATAATCCTGTAGATGAAGAATCCTTATCGTTCTTCTTCTTGATCAATTTTCAGTGTTGAAAATGAGCTGCCATATGGATGGTGACTATGTAATAGTGATGTGGCAGTGGGTGACATGGAAAATGGATGATGTGACATGTTGACTGATGATGTGGCAATGAATATGCAATATTGGTAAATGGTGTGCTGCCATGTGGTGGAAAAATTGTTGTTTAATTAATGTTATGTCAAATTTGAAGAATAATTAACAAATTCCAATCCCTACAAGATTTGAACTCATGATCTCCATTATGTAATTTGAATGACTTACCAATAAATCACAAGTCACATGTATGGATTTAGTGGAATTTTGGAAATTTTAATTAATCTAAAATGAAAATTGAAACAACAGCTTGACAAATGGCCAATCTAAATCCAAGATTTTTAGGAAATATGATTCGAAAATATTTGCCAAATCATTTTTCATATTTTTTGAATTCATCATTTCCAAGATTCTTAGGAAAATGAAATTCCAAAATATTTGTCAAATTATTTTTCATATATTTTGAATTCATCATTTCCAAGTTTTTTAGGAAAATGGAATTCCAAAATATTTGTGAAATTATTTTTCATATATTTTAAACTCATCCTTTTTGCCTAGAAAGTGGATTCTTTAACCAAATTTTATTCTATAAAAGCTTGGGAAATGTTTATGATTATATATATATATATATATATATATATATATATATATATATATATATATATATTGTTGCAGGTTGTAAGCATGGAGAAAATCTCATCTTTGTAATAAGAACTTTGTTTTAACAATTAATATTTTTTTTTATCAATTTTTTTAAATTTATTGATTGGTTTTTTTCTCTGCAGCTTGGCAATACTACTGGGTGGCTGACCATGGCTCTGTGGCTAAGACAATGGATAGTCATGGCTGCATTTATTTAAATTTTTTTTTTTTTATTTTTTTTTTTTTTTCGCGCAACCTCACAAATAACACTCTAGAGAACCCTAAAAATATCTCAAATGGTTACGAATTTTGGGAAAATATTTCTTGATACACATAATTCACCCCGTTCTGAGAAAAACCCATGTTTTCGATTTTTCAGATTCTTTTTCATCTGGTCACACAATGCATATTAAATTTGACATTTTTAACCTCTACGAATTTGGTCTCTGCTCAATTAACTGGCGGTTGAAATTCGTTTTCTTTTTTAAATCATGGCAATACACCGTTATCTTTCATTTTTTCAAAATCACACATAACATTTGTAGCAATTTGTTTCCTTGGCTTCCATGAAATTTTATTTTTTTACTTTATTCTCATTTTTGTTTTTGTGTTTTTATTTATTTTTATTATTTTTAAAAGAAACAAATAATGAAAAAGAAGAATTTTTTTTTTTACAACAGATATACTAACATGAAATTCTTTTTCTGATCCTCCACGTGACACAAAGTGTAGGAGGAGAGCATACTTACGAATTCTTTATGCAATTGAAATCTGAAATTTGAAAATAAATATAAGAAGAATTTGATTTCAAACCTCAAATTTTAACTTTCTATACTCCACTTGTTTTCATTCTTCACAAATATCCCTTTGATTGTAGATCTTCATGCCAACGGTTAGTGAATGAGGTGGCTCTTACTGCGACAACAAAATTTCCAAGAAAATGAAATCAAAATCTTAAAAAAAAACTCTCCAAGCTTGGTTTTATTTTCCTATTCTATACTATTCTATTTTGAGAACGAGATTTTTTTTGTTTTTAAGTGTAGGAGTATTTCCAATGAAGCCATTTACGGATCAAAATATCTAGTATGCTCACATCCAAATGTGAAAAATATACCTGAATGTTTACAAGGATATGAGAGATCAATTGCACATTTGGATTAAATGCTAGGATTCGTTGAAGAATGGAAGAATGTTGTGGCCTAGTCACCTTTTGAAACCAATCTTCAATGTAGTCCTCATTCTCTTGTCTCTCCTCCAAATGCTTGAATATCATTCTAGATCTCCTGTCCATAAATGGATTAGTTCGAAACTCTTATAGTGAAAAGATTGATTGAAATTTATGCATCCTATTTATCATGATTTATATATGCAGCTAAAAATGAGATTCAAAGCTAACTCCTATGTACACTTCCCCATGTTACTAAGATCTTGCTATCACCAAGTCATCCTTTCAACATGAGTTAGGTTTTCCAAAGAAAAATATTGGTACTAAATTAAATTCTTAATGCCTAATCCCTTAGCACCATCCCCGGCAACAACGCCAAAATGTTGGGCAATTTAATTGCTTAAATTGCTTTCATTAAATTATCAACCAAGGATACTCGTAAGCTTGTGTTGATGCCAGCAATATATATGCCAGAGTAGGCAACTAACTCTATGTCTAACCAAATGATTTCTGATTCAATATAATATGCAAGGGAAGAGGCTCCTAATTGAGGAGGTCCTGGTTGTCTTACCCTATAGTGTCATACATTAAAAAGGAATCATTGATTACATAAAACCAGAAGCTTGAAATAAAGACAAGAGAATGAATTTTAATTGTTGTTGAGATTCAAATTGTGAGAGAGACTAACATAGTCCGTTGATTTTCCCCTCGTATACTAATCCAAACTAAGCTAAGATGCATTCATAAGCATAAGAAATGAATTAACTTGAAACTTAAAAGCAAAAGAATGAATTTCAATTATCATGCAAATCAAATAGAGAGAGAGCCTAACTTAGACCCTTGGTTGTTCCCTCATATGCTGATAAGATTTTAATTTAAAACCCATTCATCAATCACAAACAAATCCTCAAACATCTAGGCAATTAAATGAAATAAAATGTTTCTTTGATCTTTTCATAGTGAGCTCAATTCTCTTAAGAACAAAGTGACAAGCTATTCCATAAATTCATATAATACATTAACACAATTTATATCTAAAACTATAGAAATAAAATTTATGTAAACTGAAGCTTTATTCTATTCCATCATAAGTTGGATACATGCTCCAAGAGTCCTCCTTTTGGAGTGGAGGAGGTCCTCCTATTTATACAAAAATTTAAGCAACTAACTCATTAATGGGGATCCACTAATCCCTCATATGGTTACAACCAATATGAGACACATATTCCTTTATCCATGATTTTTCTCCATGAGATATGCTTGACCCCTATCCCAAATCTCCTTCAAATCTTCAAGAGAATTCGCATTTGAATCTTGGAGGCCACATAAGAGTATCTTGGAACCTTCCAAATCACGTACACATGTCACCAAACTCATTCCACCTTTAGGTATAAGCAAATAAATGTTTTTTTTCTAACTTTTAATCATAAATTCACTTTAAATGCATAAAATAAATAACTTTGGAAAATGAAACTATGAACCCATATGGTAATGAAAATATAATGATAATGTGATGAAATGAGGTGAAAAAATGAGGATAAAGGTGAATTGGAGTGAAAATGTATGCTAATTTGGTGTCCCAACAAGGTTCCATCGTTGAAATTGTTCACAAGTCAGTTAAACTAGTTACTACAAAGTTGAGTACGGAATGAAATTGTTGTAGGTGAAAATATGAATTTTGTGATCAAATGGTGAAGAATATTGACATTCTGAGACTTCAATCATGCTCAAAATACCCTCTTTCATATAACCCAGACACTGTTCGATAAAATTCATCACCAAAAGGAAGTTAAGGTCAAAACAATTCTTAAGTACAGAATTGCTGAACATGAATGATTTTGGTTCTGAATGAGTTAGCCATGTGGAGGAACACAATTTTAATAAATCGATTCATGCTAAAATAAGGAACAATTTTGTTACAGAACAATGCAACTTAGCCTAATTTAGTTTAGGATCCTTCACGAAGATACATGCAACTGATCCATGATCAATTTCATGATCCCGTGAGAGCCACCAATTAATAAATTTGCTATGTTAAGATCCCGTGAGAGCCACCAATCAGCTGTCTTCTTAATGACCAGATGAACTGAGATTAGGGGGGATCCGAGTAACACAGAGGCTTCACTCAATGAACCTCTAACATATCATATGCATTCATGACATATTAAACAATACCCTTAATTTGACTACATATTGGGAAATACTTCTAAAAATCACATTATTTAACCTCCTACCAATATAAACCCAATACACCTTCCCAATTTAAAAACCCTTACTTTCACTAGATATTGTACATATCCATTTTTTTGTTAACATTTTTTATACCCCTTTATATTTTTCATTAACTTCGGACTCCATTTTCTATACCTGCAAATATAAAACCAAATCCCCCCTATATATCCCCCAATATATTATGTCATTTTTTCCTCAATAAATATCCCCCAATATGAACCCATGTGTTATGGTATTGCTCCCCAAGTGAACCCCCGTGTTGAGTAATGATACTGTTGTAATTGCTATAATGATCCAAATTTTTTTATTATGAACTTATGTTATTCTAGACTTTGTATGCCATCATTTTGATTTAATACAATTTCCAGCACTCGTTCCACTATGAGTTATTTATGATTGTGTTTTGATATACATTTTACTGAGTTATTTTCACTTGCTCCAGGAGTGGAAAGGGCCCACCACCTCTGGAAGCAAGTTCTACAACCAGTATAGATATTAGGATTAAGTTTGATCATTATTTAACAATGTGCATATTTTTTTGAGAATGTATTATTGAGATTTTTGAATTGTCATTTTTATTTTGTACTTAAATATGTCCTCTTCTCTATAAATATAAATTGAAAGTGATATATTTTGCTTCTTGATTGGTAGGAATCAACAAAGGTTTCATTGGGTAATGATCCTTAACATGTCACTGATGCAATTACTTAACACACAAGTATTTGTGAAACACTTTTAATTCAAGGGTATGCAGCGATTGAATATGATATCTGATATTTCAAAATGGAATTAATTTTATGCTTTGTTTAAATCTGAATCTTGTAGCATTATGTTCGTTTGAAAAATTGCTCATAGGTGTTTAATTTCGAACTTGTTGATTCTAAACCTAAAATGGTCAAAGGAATATTGAATTAGAACTGAAATATAGTGTGCATTAAGCTAGGTTTTCTAAGTTTGATTGTAATAAAGTGAATTAAGAATAGTAAATGCTTGTTGTGAAATGATTTTCTTAGTTTTAGTTTAGAAAAAAATTTGTTCCTTTGACTTTGAGTACGTTAATACAATCAATATGCAATATCGATTTAAGGTTTGCATTACTTAGTTAGTTTTGATCATTTGAAGAATTAAATACTTGTCGATTTGTTTTATCACCCAGGATTTAACTTAGAAATTATATATCTTTTCAATTAGAATATTTCATGTTTTCCATAGCATAATCATTTCTTTGTAAGAGCAAGTATGAGTGTGAATTCGATTGCGCAAGTAGATATATCATTTTAATGAAGATTGATTTGTCTTTCACTTACTTTTGACTTTCGATGATGAGTTTCTTGATTATGAAGAGTGAGATTTCTTTTGAATGATTTATTTAATTTAGTTTACGAGTCTTGAATTGAATTTTTTTCATAGATTAAGTTGCAATGAGTTTACTTTAATAGGATCTTTCAAGTTAGAATTGATATCATAGGTGTTCTTTTAAGAATTTATTTTATAGCAGTAATTGATGTTCTTTTATAGGAGTGATTGGTGTTCTTTTATAAAATAATTAATTGATTTCATACTCTAATTTAGGTTAGATGATTTGATCCTGTGTTGCCTGTGCTTGTGCCTCGAAGCTTACGAGCCCTTGATTGATAATTTAATGTGGAATTATTACACATATAATTTCGCCAACATTTTTGGCGTCATTATCGGGGAGGTCCTAAAGGGATTAGAGCATAATTTCTTTCACAAGTTTTCTATGTGGTGAGGATTTTTTGCAGCAAAATCAAAGGGCGGAGAGAGTACGGTAAGACATGAGAGAAGATCTAGGCATCCACTATAGTGGGGTTTCATCAAAGTTTGGTTGTCCAAGTAAGAAAGTTTGGTGAGTTTTATTGTAATCAATTCTTTCTCATTTAGATTAAAAATTTCAAGCTCTTAAAGAGACAAACCATTTTTGGGGTGCTGTAAGAAACCCCTAGGTACTAATCCATGTTGCGAGACTGGAATCGTCAACCAACAAGAGAAATCCAATAACGATCGAGAGCTTGAAGAATGTCCCTCGAAGTACTTTCTCAAATTCTAGCAGTAGTTGGGGTATCTTCCTCTCCATAAGAGTTTATCCTGGTTGCCTTTAGGAAGTTATCTATTTCTCCACAACCAAAAAAATATTTGGAAGTATCCCTTGATTCCTCTTGCCTATCTACCAAGGAGATCAACAAATCGTCTACCAAATCTGATGAGGAGCATCCAGCTGAACCTGAGATAAAAAAACTTTCACTATGCCCAGCAACATGCCTTGTATGCATTCTAGAGACCAATTATCCATGTTTACCTGGCATGATAGAGGAGGAATTTTAGAGTGGTGCAAATGAGGAAATGAGCCAATACCACCAGGATTACATAGAGCATTGGTTCCAAATCATAATCCAGTCAAATTACCGCTCTCATCTTCAAATACTCTTTGTATCACATCTTTCAAAGGTCCTAATTTTTCATGCTCATGTATATTCTAAATTTGATATGTTAAATCTAAGCATGAATATATCCTCGTGTTGAACCTCAGAATTACCTTCTCCTTAACATTTTTTCTCACCATTTTCTATCATTTTCTCATAAGACTATGGATCCAATCAATGATAAATGATAGGTTTTGTCTTAGGAAATCATTAAAATGATCACCATATTATATTTTCATGTTCTTGATATTTTAATATTTTTTTGCAAATTAGCTACAGAACGCAGCCTATTCTGCAGCTAGCTGTGGATTCCATAGCTACTCTCATGGTTTGATAGGTTACAGGTGTCAAATGAAGAACTAGGCCACATGGGCATTTCCAGAATCATCTCAACATGGATTCTATCGTATTCACTCAGTCTAGATAGAAAGAAAAGCTTTCCTAAAGTCATGGTCGAAGGTGGAGTCAAATACGTAATCTAGAAGCAGTAGGACTATTCATTTTCTCTTTCGTAGCAAATCATTAGTCTAATAGTTATGTTGAAGAGTTAATTCAAATCAAGCCACCTGTGGCTGATCAAAAGTTGGA
The DNA here is from genome assembly GCA_031772625.1 of Pinus tabuliformis. Taxonomy (NCBI): domain Eukaryota; kingdom Viridiplantae; phylum Streptophyta; class Pinopsida; order Pinales; family Pinaceae; genus Pinus; species Pinus tabuliformis. Next base: position 884,153,589 of record CM062815.1, read on the forward strand.
CAGTCCTATTACAAATCGAATTAAGCCACCTGTAGCTGATCAGAAGTTGAATAGTCCTATTACTATTTGAATTAGCCACATGCAACAAGTTTTTCTCTTTAAACAATTATGTTATTTTCCTATAAATACCAGTTGCATAAAACCGAGAAGTGCTTAGAAGCTAGAAGGAATTACAGGCTTTTTGCTGATACTCTATATTCAAACATCGTTTTGTTCATAATATAAACTTTGTTGTGTCAATGGTGGTTTAAAGTGAATCTTTAACTAGCTAACGTTCCAGCCACATCAGTTGCAAAGGGCCCCTACACTGAAGGAGGTTTTTAACTTGTTGTTTTCAATTTAATTTCTATTACTCTGTTTTCAACAAGTCTGTTTTCTCTAATTTAGGATGATATTTCATTTTAGTTTATAACCAATAGTGTAAGGATACAATCACAACTGTGCAGCCTTGTTATTCTGAGATGTTTGATAGGAAAATGATTGAATGAAAATTGAAGTAATAAGAATCCACAATTGCTTAGTTTCTTACTATTTTGTTACTCATTTTCTTAGCACAGAATTGTCAATTAGTTGTATTAATAGATGTTCTCAAAAACCATTTCAAAATAATGATGATTCTAACTTAAATGGTTAAATATCTAATTCATGCAGTGATTGAATTTACTTAGTACATTGTTAGTTTTACATGCTTTTACTTTCAAGTCCTTAGTTGCATCACTTGACATTCCAAAAAATCATTTCTAGGAGATTGATTCCATCATATTCCAAGATTGAATGGTTGAATGTTTACATGAACGCAATTACCGAGTTACCTTCTGCATTAACATTACTTCTAGTTTTAATAATTAGATCCATGGATTAGGACTAATGATAAGATAAGATAGATTCTCTGTTTTCTTATTAGGTTCTAAGTAGTTAATAGATTCTTGGTCCATTTTTAGGAGATTAGACTAAGTTAAGAACCTTTCCTTTCTTTAAAAATTCATTAGATCCATCTAAATCTCTCATAGATTGTATATTCTTAGACATCAAAGAACAAAAACCCCAAAACAAACATAACAATACAAAACAAAGAAGTAAGAGAAAATTTAACTAAGCAAATATAATGCATCACACTTCATCAGTCTACAAACCTCGGTTGATAATTCATGCAGGCAATTGAGGACACTAAATTGACTAAACATTTTGGTGCCATTGTCGGGGAAGTGTAATTAGGTAGCTTCATCTCTTACATTAAAAAAAAATTGATATGCATAGAGAAAGAGAATCTAGGGGTAGATTCATAGCTAGAGGCAGGAGTTCAATTCCTACAACACCACCTACTACACTAAGAGTAAGAAGATATACACCTCCATCCCAAACTCATAGACCTCCTGAAGTTCTAAGTTCATAAATCTAATCAAGAAGATCTCCTACTTCATCTACTGAGGCAGTCCTAGAAGAAGAAAACCTTGGATCTCCAACAAAAGGAGTAGCCTTTTTCACCTCTACAGGAGAACATATTTTAGTTGAGGAATTAAGAATACCTAGTGGAGAAGAAGAAGTAGAACCTTCCTTCCACATACCATTGATAGAGGAACCAGAGGAAGAGCAATTAACCTTGTAGGTTGACTCTTATAATAAATCTAAAGAAACTATAATGGCAGAAGGAGTGGATGGAGAATTTCCACTATTTGGAGGAGGAGGAGATAGAGGAAGAGGTAGAGGAAATAATGGAGAAGGTAGAGGAAATAATGGAAGAGGTAGAGGAAATAGAGAAGTTGATAATTCTTTTGGATTCCCTATAGTTGATGAAGAAACAAATGCCACAATGAAAAATATCTCATCTTCTGTCCTCCCAAATTTTCATGGATTAAAAAGTGAAGATCCTGAAACCTTTTTATTTGAATTTGAAGTCTTGTACAGAACTTACGATTATTTACAAGACTCTGAAAAACTCAAATTGTTTCCTTCAACATTGAAAGGAGCTGCTTTAAAAAGGATCATGGGATTAGTCACTCAGTCTATTAGGACATGGAATGACATGAAGAAAGTGTTTTTGGACTAGTATTTGGATTATTGCAAGCCTATCAATCACAAATTTGAAGTGTTCAAAATGATGCAAAGAGAGGATGAAAATTTGGAGGATTTAATTGAAAGATTCAACTATAACTTAAAAAGAGAAAAAATGTATAACTTAGATCAAGATACTTTAAAAGCTCTTTTATTAAAATCTATTAGAGATGAGCGGATAGACATCCTTAACATGATGGGGAAGGGAGATATCTCTCAACTCCCATTAAGTGACATTGAAGAGTTATGTGTTCATACCACAAGAGGAAAATCTAAAACTGGGAAAGGTCCAAGAGATCTTTTTCTTGTTAGAGTGAATAAGTCTGCAACTGGATCAATGCGTAGGGCAGAAATTGGAAACATGCTTGATGAATTTAAAACAAATATTCTAGGGAGACTTAGTGAACAAATAGACACCCTTAAATTACAAAACAAGCAGAAAGCTGAGACTGATGTTTTAGCTATTTTCTGTCCCAAATGCAGAAAGAAGAACGCTTTAAGAGAATGCCCTTTGGATGCAAAAATCATAGATACTTTTGTGATTTGTTCAGAAAACCACGAGACCAAAAGTTGTCCTTCAATTCCTGGTCTTCAGGTTGTTTTTCAAGAGGAAACAATTTCAAATCCAACAGATCTCTTTGCTTTGCCTCTAGAAGACCTTGGTAGGGGCAACAAAACCAGGGTTTTAATAACAAAATGTATATGCAGCGCCCACCAAATTGGAATTCTTGGCAGCAATCTTGGCTTGAATCTCAATCTAAAACTCAACCTTGGGCTCAAGGAATGAAAAATACTTAAGGAATATTCTCTCCATACTATCAATATCCTCCATCATATCCAAACTATCCTCCACAAATTCCTCAAAAAAATCAACGACCCCAACTTCATAACCAAAACCCTCAACTTTCACTGCCATTTCCACATAGACCAAATTAGTTACCTGCCCAACCATTACCAAACCCCAACAATAAAAATCCTAGAATACCTATATGGTGGAAGGACAACAATTTCCAACTTATATGATCACCCCATTAGATCTTAATGATGTCCAACTGAGATCTGATAGGATATTAGAAAAGAAAAAGACTTATGTAGTTATTCAAGAATAAGGCAATTCTGAGGAAGATTCTCTACAACAAAATAAAATTTTTGAAGGAACATCTCCTAAAAACCAGAATATTGAAAATTAAAAACAAAAAGAACCAATAAACTCAACTCCTATCATAGAGCAACCACTAATATCCACTTCTACACCTCCTTTTCCTCAAAGATTACAAGTTGATAGAGGGGTAGAAAAGCATATTATGTTGCCTAATTATGATTTTCTAGATGAATTGAAAAATGTCTATATCAAAATCCCTTTGTTACAAGCCAGTAAGGAGATTCTAATTCTAGCTAAAACAATAAAGGAATTGAGCATGAAGAAACCAGGAAGAAAACAAAAGAAGTAAAAAGAATACAGCTAGTAGGAAAAATAGTAGAGATAATGATGGGAAAAATTTCCATACGAAAATATGTAGATCCAGGAAGTCCAGTTGTAAAAACACATATCAATGGAGTTGAAATTCCGAATACATTGATTGATTTAGGAGCATCAATAAACATCATGAGCAAACAAATCATGGAACAACTCAAACTTCCTAATCTTCTTTATACAGCTACATTATTGCAATTGGCAGATAGGTTTGTAATCAAACCAAATGGTGTATTAGAAGATATTTCAGTGTCCTTAGACTCTTGGGAGTACCCTGTTGATTTTATGATCCTAACCCCAAATAAAAGTCTAGGAGGACATCCACTTATATTAGGAAGACCTTGGTTGGCTATTGCTGGTGCTTTCATTAGCCGTAGATCTAGTGATATGTATATCTCTGATGGTAATTCAACTAAGAAATTCACCCTATATCCTCCAGCAAGAACAATCACAGAGATAGATAACAAAGAATGGATTGATGATGAAAATGATATTCAACCTCTCTTTACTATTTCAACCATTAGTGAAGATAGTCAAATCTTAAATAGAATGGAAAATTTTGAATCATCTCCAGAATATGAGCATGATAAATTCCAAAAAAAATCAAATATTGAATATTTTTCATCTAGGCAGATGTCTCTTTATTCTATGGAAGAGTTTGGTAGCTCTACAGTTGAAATCTTTCCAGGGAAAACATTGAACATAAACAATAACTTGGAAAATTTACAACATGAAAAGCTAATCAAAACTTTACAACAACATTCTTCTGCATATGCATGGGAAGACACTGACATGAAAGGAATTAGTCCTAAGACTTGTATACATCACATCTATATTGAGGAAAATTATATACCTATTAGACAACCTCAAAGAAGGATGAATCCAAATCTTAGGGAAATTGTAAAAGAGGAGTTGCAAAAATTGCTAAATGTAAACTTCATTTACCCAATTTCAGATAGCCAGTGGGTTTCTCCTATAGTGATTGTGCCTAAAAAAATGGTAAATGAGGGTATGTGTTGATTATCGAGAATTGAATAAAGCTACCTTGAAAGATAATTTTTATTTTCTCTTTAGAGATCAAGTGTTAGATACATTAGGAGGTAAGAAGTATTTCTCATTTTTGGATGGTTTTAGTGGTAATAATCAGATTCAGGTAGCACCTGAAGATCAAGATAAAACCACATTCACCTGCCCATGGGGAACTTATGCCTGCCAAGTACTCCCTTTTGGATTGTGCAATGCACCTGCAACATTGCAAAGAGTAGTACTAGGAATTTTTTCTGATCTAATACATGATTTTGTAGAGGTGTATATGGATGGCTTTACAGTTTATGGGAATACATTTGAAGAAGCTTTAGAAAATTTGCAAAATTTCTTAAGAGATGTAAGGAGGCAAACATTTCATTAAGCCATGAAAAATGTTTTATGATGTTTATAGAAGAGATTGTTTTAGGACATCACATTTCAGGAGATGAAATTAAGGTTGATAAATCTAAAGTTGAAGTAATCTATAAATTATCAATTCCAAGTTGTCAAAAGGATGTTAGAAGTTTTCTAGGATTCACAGGATACTATAAAAGGTTTATAGAAAATTTCACTAAACTAGCATCCCCACTCCTCAACTTACTCACCAAGGATTGTGAATTCAATTGGAATTGTAATTGCCAGTTGGCATTTGAGACCTTAAAAGAAAAAAATTCTGAGGCACCCATCTTAAGAGGTCCAAATTGGAAACTACCTTTTCACATTTCAACAGATGCTTCAGATACAGCTCTTGGAGTTGTATTAGGACAAAAAGATTTGATCCCTTATGCCATCTATTACACAAGCAATAATTTGACTCACACTAAGTTAAATTACATTGTAACTGAAAAGGAATTCTTAGTTGTTTTTCATGCGATCAACAAGTTTAGACATTACATAATAGGCTATGAAACCTTTGTTCATATAGATCACTCTGCAATTAGGTACTTAATGAATAAATCTATTACTAATGGCAGAGTTAAAAGATGGTTATTACTTCTACAAGAATTCAACATCACTGTTCTATATAGACTTGGAAAACAAAACACAGTTGCTGATTTCTTGTCTAAAATTCAAAATATCAAAGATGACACTCTAGTTGAAGATAAATTTCCTGATGAATATCTTTTTTCAGTAACTACTCAAACCCATTGGTTTACAGATATTGCCAACTACTTAGTCATAGGAAAATTATCTTCACATTTGCTTCCTAAGAAGAAAAGAAAAATCATTCAATCAAGTGCAAGTTACTCATGGATTACTAATGAATTCTATAAAACAGGTCCAGATCTTACGATCAGAAGATGTGTTCGAGAAGATGAAATGCCTTGAATTCTTAAGGCATGTCATGATGAACCTTGTGGTGGACACTTTGCTGACAAAATGATAGAAACAAAAGCCTTCATTTATGATATTATTGTCCCTCCATCTTCAGAGATGCCAAAGAATATGTCAAAATGTGTGACAACTACCAAAGGGTAGGGAAACCTTCTCCTTCAGATGAAATGCCACTACAAACTCAAGTACCCGTTGAAATTTTTGAAAAATGGGCCTTGGATGTTGGACCAATTAATTCTCCATCTAAAAAAAAGAAGTATATTTTGGTATGCACTGATTATGTCACCAAAAGGGTAGAGGCTAAAGAATTACCTTTTGCAAATGTAAAATCTGTAGTTAATTTTCTTTTTGAGGACATCTTCACTCGTTTTAGTGTTCCAAGAGAAATTTTGACAGATCAAGGATCTCAATTTACATCTAAAATGGTGGAAAGACTTGTGGAAGAATACAAGGTAAAGCATAAAATGTCTACTCCTTACCATCCACAAGCAAACAGTCAAATTGAATCTACCAATAAAGTGATTGAAGGAATTCTCACTAAGACTGTACATGTACACAAAAAAGATTGGAACTACATAACTACATGGAGGAACACAATAGGACATACTCCCTATGAGCTTGTTTATGGGAAGCAAGTCCTGTTCCCTATATAGTTTCAAATCAGAACCTTCAAGATGGCAGTCCAATTGGGACTGGATTTATCAGAATCACATAAACATAGATTGGAGCAAATCAATGAGCTTGATGAAATCAGGAAAGATGCAGTTCAAAGAACCAGTTTAGTCCAACAACAAAGGTCTAAATGGCATGATAAGTATATCAAGGAAAATAAGTTTCATGCAGGGGATTGGGCACTTTTGTTTGATTCAAAATTCAAAGATTTTCAAGGGAAGTTTCAGACTCATTGGCTTTGGCCATACGAGATTGAAGAAGTCCTTAATAATGGAGCAGTGAGAATAAAGACAATAGATGAAAGAAAGGTACCTCTTCTTGTGAATGGTCATCGGTTAAAAATATATCATAAGCCAATTTCAAGAGAGGATTTTGTTAGAATTTTCCAAGATAACACTAAAATGAAGTTGGTGAAGAAGAATTATTTTTCTCCACTTAGTTTTTCCTATATATATATATATATATATATATATATAACATAAAAAAAATATACAAATAAAAGGTATAAGTATGAAAACCAATTGTTCGTTGGCATACTTATACAAGAAATACAGGGTGAAAATCTTAGATTTCTGACATCTTATATTTCCCATTTTCTTTTTGTAAGAAGTAGTGAAATAAAGCTACATTCATTTGCAATTCCTAATCTGCAAATTCATTTCATTTCATTTCATCTCACTTCACTTTCATTCCCTTTCACTGTTATATTCCATTTCCATTTCATTTCACATTCATATTCCATAGCCATACTTCATTTTTATCATGTTCTGCAGCTAATTCCATTCCGCAGCTAATTTGATTCTACAGCTATAACTCATTCCGCATCTCTGTTCCAAACAAATGATGATTGCAAGGAAATGAAGAATCTTGTTTTTGAAGATCGATATGCTAAAAAGAGTATCTGTAGATCAACATCAAAGAAAACAACAAATGAAAAGGTTAAGTTCTAAGAGGTAAAGTGCAAAAAATTATTTTAAATAGCAAGGTTAGAACATAAAGCATATATAATATGTGTATTGATATGTTTCCTTGACGAATCATCATTTGATTTGATTGCACTCTGCATCGTATTGCATATCCGTCACATCCTCTATGTTTTGTCACATAACAGTCCATAATTAACTCCCTCATTATTTTTAACGATCATGACTACGATGTGACATACTTGTCCACGTTTCTCCAAATCCACGGTTCCTTTCACCATATTCACAGTCAATCCATTTCATAAACCATGAAGGGTAATTCTGAAGGTTAAATAACTTTGTGTAGTAGAAGGCATGGGGCTAATTGTCAGGCTAGAGGAGGTAGGAGCGAAGTATATGGAAGGATACACACAACTCAAGGAAATGTTGCAGAAGGATGGATGGCTCAAATTCATTGAGAAATTTGATGGTTTTCATAAGGAGATTACAAAATCCTTTGCTAGATCTTTAGATGGAATAGACGTAGAAATTGGAGATATTAAGTTTGCAGTAACTGAGTCATTCATAACCGAGGCTATAGAAATTCCAAGGCATGGTGAAAGATGGTTCAAAAACAAGGAATTCCATAGTGGATCATGGAAAGTAATACTCAGAAACCATGTATGGATGTCTTTTTTTAAGAAAAGGAATTACCATTTCAGCTCTTAAAAGTAAGTGGAGGTACAAGCTTTTTATATTAAAGAAATTTATCACCTATGAAGGGAGAATCAGTTGCATGTATGTCTACCATATCTTTTTACTGATGAATTTCCTAGAAAACGGAGAAATCAATCTCCCTTTCTTCCAACTAAATAGTTTAAGAAGGATGGCCTCAAATATGCAAAAGGAAATAGAGTTCATAGATACAACCATGCACCATCATGGGTTGATAAAGATACTGATTGAGTTTCATTTAAAAGGCATAGGAGATACCTGGGAGAATTTCCTCATTCGAAACCATTTCCAAAAAGCACCAGAGTCGCCTAAAGAAGATAATGTTAGAAGAAATAGAAGAAAGAAGACTAGTATAACTATTAAAGATAGACCTGAGTCATCATTATAGAAAAACGATGAAAAATTAATCTCTGAAGAACTGACAGAAATCAGGAAGAAAATCAGAGCAAGAGGAAAAATAAGAAAGGAGTAAAAGGTCACAGAGGAGGAGAATATAAGTCATCCACAACCTAAAAAAAAACTCTAGACTCCGAGGTTTGGTAAAGAAAACATCTTTAAAAGGGACAGAGTTTATAAACTTAGAGGAATCCCCAGAAACATCTCCTGTTAACATCCCTTCTACATACAGTCCTCAAAATTCTCCTGATATTCATTTTGAAGGTAGCCCAAGCAGAAGATCTCTAGGCATAGACCCAGTGCAACAAAAAATATATGATTATATAGAATCAATGGAGAAGAGAAGTGCCTCAATGAACCCAGAACCTTTTGTCAATCCACAAGAACCTCTAATTGACTCTCTCAACCAAGAAATTTATGAATTAGAGATATTGAACAGACATATAAAACAGGAGAATGAAACCTTGAAGGAAAAAAATAAGTTGGATAAGGCAATTCATGATAATACCATTCTTCATCTAGGACTATGGTATAAGAAAAATAGAAAGTTGAAAAGAAAGAATAAGATTATGAAAAGAACAATAATTAACCTTAAGTACAAGCTTGTTATGACAAAACCCAGAATGACAATCACTTCAAAGAAGAACAAAACAAGAAAATTGGATGTACTAGCAGAGGTGTCTAAGAAAATGCATTAGAGAAGAAGAACTCACATTTTTGGCATATTACATGAGGACATGCAATGATTTTGCAGTGGGGGTATTTTGAACCTCAGAATTACCTTCTCCTTGACATTTATTCTCACCATTTTATCTCATTTTCTCATAAGACTATTGATAAAATCAATGATAAATGATGGTTTTTGTCTTAGGAAAGCATTGAAATGATCACCATATTATATTTTCATGTTCTTGCTATTTTAATAGATTTTTGCAAATTAGCTATAGAATACAACCTATTCTGCAGCTAACTGTGGATTCCGTAGCTACTCTTATAGTTTGGCAGGTTACAGGTGTTAAATGAAGAACTGGGCCACATGGGCATTTCTAGAATCATCTCCACATGGATTCTATCCTATTCACTCAGTCCAGATGGACATAAAAGCTTGCCTAAAGTCATGGTCAAAGGTGGAGGTCAAATATTTCATCTACAAGTAGTTGGACTCTTGATTTTCTCTTTCATAGATAATCAAGAGTCTAACAGTTTTGTTGAAGAGTTAATTCGAATCAAGCCACCTGTAGCTGATTAGAAGTTGGACAGTCCTATTAAAAATCGAATTAAGCCACCTGTAGCTGATCAGAAGTTGAATAGTCCTATTACTATTCGAATCAGCCACATGTACCAAGTTTTTCTCTTTAAATAGGTATGTTATTTTCCTATAAATACCGGTTGCATGAAATCAAGAAGTAGTTAGAAGCTAGAAGGAATTACAGGTTTTTTTTTGATACTCTGTATTCAAAATTCGTTTTGTTCATAATACAAACTTCATTTTGTCAATGGTGTTTTAAAGTGCATCTTTAACTAGCTAACGTTCCAGCCACATCAGTTGGAGAGGGCCCCTACATTGAAGGAGGTTTTTGACTTGTTGTTTTCAGTTTAATTTGTATTACTCTATTTTCAACAACTCTGTTTTCTCTAATTTAGGATGATGTTTCATTTTAGTTTATAACCAATAGTGTAAGGATAAAATCACAACTGTGTAGCCTTGTTCTTCTGAGATATTTTATGGGAAAATGGCTGAATGAAGATTGAAGTAATAAGAACACACAGTTGCTTAGTTTCTTACTATTTTGTTACTCATTTTCTTAGCACAGAATTGTCAATTTGTTGTATTAATAGATGTTCTTAGAAACCATTTCAAAATAATGATGATTCTAACTTAAATGGTTAAATATCTAATTCATGCAGCGATTGGATTTACTCATTACATTGTTAGTTTTACATGCTTTTACTTTTAGGTCCTTAGTTGCATCACTTGACATTCCAAAAGATCATTTCAAGGAGATTGATTCCATCATATTCGAAGATTGAATGGTTGAATGTTTACATGAATTCAATTACTGAGTTACCTTCTACATCAATATTACTTATGGTGTTAAGAATTAGATCCATGGATTAGGAATAATGATAAGATAAGATAGATGCTTTGTTTTCTTATTAGGTTTTAACTAGTTAACAGATTCTTGGTCCATTTTTAGGAGATTAGACTAAGTTAGGAACCTTTCATTTCTTTAAAAATTCATTAGATCCATATAAATCTCTCACAGATTGTATATTCTTAGACATCAAAGAAAAACCCAAAAACAAACATAAAAATACAAAAGAAAGAAGTAAGAGAAAATACAACTAAGCACATATAGTGCATCACACTTCATCAGTCTACAAACTTCGGTTGATAATTCATGCAAATAATTTAGGACACTAAATTGACTAAACACCTTGTACATGATCTGCACATGGATTTATTGGAATTTATCTTTCACTTGAAGGAGGATATTGTTTCTCGAGTATAGCAGGAAATTTAGTATTGTAAATAAATAAATGAACATAGTAAATAGAAAAATAAGTCCTTTTGTGAAAACCAACGTGAATGGCACAACTATATAGGGACTTTGCTTGAAGACAAGGTAACTGACAGGCAAGGTTCCCAATAATTTTTGTAAATTTTTATGAGTTCTTCAAATCATGTATCTTTTAAGTCATTATGTTTGTAATTGAGTTGGTTGATGTGGGATCCCTTAAGGCCTACCTACCAACAAGCCTTGTCCCATCGACATCAGCAAATTATCTAAGACCAAGGTTAGGGTTAGATAAGGTACCTGGGAGCCTGTATGCCTTAATGGAAGGTATCCTTGTCATCTACTAAGGAAATACATCAATGTTTCTTGGTAGATGAATTATACAGTCCATTCACCTTCCACGAATCCATTCATGGCTAGTAGAATGTACCTAGTGCCTTGATTCCCATTGACATCAAAGGTGGGATATCTCACATTGGTTAATGATATCCTCAATGATTAGTAACCCAATGATTATTTCTTATGTTCGACGTCGACACCATTTATTCACATATGCAAGATTTCACATGGGTGTGTAGTGGTTGAAGACTATGTGGTTTTGTGATCTCAACACAAATTTGCAGTAGTTTGGATTCTTGTATCAACACTTCCATTTTCATTTGCAATAGCAATCACCTTTCTTCAGTTTCTTGGGGACATAAAACTCCTAAGGCATGGGGAAAAAGGGGTCCTTCGGCTCTTCCTTCAGCCTTTTTCAGTAGGTCACATAAGCTCCAACCATTCCATCATTCACTTCATCTTGCAGCACCGAGCACATCAACAACAAAGGTAAAACTTGAGGTAAAGTTGGCTTAAGATTCTTTAATTCATTAGAGATTTAAGAAATATTTGATGATTAACCACCACATATTCTGTATATTTTGTTTTCCATATACCCTCAATTTGAAAAATCCCCATTCATAATAGAATGCATGATACTCTAATAACGTCATAATCATGAAAAGAAAAGTATATTGGTTCATGTATATAGAAGGAGTAACTATAGTACCTTCCCCTCCTACATTCACACATATTTCCAGTTGAATGTATGCAATAGAGGATGAAGTCATTGCTTCCTTTCATAAAGGAACTATCCATAAGCATTGGCCTCGCAAAACAGAGCATTAAAGCACCAATTTACATATTTACTATTTCTATTTCCACCTATCATCTCATTCATCATTTCCTCCTACCATATCTGATGTTTATCCTCAATTTGTATCGTTCTCAAAATCAAATCTATGGCATTCAAATAAGAATGGTGTTTCTCCACAAGAACCAACACCCTCAAATCTTCATGCAGTGTTGCTCCACAAAAACCAACCCTGCCCAAAGCCATGATGCCATAAAATTTATAAATGAGTAAAGTACTTGTTTGCATGAGGACATTCAAATCCTCAGTCATGGGGGGATGTTGGGCCTTAAATATCCCCATGTTTTCATCATACAATACCACTATTCATAACCTATATTCATGTAATTTTAACCCATTTCTTACCATAATTCCATCACTTGCCACAAAATACATATCTTACACTCTATGGTTGGTTAACATTAGTTTTCTTGGCTCTTCTTTTATTAAATATGATTTTTCCATGAATTTCTAATGACTGTTTTTCTAATTTCCTTTTTCGCAGGGTTCAATTGCCGAAATTCATCACAAGCCAGTTAAACTAGTTATTAAAAGGTTGAGTACGGAATGAAATTGTTGTAGGTGAAACTATGAAGTTTGTGATCAAATGGTGAAGAACCTTGACATTCCGAGACTTGCATTATGCTCGAAATAACCTCTTTCATATAACAAAGAAATTGTTTAGCAAAATTCGTCACCAAAAGGAAGTTAAGGTCAAAACAATTCTTAAGTACATAATCTTAAGTAAAAAATTGGTGAACGTGAATGGTTTTTGTTCTGAATGGTTTTGGTTCTGAACAAGTCAACCATGTGGAGGAACATGATTTGAGTAAATCGCTTCATGCTCAAACAAGGAACAATTTTGTTACAAGACAACACAACTCAACCTAATTTAGTTTAGGATCCTTCACGAAGATACATGCAACTCATTGGGCATCAATTTCATGAGCCCATCATAGCCATTAATTAATAAATTTTCTATGTTAAGATCCTTGCTAGTTTAGCTTTGCTCCATCGAATATCTTCTTAAAGACCCGATGAGTTGAGATTAGGGGGGAGGCAAGTAATTGAGTAATGATACTATTGTAATTGTTGTAATGCTCCAAAATTGTTGATTACGAAATTATGTTATTCTAGACTCTGTATGCCATCATTTTGATTTAATACAAGTTCTAGCTCGTGTTCCACTGTGACTTATTTATGATTGTGTTTTGATTTACATTTTAATGAGTTAGTTTCCCTTGCTTCAGGAGTGGCAAAGGCCCACCACTTCTAGAAGCAAGTTCTACAACTAGTATAGATATTAGGATTAAGTTTGATCATTATTTAGTAGTGTGCATATTTGTTTGAGAAGGTATTATTTAGATTTTTAAATTGTCATTTTTATTCTGTACTTAAATCTGTCCTCTGCTCTATAAACACAAGTTGAAAGTGAAATATTTCGCTTCTTGATTGGTAGGAATCAACAAATGTTTCATTGGGTAATGATCCTTAACATGTCACTCATGCAATTAGATAATACAAAAGTATTTTTGAAGCACTTTTAATTCAAGGGTATGCAGGGATTGAATATGATATCTGATATTTCGAAATGGAATTAAGTTTATGCTATGTTTACTTCTGAATCTTGTAGCGTTATGTTCGTATGAAAAAACAATCAGGGGTGTTTAATTTCGAACTTGTTGATTCTGAACCCAACATTGTTAGAGGAATATTGAATTAGAACTGAAATATAGTTTGCATTAAAAGTAGATCATACTTGTGCAAGAATTTTTCAAGAGGAACAAGAATTATATTAACTTCTCAGATCTTCTGGTTAATGCAATATAGATAGTCATGGTTTTTAGTAGTTTCTTTCCCCATATAAGTATTGTGTTATGTGCAATTAATATCCTTCCTCTTTATTCTTATTGTTTTCATCAATCATTTTTGGTTTCCATTGAGAAGAGTAGAGTAGATTTTGTTCTTGTGTTTTAGCAAATCACATAAGTTGTTGAATCTATAGAAAAATATACATGGTATCAGAACTAAAAACAGTATAGAAGAGGAGATTTCAAGTTTGTTGTGCAGTTGAAAATCGAATTTGTAGTTCATACTTTAGAGTTAGAAATATTTCTTTCTGCAGTTTGAGACTTGAGTATGACTTGGAAGGTAGCTTGAATTACATAGCCTAGAAGGAGAGGATGGAAGAAGTGCTCGAAGATGATGGGCTAAAGAAATTCATTGATCAAGACATTCCTAAGCCTCCAACATCGGATGCTAAAGATATGGATGAATTGATAAAATGTGTGGCAAAATCGAGTCATATTATCCTTGATGAAGTTTGAGATCACATTGTCTCGATTCTCCATCACAAGAAAAATCCATAGTTAATGTGGAAGGCATTGGCAAACCTATTTCAGAATAGCAGTGACCATAGGAAGTTGGCACTGAAGGAAAAAATTAGAAAGATCAAGATGGAGAAGGGTGACTCAATTCTAAAATACTTCACCAAGTTCACTCATTGTCGTTAAGAGCTTGGAAGTGTCAGGATTACTGTTTCCAATGAAGATATGGTGATCCTAGCTCTTCTACGACTTCCCAAGAGTTGGCATAGTTATCAAGACTCTTTCAATGGGAGGAATACGCTACCAGATTGGGAATCACTGTGGTCAGATTTGGTACAGAAAGAGATTCATGGGAACACCAAAGACAAATCCTCATCAAAGACTGATGATGAGTAAAATTGTGAATTAGCAGGGAAGGAAAAGAAAGGGAAGGGGAAGGCAGCCCATTCCGAATCAGATTCTTGTTATGGAGGCAAGAAGAAGGATATGTTGAAATTTAAGTGCTTTCATTGTCAAAAGTTGGGAAATTTTGTCCACTTAATAAGGTCAGGAAGAATCCCTTAGGAGGAGTGGTAGGTGAGATTCTTTCCTCACAATTCAAACTGGAATTTACCCTCATTGCATGTATGGTGTCATCGAGGATGGGTAGTGTATGGTACCTAGACAATAAAGCTTCTTTCCACATGATGGGTAAAAAGGAGCTCTTTAGTAACTTGGAGGAGAAGGATCTACAGATGCATATTTAGATGGGTGATGACAGGAGGTATAGTGCTACTGGCCTTGGTACAATTACCTTTCAAAGGGATTCAGGTGCTCCATCACTTTGCGAGATGTTATGTATGTTCTTCGTTTGAAGAAGAACTTGGTATTTGTTGCCATATTGGAGGATAGACGCTATGATGTGATCTTTAGTAAGGGAAAGGCGTTCCTTCGTCAGATAGCCATGGGATATAGGTAATGAGGATAGGGTTCCGGGTGAAGAATCTCTACAAGTTGGAGGTAGAAGATTGTGTTGCCTTGAGCATAAAAGAAGAGAAGGTGCAAAGTGGAAACATCAGTGGGTTGTGGCAGAGGTGGTTGGGTCACTTGCATCATGGCACTTTGAGAATGATGCAACAAATTTATGCTAGTCTTCCCAAAGGTGCACTAGAGCAAGTTGACACATGAAAAGGGTGTACTTTGGGAAAATACACCAAAGCTTCCTTTCACGACAAAGATAGTCGAGCACATGCGGTCCTTGATCGAGTCCATTGAGATGTGTGTGGACCATTCTCGATAACATCCATAGTGAAACACGGGGATTATTTTATATTTGCTGGTGATTTTTCTCATAAATTCTAGATCTTCTTCATGTAGAAGAAAGATCAGAATTTTGCAAAGTTTTGTGAATTTAAAGCATTGGTTGAGAAAGATACTAGTGGGAAGGTTAATGCTCCTAGGAGTGATAATAGTGGAGAGTATGTGTTGAATGAGTTTAAAAACTTTTGTGTGACAGAAGGCATTCGACGAGAGTCAACGACACCTCATAACCCACAACATAATCAGGTGGCTGAAAGGAAGAATAAGAGAATTGTAGGGGAAAGATCGACGATGTTGCATGATCAAGGCCTACCACTACACTTGTGGGATGAGGCATGAAACACAGTTGTTTATTTTCATAAAAGAATCCCTCATCGAATTCTTAGGATGAGCATCGGAGGAGGTTTTCTGAGGGAAGAGACCTTTAGTATTTTTGGATCATCATTAGATTTCCATGTGACCAAATATGCATGAAAAAAGCTTGACCTGACAGTAGAGTTGGGGATATTTGTGGGGTACAATGATACACCTCACGACTATCCGGTGTACTTATCGACCAACAGGATGACAGTCATTCACAGGGATGTAAAATTCGATGAAGAGAAGGCCATGGGATGTTCCCTTGAGAGGGAACTTCATCTACATGTGGTTGAGGGTATTTTACCTCCTAAGGAGGAACCTCAGATTGATGTGGAGCAACCACATGTAGAGGATCCAAGAATGGAAACACCCACTTAGGCAGAGTCTTCCGGAGATGGGATAAAGTGCACTAGAGAGGCTGAAAGGTTATTGCATGATGTGAGAGAGAATGTGGGAGCACCCACATCACAACGTAGACACAAGAGGTCACTAGAGAGGTACACTGGATACATGGCTCTTATGAATGAATTTGTTGAGACATAGCCATCTTATTTTGAAGAGGTAGTGCAACAACCGGTTTGGGTTGATGCCATGGTTGAGGAGTATAACTCCATTGTCAAGAAGAGTGTTTGGGATGTGGTCCCAAGAACAACGGACAAGTCAGTGGTGAGTTCTTGATGGCTTTACAAGGTAAAGAAAGCAGAAGATGGTAGTGTGGGGAAACACAAGGCCATGTTTGTGGCTCGAGAATTTTCTCAGGTAGAGGGGAATGATTATGATGAGACCTTTGCTCTTATTGCAAGGTACTCATCAATCAGATCCATTTGGCACTGGTTGGAAGATACATTATATGGATGTAAAGACAACCTTCCTTAATGGCATGATTAAGGAAGAGGTGTATATTGAGTAGCCTTAAGGTTTGAGACCTTCGACAGAGAGTCGCATGTGTGTCAACTCAAGCAAGCATTGTATGGGCTGAAGCAAGCACCCCATGCTTGGTACACCATGATCGATAACTACTTCACGAAGTTGGGCTTCACCAAAAATGAAGTAGATGCGAACCTTTACCATATTTTGGTTGAAGGTAAATTGTTGATTATTGTTTTATATGGCAAGGTGATGAGGAATTTTTTGTCTCTGAGGTAAAGCATGCCAAAAAGATACTGAAAATGTTCCACATGGAGAGAGTTAAACCCATGGAGGCTCCTCTAGCAAGTAACTGGAGGAAGGAGGATGCTACTTTCGATGAAGTAGTGGAATCTACTATTTACATGCAACTTGTGGGTTCACTCGTATTTGGTGAACACATGACCACACATGTGCTACGCAATTAACCAGCTTAGTCAAGAGATGGTTAAGACGACCAAGTTGTATTGGAAGGCAACCAAGCATGTGTTGAGATACCTCAGAGGCACTACTCGGTATGGTTTAGGGTACATACATACATAGGGAGTGAAGCTTCAAGGCTTCACCAATGCAGATTGGGTAGGGAGTCCATCCAATAGGAAGAGCACATCCAAAGGGATCTTAATATTGGGTCAACAACTATTTCTTGGTACAACAGGAAATAGAGATTAGTTGTACTCAGTTCAGCAGAGGCAGAGTACATGGATGCTAGTCAAGAAACTTGGGAGGCTATCTAGATGAGGAATATTTTGGTTGGTTTGTTTCGATAAAAGATGGATCTAACTGTGATTTACTGTGACAGTTAAAGTTGTACCAAACTCTCTGAAAATCCAATTTTTGAAGATCGGTCCAAGCATATTGATATTTTGTATCATCATCTTCGAGATTGTGTGCAAAGGAGGATTATGTTGTTGGAGTACGTTCCCAGAGAGGAGAAGGAAGCTGATATCTTGACAAAGGCATTGTCAAGATGAAAATTCAAGTTTCACTAAGACAAGATTGGGGTAGCTGATAATCCCTTTCTTGTTGAGAGGGAGTGTTAAAAAATAGCAACAAGAAATTCCAATTTAATTTGTCCTTGAATTAAATTGTGAATTAAAATTGTAATTCTATTCTCATAGCAACTTGTAATAGTTAATTAAGTTGAATTGACTTAATTGACTTAGGAAATTCAAGTTGGAAGTATATCTAGAGTCATGTAGAGTGATCCCCAAATTTTAGGGGTCCAGATTGAGTTCTTTTGAGTTGTAATTAGATAACTCAGTCTAACTAAGTTATAGTAAATTAAACTAGTTCTAACTATTGAAGGAACTAGTAAAGGTCTAGTAGCGGAGTAGTGCATGAGTGCATCCCCAGTACCACACTAGCTAACTGAAGATTCACTCATAAATAAATAATGCTTGTTAATTCAGAGGAAGACCCAATTGAGATTAGAATGTAGGGATAGTGTACTATCAATTATATAATTTTATGAGTTGTACAGATGGTGCATGCAATCCGTTAACGACCTATAGTTGGATTGTGAAATTATGGAAGAAGGATTTCCCAATTAAATATGAGATAATTATCTTCGGAATTGTGCAAGGAAGTAGGGTCTTGGTAGGAAGTAGATTTGGCTAAGTGTTTGCTTGAGCTAGCTTGGGAGGGAGAGAGTTAGATTGTACTTGTGAAAGAATTGTTCAGGAGGAACAAGCATTGTACTATCTTCTTAGATATTTTGGTTAATGCAATTTATATATTCAGGGTTTTTAGTAGTTGTTTTCCCCAGAGAAATATTGTGTTATGTGTGATTGATATTATTCCTCTTTTTGCTTATTATTTTCATCGATCATTTTTGGTTTCCGCTTAGATGAGTAGAGTATATTATTTTCTTTTGTTTTAGCAAATCACATAAGATGTTTAATCTATAGAAAAATATGAAGAAGACATGAAAATCCACAAGGAACCTTCAATGAATCTATGAGACCTAAGAGGTGTTTTTATGATGTAGCTTTGATGACTAAGCTGATTGATTCCAAACCTTCCAACTTTGAGGAAGCAACTACTTCACAAGTGTGGAAGGATGCAATGATGGAGAAATACAAATCTATTATGATGAAAGATGCTTGGGAAATTCTTCGAAGACCCGAAGGAAAGTCTGTAGTAACCTCAAATTGGATTTAAAAGATCAAGCATACAACATATGGGAGCATTGAAAAATACAAGGAAAGATTCGTGGCTAGAGGATTATCCCAGAAAAAGGGAGCATACTATTATGAAGTCTTTGCACTAGTTTCCAGATTAAAGAAGGTCTTACATGGACTCAAACAAAATTTGAGAGCTTGGTATTATAGAATTAATGGATATCCGATGAGACTTTGTTTCTATAAAAGTTTTGTTGATCCAAATCTTTATATCAAGGTTGTAAAAGGTGACTCGGTGATACTGCTACTAAATGTTGATGATTTGTTCCTTACTAATGTAGAGCATCTTATTGCTAAGTCTAATTTAGGGAGTTGGGCTTTGAATATCACATGAAGGATCTCGGCTTGGTGCATTACTCTTTGGGGGTGGAAGTTTGGAAGAACCCTGGTGCATTCCTTCTTAAACAAGAAAAATATGTCATTAATATACTTCAAATGTTTGGAAAGATGGAGTGTAAGTTGATCGAAGATTCTATGATGATTAACCTAAGAATGCTGAGAGGTTCTAATTCTTACTTAGTGGATCTATCCATGTAATCGAAGTTGACTGGATCATTGAAGTATTTGGTAAATACCATGAAAGATATGTGCTCTGTGGTATACATCTTGAGCCAATTCTTAATGGAATCAAGGGATGCGCTTTGGATTGCAACAAAACATATATTGAGATATTTGTGTGGTATTGTTGACTACTATTTGATATATGCTTCAAATGGTGAGATACAATTGTAGGATATACAAACTCTAACTATGCAAGAAGTGTGGATGTCATGAAGAGTACATCTAGTGTATGTTTCAGTTTGGCTTCTATTATGATATCTTATATAAGCATGAATAAAATCTCGGTAACACTTAGTAATATAGAAGAATAGTATATTGTAGCTTATTTGGCATTCTTTGAGGGAGTATGGATTTAAAAGCTACTCTCTCAACTGTTCAAATAGATGTTGGAACCAATTATGCTATTATGTGACAATCAAAGTTGTGTGAAGTTGACATATAATCCAGTTTTTCATGATAAGACAAAGAATATTGAGATCAAGTACCACCACATTCATGATATGGTAAAAAAGGGAGAGGTGAGTATCCAGTGTATCCTCGCTAATGAGTAAACGACTGATATTCTCATAAAACCTATGTCTCAGGCGAAATTTGTATAGTTATGAGACAAGATTAGATTAGAGGCAAACTCCTTTATTAGTGATAGGGAGCATCGATATGAAATCAATAGAGGCATGGATTGTACTATTGGTGACAACAAGATATTGGCTCATATTTTTAATGGCTAGACAAGATGGGTAGGTCTCAAATTGTTTGGAAAACTTCAACATGACCCAAACTATTGGTGAGTTAACATGAGGGACACACATTCTTGAAAGGGATGGTTTTTGAGGCTTAGAGACTCATGGAGTGGGTGCTTCTTTAGGATCATTTCCTAGAGAGAGGCCTTTGGATTTGGGACATGGGTTTCCCTAGTGTTTGACCATGGGGGATGGCAGCCCTGAACTAGTTAATGTACCATGAGGTGAGGTGCCCATAGGATCATTGTGTCTAGTTGAGTAAGTACCATCAATTATGATATTTAACGTGGGTTATGGAACATATTGATGATGATGTTGATGTAGGTCAAGGGTATTAACCTAGATAAATATTCTATCAATGACATTTACCTTTTTAGAAAGACCATGTATACAAAAAACATCTAGATAGGAATCATGAATACCTCCCTAGCTAAGAGGTAGTGTTAAATCATGTAGCTATGGTCAGTTTTTATAATCCTTAATGTATTTATAATAATATGTAAAAGAGAAAAAAACAAAATTAAATTTTAAATTAGAAGAAAGGAAATAAAAAAAAAACACCTAAAATTAAAATGCTTGAAAATAGCTCATACTTACACAAATAACATGTTTTCCATAAATTACTACCAACCATATTTTAAGAAAGTATTTGCATAAAATACGGAATAGGAACAAGATGTAAATAAATATACTTACCAGGAGTTACTGCCCACCATTATTTACGTGATCCTCAACACTTCAAAAATATGAGTAAAATGTAAATGTGCAGACCTATCTGAAGCGTAATTGTTTGATGAAGATAAAAGAGCTATAGTATATATTCACAAGTAATTACCCTAGTTCAAAAATAAAGTACTTGTATCAATTGTACTAAAAAATCAGTAGGTCTATTGCTTACTTCTCAGATTCGGGTTTAACCAATTTGAATAGCACATCGATTTATTGCTTTGTATTGTTTGAAGTATTTGTTGGGAATGTGAATGGATGTACGTAAATTTGGAGATGTAGGAAGATTAACATTGTGAGGTTATTTATTGTATAATATTATAGTTTGTGATCTGTTTGAGGGGTTAAAGCGTCATTGATAATTTATTTATTTATTTATTTTTTTCAGAATTTCTTTATTATGCAAACAATACCCTATTATTTATATACAAGATCTCAATGAACTTTTATAAGATGAATATTTCATAAACCACTCAGTAAAGCAACCTAAAATATCCTATAACCTTGGATCTAGATTAAGAGATTTCATTTGACCAAATCTAACCTACAATGTATATGAAGTGACTACAAGAACACTGATCTTTCAAATCAGATTTAGGTATTCAACCATTAAGAAATATTTGTGATTTTATATGTTTATTTCTTTTGTATATGAATTCATGGTATCATTTGCGTAAACCCTTGTGCAAAATTTGTATATCAGTTGTTATCACAATAGGATAGATCTTCATGTTAAGATATTCATTCACACAGATCATGTTGGTAATAGAGAAAGCGTCGTATCTGAATTATTTATTTTGTTTCTACAATTTACAGTATGTTTGGATTGTTACAAAAGTAATATTTATTTGTATTGAATTGATATGGTTTGTTGAAACAGATCTTGGTATCAAAATGCTACAAGTTGCACTCCCCTTTCTGAAGACATATCCATAATAGAAAAGAGAGTGATTATAGTAAGAAACTTTGGGGGTTTTAGGACTAGGTCTTGTTTCCATCTTATTGTTGTTTATTATATATTGAAAGAATTATTAGAGAGTGAATTCAACTAATTCTGGGTATTTTCTCTTTTGATATTTTCAAAAGATATCCCAAGTCGTTTTTTCCTCTATACACCTTAGTAAGGCACTAGGTTTTCTAGCTTGCCTGGATCCAGGACTAGGAACTTTATTCCTTCATTGTCTTAGAGGTGTGTAAACCGTAGAGGGTTATTTAATTCCTTTTTCCTCTAGATAATTGAGTCAAACCATGAGTTTCTTATCCTAGAAGGAGCTAGAATTAAAAGAGCTCAGTGGTCATTAGTTAGGAGTTTTACATTGTCTTATTAGAATAATTCCACTAGGGTTATTTTTCCAATTTGAGCCCAGGAGACTGAGTTTTGGGAGATATTGAAGTTGATGATATTATTTGAAGATGATTGTATGAGTTTCCTTAGGTAGACAGATTTTGGTTTGCATGTTCTTGTAGGTTTTGTCCTCGCATAGATTGTGTTGCGCCTCAAATTTTATGAAGTCCAAGTTGACATAGTAAGTGTTGAGACAATTGTTTGTCAAACACCACACTCAATAGATGATATAATTTAAAATGCATCAAAATACTTTTCTCACATTATGAGGAATATAGATGAAGGATTAATGACCTTCATTATGTAAGAGTACTCAAGCCAAAGATTTTTATTGTGAGAAAATTTTGTAAAATGGTACGAGTGTATGTTGCAAACATTGTAAAAGCTCCAAAGTGGTTAACTTAGAATTTGTTCAAAAAGATACAGAGGCATAATCATAGCATTGTGAAATTAAAAGAGAAAGCTAAAAATTGTAGGCATATCCTAGACCACCCTGAAATGGAATGAGGTCTAAGGTGCTTTGTGTCAGTGTTATTTTGATTCTTGTGCTACTACACTTCTCAATGTAAAGATATTGTATTCATATTTTAGGGTGCATGATCGATAGTACATGACACCTTAAATTAATGTAAAATCATGCAAAAATGAAAAATAAACATAAAAGCAAGTGAGACTGACATAAAAGAACCAAGTGCAAGCAAGGGAATACAAGGAATCATAAAAAATGGGTAAAGGAGGAAAGTGTTTACAAAATGCATCTTAGGACAACAAGGATTTGCAAGAGTAAACTATGAATTGCAAGATAAAAATTAAATACTTGAATGGAAATTAAATAACACTGGGAGCTTCACTCAATGAGCCTCTTGCATATCGCATGCATTAGTGTCATACTAAACAATACCCCTAATTTAACTACATATTGGAAAATACCTTTTGAAATCACATTTTTAACCCTTATCAATAGGAATCCAATACACCTTCCCAATTTAATAAACCCTTACTTTCACTAGAGATTGTAGGTATCTTTTTTTTCATTAACTTTTTTTATAACCCTTATATTTTTTCATTAACTTTGAGCTCCAATTTTTATACCTGCCAATATAAAAACCTTCTACCCCTATTATATGCTTAATATATTATGTTAGTTTTTCCTCAATATATATCCCCCAGTATGAACACACGTGGCATGGTATTTCTCCCTCGTGAAGCCCTTGTGTTAAATAACAAACAAATCATAACTGATCAAATGACTAATATCGTACAAGTAGTGAATAATCTTCAAACTGATCTAGATAGGAAGGATCAATTGATTGATGCACTTTAGATAAATTAAAATAAACCAATGATCCGTTTGATATAAAATCTATAGAAAAGATAGATGCAATTTGTGACATAGAAGATCCCATCCAAATAGTGACTGAATTTTGTGATACATATGAACTCATCTAGAAGGTTAATGAAAGTTGGGATTTAGTGGAGCTACTAGAGAAAATTGATGCAACATGTGATATAGAGGACATTACCAAAAAGTTTGATGCAACTTGTGATTAGAGGACATTACTAGAAAGTTTGATGCAACTTGTGATTAGAGGACGTTTCCAAAAAGTTTGATGCAACCTATGATATAAATGAAATAATGACAAAATTTGATGTAACTTATGATGTCCAAGACATAATGCAGTTAATTGATGCTTAGTGTGATATTCAACACTTGATGGAATCAATGGTTGAAACACAACATAATGGAAAAATCCATAGAAAGTTAAAATGTGAAGAAGTAAAAGAACTACATTAAGATCTTTCCAAGGTATTTTTCCGACCTTGAAAAAATATGTCATTCAACAAAAATCGACATGGCTTGGAATATGAAAAATTGGAAATAAGTTGCATATTTCAGATTACTTCAAAGAAGTATTTGTGAGAATAGGATTTCTTGAAGATGTTCAGAACCTTGAAAATAAATTCCAACATTGTCAAAGAGTTGATCACACTGAGATTCAATGTTTTTATCTCCATCCCTATCTTCATTGTGGGAAGACAAATCAATTATTCGAAAAGTGTCAAAATAAGAAGCAGTTCAAGAAGACATTTAGTTATGGATGGGTGAATTCTTGGAGATGGAATTTATAAGTGAAATAGTTGCATCAGTCTTACCGCTTAGTCAATATATAGGTAAAGACACAAAAAATAGGTGGTATTATTATCATCCAATTTTAAGGTCATTACCAAGCCAAACAACAAACTGTTGTATGAGACCCCCTTGCTTGTGGGACAAGGGACCCCCATCCGCGCAATGGTTTGACTGCTAAGTCTATGAAAGCATACATATTCTACTCCCCTCTGGTTTTGGACCTGTGACCTCTTAGGATGAAACACATGCTCTTAACCATTAGGCCCACTCAAGTTGTTTCCACAACTCAAGGTGGGGATCACAATGAGAAAATAAAATCTCCTACACCTTTAAAGGGGGGAGTAAAATGATGAAGTCATGTTACTTAGTGATCATCCAAAACCATTATATCATTTAAGTGAAAATAGTTAGTGGTAAACTAGGAAACACCACATTATTCAAAGTACATTGGTTAGTGACGATCCAAAATTCACCACATTATTCAAAGTACATTGGTGAGTTGTAAACCATAAATCACTAGTTTCAAATGGAAGATGGTTAGTGGTCAATCAATAAAGCGAGCACCTAAAAAAATATAAGGCGCTAGCTTGCATCCTTTCCATAATGAACTATTGAAAAACTTCTGACCTTTCACTTGACAAGGGAAAATATTAGATATTAGGCTTTAATATTTGAAGTAAATCAATTAGAATTGGCGATTCTAGCATAGCAATTGACATCTTAAACAAAAATAGTTTTAGTTATTCATTGGGAATGTTCAGACATAACATCTATTCAATTCCAAGATAGCCTTTTTCTAGGAATATCTTCATCATAGCCTAGTTGAGTAGTTTCATATTGAAGATGAAAAAAGTCCATAAAATTATTTAGACCTGTGATTGACAGGGAAAATGTTAGATTGAGTCCCCATACAATCACAAATTCCAATATCACATACATGTGAGTTGTAAACCTTATCCTTGATGATGTGTTGCCATGATCCACAAATGAGATGTCAGTGGGATATATATCTATAATGGTCCAATTCTAGTATTAAAAATTCATATACTGTGATCAATACAATATGTAATAGAGAACAACATTAGGCATTTTCTACCATTTTCTTGTCTTGTCTCATTCATATTGTGCCAACATGTTATGTAAAAATGAGGAGTTGAACCATTTGGACCCGAGGGATTGTCAAGTTCGAAGGTTGTAGCCTGGACCTCCTCTTATATTACTGGTTGTATTAGCGAGTAGCTATCTTTTTCTGAGACTAATTAGGTGATATGTTCCAACATCGCATCTTCATCTTCATAATTCTGATTATTAGGCTGAGAATAAATTGTTAAAATGTTGATAAGAAACTTCCTTTATTTTTGCAAAGGAGTTGATGTTGTTTCCATTTAGACTTATTGTCTAAACATTGTTCTACCAAAGACACATCTTTTCTTGTTTGTGAAAATACTTGGTATTTCAATATCTCACATTAAACCATAAGATTCTTTATTTGTGTAGCTAGATTTTTCATCTACTCTAATGGATTATTGAAGCTTGATGAATTTTTATTTTTCTTTTTCAAGGAAGTCTTAGTTTACCTGTTCGATTCTTAGTTTATTTTTAATTTCTTCTAATTTGAGACTTTAGAGCCAAGATGTTTGTGTCTCTTTATCTAAAATGATAATTTTTCCATACCTTCAGTGCTTTCTTAGTCAAGTTTATTTTCTACTCCCAAATGAAAGAAGGTAACCTTTCTACCTTTTGATTGTAGGCTACTGTGACTATCTAAAGAAAAAACTTATCCTGAACCCACTATGGATTAACATTAAATGGAATGGGTCCATAGTCTTCTTTGCTAGAGGAGAGAAAGGATGATCAACTTGTGATCAAATCCATTCCAAAAAATAATTTGAGAAGACATGATAATCCCTTCTTCTAGAATGTTCCCTTTTACTAAAAAAAATATCTAACCAAGATACAATATGCTCTAGTCCTTTCCTATGATTGTTCCAAGTAAATTTACATTTTGTTGGATTGATGTCAATGGGATATAAAAGGGAAATGAAGTCCTCCATTTTTTTCCTTGAAAGGATTGCTTACTATCCACCATCCTTTCTTCTCCTAGGAGTTACAAGTAGTATTAAAATATTTGAAAAAAATAATACATTTTTGACCAAAATATGATTCTTTTAGGTGGCATAAAGAATTTCAACATTGCACTTTATCTTGGTATGGAATTGGCACATAGGAATTTATTATGTTACAAGATTTACTTGTGGGGATGTGGGGCATATTGGTGGCTATCCAATGAGTGGTTTTTTGAAACTGAAGTAATTTAAAAGTGGATTGAGTCCAGAGTATGCAAATCTCCACTAAGGATCCTCTTAAAGGAATTGCTTTATCTTCACTTCCATCCATATTTGGTTTCTTTTTTGAAGAGATATATACTCTCATAATTTTATCTCTTAGGGTAGGATTATTTGGGATTTTTTCCTCCTTGATAACTTATGGATTGTTACTAATTTTCATATCACTCCCAAGGACCCTGCAATTGCACAAGCCCACTTTCATTACTTACTGTGGGGTTTTGGACTACCCACAAAAGAGGGGATTGAACCAACTTGGTTCCTTGTAATTCTAGTCACTTTGTACATACTATCAGTAGTACATTAGGTTCTGATTTCTTTTTATTTATATTCATGTTATTCCCTCTTATACCTATTTGGGTTCTGTCCTACTTTTTCCCTATTTTACTAGGCACAATACCTTTATCAAGATCTCCATTTGATCCTTCATTTGTCTAAGTTGAACCTAATATGGGATTACGTAAGAGAGTATGATAGTTTGTAGGGGATATATATACCTCTTCCTCGGGATGCACTTCATCCTCATGTACGATGACAACTAGGATGTCCTCTAGAAACATAATTTTTTATAATCTCTCAATAACTTTCCCTTGTTCCTATAAGGTTTGATATCCTTGGTTATCCAATGGTTCATATCTTCCTCTTGAGGTAGTTCACATGCCTTTAATGCTTGAATGTGTTGGAGATACTTCTTGGTGAGGTGACGATGGAGGATTTTGAACTACATTTGTGACTGGGGTTTTTAATGAAATTCTTGTCTTACTCAACCTTTCTGTCTTTTGAGCTGTTGACATCAGTCTACATTGTCCTTTTTTTTTCTCATCCATATTAGGGAATTTCTTACAAAAAATCCCATAATCATGACATACTTTTCACTTAAAGGGGGTTTGATCATAATCCATTGGTTGAATGAAGTTCCAATTGTGCAATGATAAAAATTGCCTCTAGAATCCCTTTTTCTAGATCTACTTCAACACATAAACTGGTAAAAGAGAATATGCCATCTTTTGGTTCTGTCTTGTCAATGTATTTTCCTAGAGTATTTTTAATGTATTTTAGGGTTTCCTCATTCTAGCAGTGTAGGAGAAGATGAAGAAGTTTAACATAAATTGGAATTTTCGATGGAATGTCACTTACTAGGTTGAATTATGGAATCCATTAATTATGATACAAGCCTTGGGATTCGAGAAAATAATGTATGCTTTTAAATATGAGATCCTTGTCTGGTTGAGCTTGAGGTTCTTTGGATGGTAAGATATCTATATATTCTCCCATCCCCTTTCTACTAATGTAAGAGCCAAGTTTGAGCCATGTGGATAAGGAATTTGGAATTTCGTCTAGCTTCTTCACAAATTGAAATGAGATGATTTTAGTTGGAGAGAAAATCCCACTACCAAAATTTTGAAGATTGTGACATTTAGAGGCAAAGTGGGGAAGTGATGTAAGGGCCAAAGGCGAGCACTCCCCTAAAGAGGTAAAAACCATGAAACAACGAGTCATTGGAAACATAAAAAAAACTAGCAAAATGATCATATAAAAAAACCATTTA
This sequence comes from Pinus tabuliformis, assembly GCA_031772625.1. Lineage (NCBI taxonomy): Eukaryota > Viridiplantae > Streptophyta > Pinopsida > Pinales > Pinaceae > Pinus > Pinus tabuliformis. The sequence goes on from CM062815.1 coordinate 884,182,343, forward strand.
AACAAATATTAAATTAAAAATATAAGTTATTTAAATTTAAAGAATTCTAAAAGTAAAAATTTAAATATTTAATTAACTCAATCTTAACTTATAATTAAAAATTAAAAAAACTTCAATCCACTTAAACAAACTATAATTAAATTTTAATTATTGAAATAAAAAATGTTTTAATAGAATTAGACACAAATAAAAAATATATATTGCTGTTCATATATGTATAAGAGATTGAAAAAAAATTAAATATATAAAACTAAAATTAATTTTTTTAAACAAATATTAAATTATTAAAAAAATATATATTAAATTATTTAAATTTTTGAGATGACGTACTCAATAATAAGGAAAAATTTCATAAACACGACATCTAAATTGCCATATTACCTTTGCGAACTTCCATTTTTACACAGACAACTCACAAGAATACGGAACTCTCTACAAAGTTACTCCAATAATGATATTATCATTTTAATTTAATTTAATAAGGATATTATTATTTTATAATATATTGAAATATATATAAAAAATAACCTATAATTTGCGGTTTGAGTGGGGTATTTATGTAAATTAAAATATTTTTCATTTTCTCAATCTATATAAATAAACAATATATTGTCTTTTTTTAAAATGGTTATTAAAATTATTAATATTCTAAAAATTTATATAGTTTTATGGTTAAAAATAAATGATAATATAGTCAAAATGAAAGAAATATAATATGACTGCTGATTGAGATAGGTGGATTAAGATAAATTTTAAGAATATGATTAATATAAAAAGGATATATGTAAAACATATTTGGGAAGTTTTTAAAATAATATTTATTTAAAATAGGTTGGGAAGTTTTTTAAAATGATATTTAAATTGTGTGAAAAAATTGTATTTTTAGGATTAAATGAGCTCGGTATAATTAAAGATATAATTTTTATTGTTTAGTTTAAAACAAAAATAAGGTTTACCAAAGATTTTTCGGCGTAAATCATAAGATCTCATTTGTTGACGCATTTTGAACCAATTAGTGTGGTTCATTGTCACGACAAGTTGGTTCGACGATGAACCACACTAGTTGGTTCGAAACACGTCGAAAAATGATAGATCTTGTGATTTACGCTAAAAAATATCTCGTAAACTTGATATGGATCACAGAAGCCTCAATTCAATAACAAAAATAAGATAAAATTTATTTATTAAAAAAATCACTCAACGTTAAAGATTTTTTTTCAAGTAATTTTAGGAAAATATATTATAAATATAAAACATAATTTTCTTAAATTTAAATAATACTAAATAATAAAAAATATTATTTTGAAATAAATAAATTTCAATAAATTAAAACAAATTTTTTTTTCTAGTTAAGACTAACCTAAGTACCCACGGGGATTTGAACCGGTGACCTATCACAAGGAGTGCCTTAACAGCGCACCCATTCACCGTCAATCAAAGCCCTGTGAGCAATAATTTAAAACATTAAAAGTATTAATTATTTATTTTTAAATTTGGAAAAATTGTAAATTTTAATTATTAAAAATAATAATCCCCTGACTAGGGGTGAGCTGGGCAACAGACTTATAATGATGGTTTAATGATGATGGCCTTGGGCTACAAATCCACCACCGTCCACATGCTTGAGGTGATTGGTGTGGTGGCTCCATCCATGCATGATGTAAATATCCCCGCAGGAGGTGGCATTGGTAGTGAATTCTGGTTTTGGCATTTGTTTAAACGCTCTGCGAGAGATCTTGGTAAGTGTCATGTTCACGACAAAGAAGTGATGAAGGGTGGTGTTGAGTGCTGTGGAATGACGCGAATTCAGGTGAGGTGGCAGACTAGTCTTCATCCTACGAGGGTAACCTGGTATGTGATCCGCCATTCCTTTCTCTCCTCCATGAAACAACTTCTTTATTTAATGGAATTGGACTGTATGGTGTTGAATTGTCGGGGTTTATGAGAACGAGAGGCTCCATGGATCTGCATGCAGGTGTTTTCCCATTGTAGCAAGTCCATCTGCCCGACATGGTCTCAGTATCTGGTATGTTCAGGATTCTCTTATCGAGGATGGGGTTAAACGAGGTTTCTATCTCTATGGTCGGCCCCTGGGACTTCCTTCTGGCTCGACCCAACATTGCTGGGACATGGGGATGGGTAGTTTATGGTTCCGCTCATGGGCTTTGTCTTTTTGTATTTTCTAGGGATGGGGTGGGGCTTTTTCTCTGTTTGCTTTAGAGTTGAATAGTTTGTTCTAAAGCCGAATTGGTACATGCCCTCTGCCCATGTGGGAGTATTCTTGGGCATATATATGTGGCTCTGCGATGGTTGGGGTATTGGGTTTGTTCTTATGGTATAAGCTTCAATGTTTTCTTCATACCATTATCTTACTGTTATGTTAACAGGCTTTGGGTTGTGGTTATTGTATCTTTGTTTGGGTCGGTTGGTTAGGAAGGTATGCAATGGAAGAGAAGGGGGGAAGTCCCCTGAGCTCTGTATTGGAAATTACTGTATCATGCTTCTCCCTTGGGAGGTGTGCAGGGCGGTAGTGTCACCTGGAAATTGGAAGCTTCTAGGCTCGGGCTACCATATGCGAAAGGAATTCGAATTACCAGTTTCTCCACTGAACACTGCAAGCATGCAACAATGGCTTAGACAACGAATGTAAGGGCATGTAGCCCAGCCCTAAGGGGTTGTGGTAGGAAAACCAGGGGGCCGTGATGGTGATGCAACCTAGCTCCTTCGAGGGAAAATCAAGGGTTCGAAAACCAATTGCCAACATTGGAAATGATGTAGCTAAAGCTTACCACAAAGGAACGAGTGAGGAAATCTAGCACTTAATTGAGGAATGGGAAGAAGACTTGAAACGTGAGGTTGGCTCGATATAAATTGAGGTGGAGGACTGGAGGGCTATGGTCCCAGATTCAGGGCACACTGCTGGTCATTCCACTCAGTGTAAATAGACCATGTTCTTGTACTAGTTTATGAAGAGTATCTTGGGAAAGGATTTTGAGTAGGTCTCTGTGGGTATGGCAACTGCGGTGCAAGACTTTCCCAACCATAAATATGAATTTCAGAAGCTCCATTTTTAGATGCAAAAATAGGATGGTCGCCTTCGATGAACAGAAGATCACCTCCCTTGCATTCTCTCGCAGTGAGAGCTCTCGATTCTAGTTCTAAGGAACTGGCTCCAATGGAGTCTTTTTTTTTCGAGGGAGCGAAGTATTCTGCCAACTGGTCTCTCAGATTCCTTTTCTTTTTGTATGCGGGAAGCTTTTAATTTTTATATTATTGATCAGATTGTTTTTAGGCATGTAGCATTCATGCAAGGAAAATATATTCAAACTTATCTAGCTTGGTTAGAAAGACTTATTATTTTTTGTTATTGGATGGCATATCACGTTGTCAGGTGGCCAACAGACTTGGTTTCCCTTAGGGCAAGTTGAGGCCACCTAACAATATGTTCTGTTGATGGAACATGATTTTATATTCATGAAAATTGAAGGACCTACCAAGCTTACAATGTTTTTATTATTAAAAACAATAATAATATACTTTTAAGATTAAGGTCGAGATAATCATAAAATTGGTGTATAAGATAGACATCAAATTTGTGTATGAGGACCCGTGTTTGTGGGACAATGGGATTTGATTGTTAATGTTTATAGAGTCTTCTTTCCTTGGATTTGAACTTATTCCTCTTATGAAAAAAACACATATTCTTAATCATTAATCCCACTAATATTGTTCCTTTAAATATATGTAGTTTACCTATTATACGTATTTTTTTTCACATATATTTTCGAGTTGAATTTTCCTAGTATTTCGTATGGATTTCTTTGAATCAAAAGTTTGAGTTGTGAACTCTCTACGACCTAAGTTCCATAGATTTTTCAGGGTGCTAAGTTCTGAACACAGTAGATGTGTCCCAAAATTTTCCCTCATGGTGTTGAATACACACACATAGTCAAAAAAATCATTTAAACAATAGAAGATCAATATTTGACGAAAATTTGTTTTTCCAACTAAGTACTCCAAAATGTATAATAGTTAGATAATGGATTTTAAATATACATATTTTAGATAAAAATAAAATCTTATTTTAAAAACTATAATATTTTTTTCTTCTAGGAAAAAACTTATATTTCCATTAATAAAAAATATAGATTTTTGAGTAAGGGCTTCCTCCTTATTTTTTCTTCAAAACATCACAAAATACACAATCGATATATAAACATCCTAAAATATATACATAAAACAAATGCTAAACATGGATCTCTATAGCATTTATTCCTTATGCCAAAAGAACCTATCAAAAGTTTTAAAGCTTCCTTTGATAACCTATTCGCTTGAGAGTTCAGTTATAAATATATATGCTTAATAGAGTACAATTCTAACCTTCCTAATTCATTTTTGATATGCATCAATATATGCTCTAGGCACGGGGCTTCAATAATAACTTTCCTTTCCACCCAAAGAATAATCAATTTTGAATCACCCATAATTTGAAGCTTCTTAATTTTTTTATAATCTTCCAAATATATTAATGTCCACAAGCTTATAAACTTATCTTTTGCATTTGTACCTAGCCCTAGAGAATAGTGAATCAACATGTGATGGTTTTGGTGGAAAAAAATGACTATACCTACACGCATCAAGGAGGGTACCCTTGAATGACACCATCTAAGAAGGCCCATGGGATATCTAGGATCAATGGAGGCAATATAGTAAAGCACTCTTTCTTCCTTTTTCAAGGGTTCTTAAAATTTTTGCATGTTCTCAATAAAACCAATAACAACTTCTATTAAGACAAATTTATCGTAAAAAATAGAATAAGCTACAGGAAAAACAAGTTGTTCTCTTACTGAAGCATCATTGACCCAATCCAAGACATAATATGATAAATAAATATTATTCCAATTAGCTAAAAAATTCTTGTACAAATTCTTCATGAGTTTCCAAACCTTCACTGTATATTCATATTGGAAAAAAAGATGTGTATTCGTCTCCTCTTAGGATTTACATATGGCACATCTACTCAAGCCTGACCACTCCCACATTTTACCATTCTCCCAAGTTAATAGCTTATTAATAAGTGAAAGACATAAGAAATCTTACCCTTCAAAGGCCTATTATGCATCCATAAAAATGGCCAACACCACTATCTATCTCCTAGAAACTCCAATTTCATTTTCATTACATAACCCAATCCTATTGTGTACTCTCCATTTGTTCAATTTTTTAATGAGGCTAAATATCATTACTATAAAAATCTCCCTGAATGAGAGAAGAAACAAGCAAGCCAATGTAAATACACCATTCAATAGTAGATCACCCTGTAGACCAATGTTTGAAGCCAAGCACCATGCTCTGGAGCCATACTCCTGGAAATGATTAGATTTTGAATTTCATAAGTAAAATATCCAATTATTATGAAGATGTGTTAAAGGATATTTATATATCATATAATTGTTTCCAACACTTGTCCAAGGATCATTTCCAATGCACACACTCTTTCCACTCCAATTTTCCATGTCGCCTGGTTTCTGATTAAGTGAAAAGGTCTCACTAATGCTTTCCAGATAATATATTTATTTCGCTCTAATTTTTTGGGTTCATGAATCCATTCAGCAGATGGATTTTCCTCTGAAACATTTTTCATGGGTAGTCCATCCCCATAAATGATTATCATTCAAAAGGCTCCATAAACTCTTCGCTGACAAATAATGACAAAAAAATGGAAGTTGCTTCAAACCTCATTTTCCCAAGGATTTTGACTTGGCTATAACATTCCATCTAACTGGGGGAATAATAGCATTATTCCTTACCCTTGACCAAAGGAGACAAATACAAAAACTGTACATGTTTTCTAGGACACCTTTGGGAACCACTACAATGGAAGACCAATACATAGGAATATCATCTACTACAAAATTTATAAGAATCAATCATCCACCTCTAGAGAATAATCTATTTGCCCAAATGTCAATTATGACTTCTATTTTATTTATCATCTAAGCCCAATCTTCCTTTCAATACACATTATGTTTTAAGTTAAAACTAAGGTACTTGAAGTCATCTTCCATATGAGCTATATTAAAAGAAAAGAATCATGGAATAATATTAATAAAATCATTGGATACATAACCCCACACAATCAAAGATTTACCAAAATTTATTTGCATGCCTATGACCAGTTCGAACTTTTCCAATATGTCTTTGATAATGGTCAAATTATGTGTAGTTCTAGACAGGAACAGAAGGATATCATAAAAAAAACAATAAATTAGTGACTACTGAGTTTTCAATTACTTTAATGTCGTAAGCTCACCCTTGGTCTTTGCATCTCTAATCAGTTTTCTTAGCACTTCAACAACTAGAAAGAATAACAAGGGAGACAAAGGGAAGCCTTCGCATAACCCTTTAGAAGCCTAAAAAAATGAAGAATATTTCCCATTGATGAATACTGCAAAATTTATAGACCTGATACACCCCAAAATCTAGTTGACCACATTTGGGTTAATTCTCAGCCCTACGAAACATAGTTTGATAAATGTTCAATTGATGTGATCATAGGATGTATATAAGCTAATTTTCATTGAGAAGATTAGAATATTCTTAATTTTGATCGAGTGCATTGTCTCTTGAGCTTGTGCAACAATATTATGGATCTGGTGCTCCCATAAAAATCTCAATTTCTCCTCCAATATGAATGAGCAGAGGATAGGTTTTAGTCTTCCTGCTATGATTTTATTGACCATCGTCTAAAGGACATTGCAATCAGACAAAAATAATCAAAGTTAATAACATCATGTTTGCTTAGAATAATGCACAAAAAGGTTGAATTTAGTGCACCTAGCATGTGTGAAAATTTGGGAACCCCGAATCACTACTACAACAACTGATATTACTTCTTCTACTTTTTAAACCATGAAAATTATTTATAATGTTCTACTGTAAATATCGAAGAAAATGAAACTACAACCTTCACTATTTAAAATTATAAGTGGAAACAAGAAACTGAGCAAGAATGAAATACACAACACATTACACTGTTATTTTCAGAAAAATGTGCTCGGAAAAACCTAATGTGTGAAAAACTGTGCGACATCTGAGGGTTTTATTATTATGCAGTCATTTTCTGAATACAATCTCTGGATGCCTTGCTGGCTATCAAGTATAGAGAATATTACTGACAGAGAGTTGAGTGAAATTACCTCACACTATCACTGGAGATCCTGGTTGATCCAACCACTGAATGGCCAGCCCAGGTTGCCTCTGCGTTGTCTCTACACAATCACTACGTAGGCATGGCATCACAACTACTAGGGTCTGCGTCACTCCTCTCAGGTGATCGATTTTAATATGAGACTTTGAATTCTGCCCTCCTGGTCTCACACCCCAACTTCTCACTCTAGAAATCTATTCTTTAGCAAATTTATGGATTCCCTTTGGGTTTCTGCGCTGCCTCTGTGATGCCTTGCATCAGCCTCTCTGACTCTACATTGCCTCTACTAGATCTCTCGATGCCTCCACTGTTGACTATTCCTGGATCAAGAGAAATCTCCAACCGAAACTATCCCTGCCCCTCACTACAAGAAATCACTTCGAATCCCTCCAACAATTGTTGTGTCACTCTCTTTTGGAATTTGATCTTCTGATCTCCACTCGATATATTCTGTAAGCATCCATTGATGTCCTTCTTATAATCCTCCAGTTGAGAACCGAAGACCCAATTTAGATTCTAATCAATGCCTAAGATCATTTGGACTCTATCTCTATTTTCTTCTAGAATTTTCACCCACAGTTATATTAATACCCTTTAATTATTTTTTTCCTAAGTTTAGACTTAGGTACCCATTAAAAATAGTTAATTACTTTAATAAAACTATCTTCGGGCGGAATTTCCCAAAACGTTTTTTGGGTAGTTTGGAATACATGTGTCTAAGCATCCTTCTAAAATTTGAGACTTACAACACATTTGATGCTACCAGAAACAACACTCCCTCTTAGCGAGGAATGTGCTCTAACAATGCAAATTGCTTAAGTGTCACCCTATTCTATAACCTCTCCCTTTGCGCGACTTATGTCTGACATCACTGCGCATCAACTATTTCCTAAATGTTGCGTCTATACTATTGTTGACCCTTACACTACCAACACTACATTTGTATTGTGAGTCCCTCTGAAATTCTGCATCTATGGTGCTGTCGGCCCTGCTGCTGAGATTGCATCTGCACTGCAACCTTCTCCAACTACTGCTGCTACTATATTAGCCACGGAAAGACATCCAAAATTACTGAATAGTTGTTCAATATGATGCATCTCATTGCTGGAGTCCTAGCTGCTGCTAATCTCTGTGTTGACCCTATGAAGCCTTTACACTGTCTTGACTACACTGCTGCCAACTCTGCTCTGCACTGCTTTGTCTCTAGTGCTCCTAGCCATTGAAACTGTCACTTTGGCACTCCTCTGCACCAACTCACATTATTCCATCTTGCTACTTCTAATATGCACTCCCGTAGCAAGGTATTGATCCAAGGAGTGGGCTCCTCAATGATCCTGCCGATATACAGTCCTTTCAAACTAAAGCTCTAGATCAACCCACCTCCCCCCTGGAGGTACCTGGGCTGCCATGGAAAACTCCTCATCCTTGATCTTTGTGGCTACAACCTTAGAATCACACTTCTCATATTTTTCCTTCTGCTTTAGAGGACACTGCGTAGCATAGAGACCAGCTTCACCACACCTTAAGCATTTGATCTTTGAGATGTCCTTATTCCACCTCTGCTGCTCCTCTTACCCCTTAGATGCAAGGGTTTCATTCTCTTCCTCCTCCTTGGGCTTGGACCCACTGCTGCTATTTCCATCAAGTTTACACTTGACCAAGTCTCTCATCTATTCTTGCTTAAGAGAGGCCCACATTCCTTCCCAGTCTAGGAATTTATCCCTGCCAAGGATGCTTTGGACAAATACTTACCACTTATGAAATTGAATTTTGGGGCTAGTATTACCATCTCAGAAGACTAAGGTGTTTACCCATGGTTTCCAAATCGTGTTGAGTTTCCTGAAGCTTTGCAAGGAATGGATCAATGTGTTCCCCCTTCTGCATCGTTGTGGATCTCATATTTTTCTCCAAGTACATATTCTGTTGCTTAGAAGATCCTTGATATAGCATGGAAAAGGCATCCCACATCTCCTTGGAAGTACCTTTGCCAGCGATGTGACATATTACATGATCCTTCAGTCTATTGAGGATCATCCACTTAACCTTCGCCATCTCTCACTACTACTTTTTGAACGGATTTAGATCTACAAGAACAATTATGACACTGTTGATGTAGGTCTTGAGAAAATGTTCATCCAGAAGACATGACATCCTCGCCTTCCAGATCACATAGTTGGATGCACCATCCAACTGATCTTGATCTCTCAACCCACTAGCTGCCATCTCTGCCAATGAAACATGTCAAACTACTTCCTCCTTCTCTGTGCAACACTGGGCTGGCCTACGCACTCCTTACTGGAGTTAGTAGATCTTCTCCTCTCTGCTGCTGCTCAACAGGTGGGAATTCAGAATTCTTGGCTAGAAGTCCTCTAAGGAATAATTCCCCCAACAATGTATCTCTTCTTCCTTCTGACGTCTTTCTCCCTAGAAATTGCTGCAGAAAAATGTGTCCCACCAGAAGCCTCCTCTTCACTAAAGCTTCTATGCTATTCCATATGACACTAGCAAACTTCAATATGGAATTCTTACCTCTCTGTTGACTCACTTAGAGAGAGACCTTCCTCAAAAAAATTTCTCTCCTTGCCTGGACTGCGCAATCCCTTTAGGGGTTTGATTTGCTTCCTACGCAACACTTCGACTTCCCCTCTCTCTTCAGCATTGGGCTCTTCCCACTCTTTTCTCTTGCTTCACCTGCAAATCTGATACCATGTGAAAATTATGGAACCCCGAATCACCACTGCAGCAACTAATATTACTTATTCTACTTGTTAATCCATGCAAGTTATATATGGTGTTCTATTGTAAATATCGAAGTAAATACAACTATTGCCTTCACTATTTAAAATTATACGTGGAAACAAGAAATGAGCAAGAAGGAAATACACAACACATTACACCGTTATTTTTGGACAAATGTCCCCAGAAAAACCCAATGTGGGAAAACAAGTGCAACACCTGAGGGTTTTATTATTATGCAGTATTTTTCTGAATACACTCTCTGGATGCCTTGATGGCTATCTAGTACATAGAGTATTACTGACAGAGAGATGAGTGAGAGTACCTCACACTATCACTAGAGATATTGGTTGATCCAACCACTAAATGAACATCCCCTGGCTGCCTTTACAAAGTCTCTACGCGATCCATGTGTAGGCCCTACATCACATCTACTGAGGTTTGCGTCACTCCACATGGCTGATCGATTTGCCTATGAGACTTCGACTTCTGCACTCCCAGTCTCATGCCCCAACTTCTGGCTCTGGAAATCGATTCTTCAACAAATTTAGGGATTCCCTCCAGGCTTCTGTGATGCCTCTATGTGGCCTTGCGTTAGCCTCTCTAGCTGTATGTTGCCTCTATTGGATCTCTCTCTACCTCCTCTGCTAAGTATTCCCGGATTAGGAGAATCTCCAACTAGAACTATCCCATCCCCTCATTGCAAGAAATCATTTCGAATCCCTCTAGAAATTGCTATGTTGCTCTCTTCAGAAATTCGATCTTCTGATCTCCACTTGATAGATTCTCCAAATTCCCATCGATGTCCTTCTTATAATCCTCTATTTCAGAACCAATGACCCAAATTAGATTCTAATCAATGGCTTAGATTATTTGGACTTGATCTCTGTCTTCTTCTAGAAGTTTCACCTACAGTTAGATTAATACCCTTTAATTAGTTTAATTTCCTAAGTTTAGATTTAGGAACCCATTAAAAATAAATAATTAATTTAATAAAACTGTCTCTCGGTGGAATATCCCAAAACAATTTCTGGGTATTGTGGAATACATGTGTCTATGTCTCCCTGCAAAATTTGAGACTTAGAGCACTTCTGATGCTACCATAAATCAACAACATGAAGAATTTTGACTAAGACTCTCTTATCACCTGAAGGAAATCCTCTTTTAAGAGTTCATATAATCCTATGTATCATTGCACATTGAAACTGTTTATCCCTAGGTTCTTATTTTTTTGCCTTATGAAATTATCGCTTCAAGTGAATCATTCATTTCCTTAGAGATGCATTGCAAGAAGAGATATATGACATCCATAATTTGAAAGGACAACCCACCCTCTCAGTAAAGAGGTTTTTGAAATTATTCATACTTGCTTTAGCTTTTTCCTAAAAAGAGTAGGTTATGTCCCAACCTAGTTTTCTAGCTCGCATATGGTGTTCATGTTCCTTTTGAAATTGAAAAATGAGTGAAAAAACTTTGAATTTTTGTCATCTTTAGATATCCATGTAGCTTGTCTCTTGTGGCACCATAACTCGTCCTTCTGATCTAAGATTTCCCACTTCAAACATTCCAAAGAACGAAGTAACTTCATATCCTCAATAGAAAAAATCCATGAATCATTACAACAATAGATATTATCAATTTCTGATTCAATATCCAGTAGGGAAGCTTAAACTTCAACCTCCATTACTTTATCTTATTCTTTAAGAATTTTAAATTGTTGTGAAATTTTTGCATGGAAGATAACTCTAGATCTAGATCTATATGGAACTAATTTGATTCAACCAAATTTATAAACTCCTCTTCCTTAAACTACTAGTAATTGAAATGAAATGAGTTGGAGGCTTTTGTTCTTGAGTTTCAATGTGCAACAAAAGCATACAATGGTTTGACATCTCTCTAGCTTCAACCCATCACTTAATTATGAAAGATGACCTGAGAATTCACTGATCACACAAATAAAATCAATCAAGAATTTTTCAAATATCATCTTTAGAATATCTGTGGCTTTAAAGTCGACTAAGTCGAGGGATCCAAAAAGGTGTGAGAAGAAATGGCCCAGTTGATTTGGGCACAGATTTGGGCTCCAAATTTCAACCAACGGGGTGGTGAAATTACAATTTCCACCCACAATGAATTGTCCATTTTGAAGAATATTTGACTTGGCTAAATTTTCCCAAAAAATGCTTCAATCAATGTAAGTGCCATTAATATTAATAATCCTCCATGTTACATTTAATTCCATGGTCACCAAGACTATACAAATGGAATTGTCACTAAACCAAGATGAAACCACTTGCATGTGGGGATTCCATGTGATTAACAGTTTAGTAGACAAGGATACATCATCTACAGAACATAAAGACTAGCCCCTAAGGCATGGCTCCAAAATGGTTTGAGATTTCTCCCTTTTTGACATAGTTTCTTGCAGTAGAAGAATGTCAGGATTTTGAGTTGGAAGGGGCCTTTTTAGGGAATTTCTTTTCGAAGTTCCCTTGAACTTGCTTAAGTTTAAAGACACAACAATCATCATTTTTCACTATCAAGTGTTTTCTCAACTCGAAGGATCCTTATTATAGTGTTTTTCTTTTGAGCCCTAATGTCTTCCTTGGGGCAAGATTGAGTTTTCAAAATGTACAACTTTCTTCCCACCTATCTTACCTTCAGACTATCCATAGGATGCACTATCCTTCAAGTGAGGCTACTACTCATAACTCCTCTAGGTATATTTTAGAGGTGATGAATATTTATCTTTTTTGCTAAGGGATACCAACTTATCAACTAAATTAGGGGAAGCTCAAACAAGGAAGAAGAGTAGGTAATTTTAGGCATAAATGGCGGGCGTGGATCATCCTTCTATTTTGTTGGAGCATAAATGAACAAGGACCCAACAAATAAGCTTTGAGGGGAAGGGGAGATAGGCATATTAATATTATTTTTAACATCATATGCAAAGCATGCATTCTGGACAAGATGAGGAGATGAAGTATTTGGTACATACAATAAATATTTTACCATAATACCTTCCTTAAGATTGAAAATATCAAAATCCTTTAACCCCAACTCCAAGGACGTGTTCTGATGCTCCGCCACCTTTCTTATCCAAATCTTATGAGCAAGTCTAAAACCATTGGAATTTCTAGGGAAGTTAGATGCCAAATGTCCAATATCCAAACAAAGAAAACATCAAAAGGGGATTCCCAATAATCCACGTTCTAAGACCATTTATGAAATTCATAAATGAGTTCAATTTCCTCATTTAATCCTTCCTCGTGGTTAGTCTTGCTATCTATCCATGTACAACATCTGTCTATCTTAGAAAACAATAATTTTCTACCCAAACAAAACAACCAATCACGCTTTTAATTTCCTCAAAGATACCATTTGACCATAATACAAGGGGAAGACCAGGCAGTAACACCTAGATTTTCTGTATTTCCCATGGGACGTGAGTAGGGCCAAAATTCACAAACTATATTTGAATTTGCAGAACAAACATTCTCCAAAACCACTGCCTTTTCATAATTTAATCCACTTTGTCTCTAGATTTCGATAAAATACAAAACCATCCCCTTGACTTAATGCGGAACGGAAGGATGCTACCTAAGAAAGGGGACCAATGATCATGAAACCAAGGTTTAGGGGCTAATACCCCATCTACTTTCCCACTGAAACATCACAAAAACCTCTATTAACCAAATACGAAACCTCATATAACCTAACAACTTCGCCCACTATCATGGTGGCTTGGATTTTCTTCAACTTCAGGATTTTACCATCCATCTACAAAGGTTAGAAACTTTTTGGACTATAAATTGGTTATCCTCCCATATAAATTGATGCAACAACTTTACGACTATTAAATTACAGTGATTGTTTTCAGGCTGAGTAATAAGTATAGGATTGTTGGGCTTGGCACATTCACCATCCAAGAGTGAAGAAGTTCCCAAATCGATATTAGAGTTATGCATAAAAATCTTGCATAGGATGAGATAATGAGACTTGAAAAGAACTGTGGCTTAGAAAAAATAGAAACCCAAAAAACTATAGACAAAAACTATAATATTTTTATAAAAAAAACTATAATATTTTTAACCATAATATATTAGGGAATTGAAATGGAAATGAATATAATAATTAAATTTGAAAATAACTTATATAAAAAATATATAATAATTTGCTTTAAATACACTTATTTTAAAATGAAATAAAATTTTACTTACAAATTAATAAAATTCTATTTACAAATTAATATAATATTAGTGAATTAAAATGGAAATGAATATAATAATTTAAATTAAAAAATAACTTATATAAAAATATATATTAATTTGCTTTAAATACACCGATTTTAAAATGAATAAAATTCCATTTACAAATTAATATAATATTTATATTATATTTCTCCATTAAAATGGTAATGAATATAACGTTTTAGTTATGAAAAGCAACTTACGAAAATGGATGAATTAACCCTTGTTTGTTTTAGTTTTACGAGGCAATGTTGATCTTAATCAAGACAATGTCATCATGGCAGTAATAAATTGATAAAATAATATTACGTTAGTCGTCATCATAATCAATAATGTAACAAACATACAAACGAAAAAATAATATCATGTTAGTTTAGACCTACAGCTTCGCATCGAAGTTTGAATCTTGCTGTTTAGCGCATTTTTCAAATTTTCAATTCTCGAGATGTTCATGAACCTAGTCGAATTAAAAAAGTTGTTTGATTTGAAATGACAGAGATGTTGATGAATCTGTAACATTTAAAAGTTTTTGATTTGAAATGTTGGAAAATGATACTTACAAACACGATGTGTAAAACAAAATTATGTGGTGAATGTTTTGACAGCAAACAGAAAGCCTTTGGTGTCCGTAGGGTTTTTGAAAAGAGTATTTTAATCCGGTTATAAATTTGTTGAAAATAGTAGAAACTTTAGTTTGATTTTTGTTAAAATTGGATAGAAATTTTGGGAAATTTAGGTTACTAATTTGATTGTCCACTTTTCTTTATGGTGCTGAATTTATCTTTACCCTAAAATAAATGATTCAAACACTATTATGATCATAATTCTCCAAAAAAAAACTACAAAATTCACTTTAAAAGCCTTTCTGATCAAATTTGTGGTTTGTAATTCCAATAGACAACACCAACATATCTGTTCATTTCCGACCAGCATTCCTTCCTTCCCGGGGTTCCCATTGAATTTAATGGAGAGAAAGTACCATCTGTAACCATTATGTAATTTAAAAGTCCCATTATGTAATTTAAAAGTTACGGACTTCCAGTGAAATTTCTATAAATAAGGATACTGTCAGAGTCGGGACCGCTGATAATCAGTAGTATGATTTGTAAAGTTGTGTGGGATTATTACATGTCTTGGCTAGGCAGTAGAGTGGGCACGTCACCGTTGTTGCTTGGCCAAAAAAGTGGACACGCTCACTTCTAGTCCTGTCAATTAATCATAGAATTAGAATTGGGAAGCAATTATCCTGAAAAAATAAGCTTACTGAGTTGTCATGGGATTAAGTAATAGTTGATTGGCTACGGAAGCGGGCACGACCAATTTTGGTCCTGCCATTTACATCACACAATCTGTTGAATCATCCTTTTTAAAAAAGATAAAATCTTCTCGTTGTCCTTCCTGTCTGTTTAATGAAAATTTTAATTTACCGCAAATCCACACAACTCAAAGGGTGAGTTGATTACATTCTCAGATCCAAAACTCATGCGTACTCCAATGAGAGAGATCCTACAAGATATTTTATTCAGGTTTCTTGAAATAGTAAAAAAATCATCTCGTTTTCTTTCCTGTCAATGCACTGATATTATTATGCACACAACTCAATGAGTAAGTTGACGACATCCACAGCTCATACATTCTCCAAAGACTGAGAATGCATTAGATATTTTATTGAATTCAATGGTTTTCATGGACATGAAGATGACCTAGAAGATAAAGATCCTGTGGACTGAAGTGGAGAGTAGGGTGGTTGTATTGTTATTTGATTGAACACTGAAATCTATGGTAGGAGTATCAGAAGCCCCTTGTTTCTTTTTCTGGGGGAATTTCTCACAGAAGGGTTATATACAGTCACCTCAACGTGGTAAATGGATTTATGTATCGACGTTTTGGATTGTTCCTAATTTTCTTCATATATGTCGTGGCTGTACTCTATCTGGTTATGAAATTTCTGATCACATACTGGTTGCGGCCACTTATCTTCAAACACAGAATAGCTAAGCAAATCGTGTTCGGCCCAGGAGCTAGTTTTGTCATGGAAATTTGCAGAGATAGCAAAGATGAGAGAAGAAGAAACATATGTGGACATTTGCTGCCTAAGCCCTGACATTGTCGCACATTCAATCAAATACTCCTCAAGTATGTAACAAAGACCAACAACTACACAAGCTCCAAGTTGATCATCCAAGTTTAACATCAAGTGAGATCAAACCCATTTTGGTCAGCGTGAATAAACAAATTCAAAACTTTAAGAGATATTTATAAGCAAAATGAAGGAGAATGCAATGCAGGTCTGAATTCTCTATTTGTTTTGGTGTGAGTTGTTTATCGGTTTTGTTTTATTTTGGCCCATTTATTTTGAATATGTAATTAATCAATAAAAATGGATGGATGTAATGGATGAAAAAAAAGAAGTAATAGAAAAGAATGAGGTGAATTTTTTATAAGGAAATAAAGTCATTGGTATGAAATGGGTCATTAATACCAAAAACAAAGATTATGTTGAAGCATTCACAATAATAGCGCGGAAAATATTATGTTGAAACATTCATGCCTGTCCGAGGAATGGAGACAATGAGGACAGTTTTAGCAATTGTTGCACAACATAAATGGAAGGTATATCAAATGGACTTGAAATCAACCTTCTTGAATGGAGTGTTTAAACAGTAAGTGTATGTGCTGTGATGCAATAACATGACGCTTAAAGACAAAAGGCTTCATTTTATTCCAAAAATCCAAAAAAAGTGTACAAGCAAAGGAGTGGGATCCTTTAGCTGTCAATTTACAAAGCTTTCTAGATAGGAATTGAACTAGAATATAAGTATTTGAATGATTTTGTAATTAATCCAAGTAGTACAGACTTAGTTGAGATTCTCGAGGAGAATATCAAACAGTTTAGGTGTTTGTCTAGGATTAGATAGATTCGATCCATGGATTGAGGATCATATTGTTGGATGTAAAGTATTTATATAAGTTTTGAACTATTGTAAGGAGATTTGGCTAGATTTTGGTTATGGAGAATTAGATTTTAAAAGAATTGGAATATCTTTGTATCTCTGTGTATTTTATGCATGAAAGGTTAAATCCCGAAGGTTTAGATTCCTTCAAAATATCTCTGCGTATTGTTAATTTCTAGTTTGACCTTTAGAATTCAAGGCTGATAATATATATTTGTGTTATCATGATTAAAAATCTATTTATGTGTGTTTGGATAATTAGGATATGTTTAAAAGAAATATAGTTTAACACAGTCTAAACTTTGGCAGAACGCAATACTTGGCAGAACGAAGAAAAAACCCGATAAAATCTGAGAGAGCCTAAGAAAGGAGCCTAGAATCGTCCGATCAATAGAACTGTTAGATATACGACCATCGCGTGGTTAAAAAGCACAGGAATTCAACGGAAGAGTTGTTTTCCAACAGTGGTAAGTGGATTCTCGCGCAGCCTCAAAACTGGAATTGGTTTCCAGAAAATGGACCCGATGAAGTTATGAACCGAGATTTAATTGAGTTAAAGTCTGGAGACAATGGGTCCGTCTGTTTAAAAGCGATCGGACACATATCACGTGGTTTAAGTGCACGGGACTTAATTCTAAATCGACGCGATGAAGGTTTATTCAACGGGCTTAAACCCTCGTTGAATTCTGGTGACTAGAACGGTTCATTGGTTCATGATTAGACAGTGATCGCACGGAGAAATGCGTGGTGGTTAATGGCCTGAGCGGACCCGAGAAATTATAAGCTGGACCTCTGTTTTCTTTTGGTTCCGGGTAAGTGAAATTCTGTTATTTTCCAGGAAAAAGTAGCAATTCAACTGTTTTAGTGGTATATTTAAGTTTGGAGGCGGATGACTGAAACTCTATGGGAAATAGAAGAAGAACTTCCACCTGCACTTGAGGAGATTGTTTCAGGATTTGAACGATTATCCCTTACACCTGAAACCAGACCACCATAGCGCAACCACCTAGTTATGAGGTTCAAAGGCAAGAAGACAATGTTTATAGATTGAATAATTTATGGGTTGAAAAAGCATCGTGCACATGGTATAGTAGGATACGCACATATATGTTTAATAATGGCTTTAGCAAATGTGACAGTGAGGGTACACTTTACATCAAGGGAAGTGATGGTAAGCTTTTAAGTGTAGTTTAATATGTAGATGATTTAATCTTCATAGGAAAGATGATATTCTCACAGCTTATCTCAAAGAAGTTATTAAAAGTGAGTTTGAAATGACAGATTTGGGATTGTTAAGATATATTCTAGGCATAGAAGTAAAAAAAATGGAATGACATTTTTATTTATTAATCACAGTATGTTTCAAACATATGGAAGAGATTTAGAATGCAAAACAACAAGCCTGCGCCAACTCCAACAAACATGGGTTTGAAATTGAACAAAAATTGTAGCGACAATGTAAATCTAAAACTATACAAAAGTATTGTTGACACGTTGATGTAAACATGGGTTTGAAATTGAACAAAGAAAATTGTAGCAACAATGTAAATCCAACACTATACAAAGTATGGTTGACACTTTGATGTATTTGATTGCAAATCTGCGTTATTTAATGTATGCAGTGAGTTTGGTTTAAGATTCAAGGAAACACCAAAGGAGACACATTAGCAAGCGGCAAAAATAATTATAACATATGTTAATGAAACCAAAGGAATATGACTTTATACTTCAGTAAATGATTTTAGGCAAGATTCAAGGGGACACCAAAGGAGACACATTAGCAAGCGGCAAAAATAATTATAAGATATGTTAATGAAACCCAAGGAATATGACTTTATACTGTAGTAAATGATTTTAGGCAGGTTGGATATACTCACACTGATTGGGTAGGAAGTTTCAATGATAGAAATAACACATCATGCTATGTATTTCATATGGGTTTGATAGTCATTTCATGGGATTCCAAGAAACAATCAATAGTTTCATTGTCTAGCAGCGACAAGGGAAACATGTCAAGAAATTTGGATGAGAAGAATGTTGAAAGATTTATGACACGAACAAGAAGAAACAACAATAATTTATTTTGATAACAATTCTACAATTGCCTTTTCCAAAAATTTAGTTTTTCACAAAAAGAGTAATTTTGTTTAGACAAAGTATCATTTCATTAGAAATCCTATTAACAATGGAGAAATTGTTTTGCATCATTACAGGGTACAAGAGCAGTTTGCAAAGATCTTCACCCAACCATTATTTAAGAAAAAATTGTTAGTTTAAAACACAATTTATGCATTGTGAATATCAATAATTGTGATTAGGGAAAAGTGTTGGAAATTAATTCCAACAACTCCATTAACACCGCATGAGAGTGCGCCATTCCTAGAAGTACAAGAAAATCCTCATGCTGATTTTTCCCTTTAGCCTAAATCATCTCGTAACCAATTCTTATGACATATCGTAACCAATCCTTATGACCAACGTACCAGTGTTTCTCATCCCTGCATTACATTCATCAATCAAATATCTGATAATACATGCGTAGAGTTGGTGTAGTTGTAAATGTTTGATTGTACTGAGGAGGAAGGAGGACATTCACAGTGAATATCGTTGCTGTGTAATTGGTTTAATATATAGTTTTAACAAATTGACTATGCGCCTCAGACAAAAGACTAATGCATGTATGTTTTAGATAAGTCATGACATGTCGTTTTAATTTGAAGCCTGAATGTTCAAATGTTTGGAGCGAAAATAGGAAGGGGCATGAAATCATGATTCTACTATGTAAAAATAGGGTGATAGAAAGCCTTTGTAAGTCTATTGTTTTTGTTATGATTAACTAAAGATGCAGCCTCCATTTCATGTGAATGTCTTTTTGCATCTAATGAAGTAATAATCCAAAGATATATATTTTGTTCTGGGTTGATTCTAGAAATTCAACTTTCATCTTTACTGCACAATACTCAATTATTTGTCCTGTTTTGAATTAGTTTAACTAAATTTTTATGATTTTTATTTGTCTTATTTTAAATTACTTTAACAAAGTTTTTATAATTTATAATTTTTATAAACAATTTTTGATAAATCACATTACTAATTTTGAAATTTATATATGTTAAACCATAAAATGTGATTAATCATCGAGGTCAAAATAAAAAGACTAATCTAAAATTAAAAATAAATAATATGAAAATACATACATACAATAGTAACTTCCCATTAATAAAAAAATTAATAATTTTTTTTAACCAATACCAATATTAAATAGAAAATAATAAAATTAATTGGAATATATCACTTAAATAAAAATAAAATATAAAATTTGAAAATTAAAACAAAGAAAATAAAATATCAATTCAATGAATATATAAAAAATTAACCATAATACGAATAACTCTAAATAAATAAAAGTTAAAACAGGAGTGCAATAATAAATAAATATTATAAAAATAGATCATACGTACAAGAGTGAAAATAATAAACTAATATAAGGATTGAAAGAATGAATTGATATATTAATAAATATATAGATATAGAATTAAGTATTAATATGTGTTTTAATTCTCTTTACATATATTTAATAAGAAAGAGTTACTCTAAAGATTATATATATATGGATTATATATATATATATATAATTATAATATTTAAGATATATAAAGATTATTTGAGACATTTTTTAATGATGGTTTTGTTAGCTAGAATTTTGGTCTTCATAAATTTCACGTTTAAATCTTGTGTAAATAGAATATATATATATATATATATATATATATATATATATATATATCTTTGAGCCCATAGGCTTATTTTAGAGTCCAATATGATGTATAACCATGCATGTCTGTCATCAAAATTGAAATTTTGGTCATGTCTGCCAAAATAAAAAAATTTAAAAATCTCAAAATAAAATAATTATACAAAACATTTAAATAACGTTGACTCATAAATAAAGTTGCAAATTGGATCCCTCTCAGCTCTTGCTAGATCCTTATTTTCTATGCTGGTCTTCTTTCCTTATATATATCTATATATATATATATATATATATATATATATATATATATATATATATATATATATATATATATATATATATATTAAAAAGTGAGAGAACTAGTAAAAATCAACTCGAACTTTATAAGAGAAGCCAGGAAAATGATAAGATGATCAAAATAAATAGATAAGAGAAGGGAAAAAAAAGATTACTAGAATATATATATTCAAACTTGCAGGAAAATGATAAGATGATCAAAATGAATAGATAAGAGAAATGATTTTTCTTTAATAGATTAAGCTAAAAACATAAAAGAAAATGTATTAAAAAGAAAAAAATAGACCACAAAAAAGAAAGGGAGAGCAAGGATTAAGATCATTAAGACTATAGGGTTGCTAATATTTTATCCATTCTCCCTATTCATAGCACTGGATCTTCTCTCAATTTCTATGGCCTCCTTAAACTTTCAGTGATGGAAGTTATCAATCTCAACAATAACTTGGGACTCTTGTATACAAATGTGGTGTTTTGCATTTTCAACAAGTCCAGCCAAAGATAAAGAGAGAGCACTACAATTCTTGATATCAGTTGCGTGCTTTTGAATTTTGTCTTATGGGAGAGTCTTTTTTTTCCAATCTAGGGGGGCCCACAATAACAAGGAATCACATAAACACCTTTCATGTCTTTGGGGTTCATAGGGCGTTTTAAATTTATTTTATTTTCAGTTGCGCGTTCCTTTTTCTTCAATGTAGGGGGGTCACAAGAACAAGGAATCACATAAACACCTTTCATGTCTCTGGGGTCCATAGGGTGTTTTGAATTTATTTTATTTTCAGTTGCGCGTAACTATTGTCTTTTATTGTGTGTGATTATGCAGTTTCATTGTCACATGAAATCGATTTCATTTTATTTGCACAGTGATATCTTTATTTTTCTCTTCTGCCTTTATTGTGAGGTAACTTCTCCATCCTTGGATGGTGCATGTGCCAAGTCTGATAATCATACAATCATTACTTAGCCTAGAAACAATCATTGTAATTATACAGTGGTAAGTTGTTGCATAAGTTTGTATTGGATAGAGCCCTTTCTAATCCAAAAGATTTACAACCATCATAGAAGGTTAGTAAAATTAGTTGCAGAGATTGCACAGCTAAAATGGAGATAAAAACTCAAAAATTGGGAGAAAAGCAATAAAACTTTGGATTATGTTTCAAATACATGAAATACATTTATATAGAAACTGCAACTACTTCACCAAATAAAATAAAGTTCTCACTGCTATTTTTACTTCATGGAGTTGCGGAGTAATAAACTGTGAAACCCGTAACAAATTGTTTTTACGTGTCCACCACAATTTTCTCCAAATCTTTATCCCCTTGACCTCTCATACTTACATAGACAACTTAGAAAAAGACCTCTACATACATGTATATTCAATACATACATTTTCTAATATTTTAATACATGAAAAGTCAAAGTATTAAAACCTAGGATGGGCGTTTGTAATAAAACATAATTTTCTAAACTTGTATATTCAATTATTAATTATTTGATGTGTTCCAAAATTGGGAATTTGTACTCCTGCTCAAAAATTCATTTAATTTATGTCCTTTAGCCTACAAAAAAAATCCGCAACCTGCAAACAAAACCTACACGGTTGATTTACACGTGTACCAGAAGTATGATTGTAGTTAGTTTACTTAATGTGGTGGTTAATGTTAATTTCCAACACTCCCCCTTAATCACAACTACTGCCATTGATGATTTCAAAACAATCTATGAGATAAGAAAAATTTTCACGTGTCAATGGCTTTGTGAAGATGTCTGCAAATTGTTCCTATGACCTGCAGTGCTGCAACATAATTTCACCATTGTTAATAAATTCTCTAATAAAATGATATCTAACGTCAATGTGCTTGGTCCTCTTGTGGAAAATATAATTCTTTGATAGTGTAATTGTGGAATTGTTGTCGTAAAAAATAGTTGTTTTTTCCTCTCGTTCATGGCATAAATCCCTCAACATTCTTCTCATCCAAGCTTCTTGACACATTCTTGCCATTATAGTGACATATTAAACTTCTGCTGTTGAGAATGATTCTATCAACTACTTCTTGGAGGCACATGAAATGGCTCTTGAACCTAAATGAAAAACATATCCTGACGTGCTATTTCTATCATTAATACTTCTTGCCTAGTCACTGTTAGTGTAACCAACCAGCCTAAAATCATTTTTTGCGGTGTACAAAATACCATACTCTTTTGTCCCATTGACATAACTTAAAATCCTTTTAGCTTCTTGCCAATGTGTATCCTTCAGTGTCTCCATGAACCTTGACACCAAACTCACTGGATATATGATATCAAGCCTAGTTTCTATCAAATACATCAAACTTCCCACCATACTTTTGTATAATGTTGGATTGACATTGTTGTTGAAATCTTCTTTGCTCAACTTCAACCCCATGACATTTGGATTTGGTGTGGGCTTATCTGAAATTAAACATGAATGAAACAAACCATAGATATAACCATAAATACATAGATGCAACATAAATAAAAATTCATTTCATTACTATCAAATACTGAAATATGCTTATAGAAAGAAATGGAAATAATCTAGCTCACGCAATGGTAGCTTATCTCTGAGAAGAGATGTGGCGACTAAATACCTTTGAACTGTGTTACAATGAGGCTCAAGGGCCTATTTATTATTTAACAACAAGGGAAAATCCTAAACAACCAAATCCCTAACCCCAAGAGATGGAAAGCCAAGAGTTTGTGGGCCCTGTTGGGGTTAGTTGGGAAACCAACTTCCCGACGTCGTAACTTGGTCATATTATCTCTGTTTGGCATGTGAGATGACTTGCTGGAATGATCTCTTCAAGTACTATAGGATTTGTAGCAGAATCCTACCTACAACTATAGGCTTGCTCTGGACCTCAAAAAAACGTTGTTTAGGCAGTCAAAACTGCTCTAGAAGTGTAGGACCCGAAAAACTGCTAAAAATAGTAAATGCTGCAATAAACAAGGAAACAAATGAAACCAAATGGAGGTCTAGGTGGAATAGGAGGGTGGATACCAATATCCACCTGGATCATTTCTCCCTCGTTAGGAAGAAATGGTCTCCATTACGTGCAGAGCCTCCAGTAGGTGAGAAAATTTCTCTTGAACCTAGTCCCAGGTGAACCACTTGCCCTAGTGAAGGAGTTGGCTTGATTTGAGGACTTGATATAGTTGAATACTATATTGGCAAGTGTTCTTGATCTGTGTATCCATGATCTAATCAGTTGTGGCCTGATCCATGCAGTCTGGGGTTAGCTATGTTGGTGTGAGTTGTTCTGCAATATCAGATGTGTCCAACAATGGTGGAAAGTATGGACAAAGGTAGTCTACATTGAACACTGGGTGCAAACCAAGGAATGGTGAAATACTGAGCTTGAAGGCATTTTCCCCTATAGCCTTGGTGATGGTGTATGGCCCATATCAGAGTGGGTGAAGCTAGCGATGGGGTCCAGCAAGGCGTTCCTTCTGAAAATGTAGCCAAACATTGTCGCCGACCTAGAACTTGTGAGAAACTTGATGTTGATCATGGTGATTCCTATACTTAGCATTGGCTCTGTACAATACATCATGGACCCGCTGGAAGATGTGTTGAATGCACTCAATGAAGTTGTTAGCCTTGTCAACTTTGGACTAGACGTGAGTAGATGTTATGCAACCAGCTCACAAAAAGATAGAAAAGATAGATCAACGAATTAGAAATTAGCCTCTTCGAGGGGGAAACCTCCTTTACTTTACAAAAATGTACAATTCTTAGATGATACAAATGATAAAACCTCCTTTCTACATATAGGAGTCTAAGGGGTCATAATATAACTAAAGTCGACCTAACAATTATAATATAACGGTACAAAAATAACAATAGTGGGCTTCTATGGGGCACAATAATAACAATATGGGGACAATAGGGACTCAACAATAACAATAAGGGCTACAATGACAATAGCAATGGGGGAATCACTATTATTATAGGGACCTAACATGCCCCTCTCCTTCAAAAAAGTGTTGTCCTCAACGCTTGAGTAGTTCTGGATGCTTTTGTATAAAATTATCATCCTCCCATGTGGAATC
This sequence comes from Pinus tabuliformis, assembly GCA_031772625.1. Classification (NCBI taxonomy): domain Eukaryota; kingdom Viridiplantae; phylum Streptophyta; class Pinopsida; order Pinales; family Pinaceae; genus Pinus; species Pinus tabuliformis. The sequence goes on from CM062815.1 coordinate 884,207,618, forward strand.
TTCGATGGGTAAGTTCTTCCACTTGATGAGATAAATTGAAATTGATCGATTTCATAGCTATCGAGTTCTTGTTTCTATGACTGCTTCAGGTTCCAATATGATTTTTCCTTCCTCATCAAGTTCTGGCAATATTATTTGAACTGAAAGCTTGTCACCTATAACGTTCTTTAAGCATGAAACACGGAAAACTGGGTGCACTCGGGAAGCTGCAGGAAGATCCAATTTGTATGCCATAGTACCTATCTTTTCCAACACCTTGTACGAACCATAATACTTTGGTGATAATTTATTATCCTTCTTAGCTTTCTTGAGGAACATTTGTTTATATGGTTGTAGTTGTAGGAATACCCAATCACCTACATCGAAACCTCTTTCGTTGCGAATTTGATCTGCCTATTGTTTCATTCTATTCTGTGCCAAAGTGAGGTTATTCTTTAAGAGTTGGAGTACTTGTTGTTGATGCTTGATGTGATATTCCATTGCTTGAACCTTAGAATTTTCTCTTAAATATGATGTGATGGATGGTGGGTGAAATCCATAAAGTGCCATAAATGGGGTCATTTTTGTTGCAGTATGGAAGGAAGTGTTATACCACCATTTAGCCAAAGGCAACCATTTGACCCATTGTGTCTATTTATAAAATACAAGGCAACAAAGATATCCTTCCAAACATTTGTTTACTATCTCAATTTTCCCATCAGATTGAGGATGATAAGATGAGCTATGAGCTAACTGAGTACCATGACAAGAAAATAATTATGTCCAAAAATTTCTAGTGAAAATGGGATCTTTGTCGCTTACAATAATCTTTGTGTTTCCATGTAGCTTTTGAATTGTTTCCATAAATGCAGTAGAAATTGTACTCGCTTTAAATGGATGCGATAATGCAAAAATTTGTGCATACTTGGTAAGTCTGTCAACTACCACCATGATAACACTCTTTCCTTCGGTCTTGGGTAAACCTGCGATAAAATGCATTGAAACCTCCTCCCAAAGTTGGCTTGGAATCGATAAAGGTTGTAATAGACCTGGGGTCTTAATTGTTTCAACTTTATTTTGTTAACTAAATCATAGAGTGAAAAAATTGGGATCCCCCGATTTGAATTCCCTCTACCAAACCGAAAGATAACTAAGTAAATGCAATCTGAAGCTCATAGTGAGGTTCTCTCATCATCACCTAAAACACCTTCATTCATTCCATCCACTTCAACATAAAATCAACCATCCAACTCACAACTCTAGATGATGGTTTAGACTAGTACTGGGGCACAGACCTCCTCTACCCAATCACCTTCAACTACTAGAACATCTTCCTCTACATAGATACCCATTATGGCTCAAATACCATGGAAAAATCGAGGAGTTGTTCGAATGGCAGGACCATTACATCCATTACCTGCGCATCCAATGAAATGGTTGCCAAAATTTAACCCTAATGATGGTCTACTTGTTGAAGAACATATAAAAAATTCTATTTTGTCCATCAATATGAATGCAGTGATAAAAGAAGATGCATTTGTAAGATTATTCCCTTATAATTTACAAGGATAAGTAGGATCGTGGTATTTTTCATTACCATCTGGTTCCATTAATAGTTGGGATGATTTTCGGGAATAGTTCTTAACCAAGTTTGGAGATGACTGATTGATAGCTACTCTTATCAATGATCTCTCCAACTTGAAAGTTGAACTTAGAGAACCGATTAAAGATTTAAATTCACATTTTAATAAGTTATTGAATAAAATCTCGATGACATCCAAGCCCAGTGATGAAGTCTAAAATGAATGGTACATTTCTGCTCTTCCCTCAAACACAACTATTTTTGTCGATAGGGCTACCAAACCAATTTGGATAGAAAATATGAAAGAAGCCATAGCTCTAGAAAAACGCATTTTAGCATTAGAAAAAAAAAATGCATTAGAAGAACGAAAAGCCAAGAAGGTAACTTTTAGGGACGAATCCAAGAAAAAAGCACCTAAAGATCCTTTTGATATTGAAGGTCTACAAAAAGTCCTTAAAACCATGTCTAATAAAATTGTTGACATCAGAAGACAGGTAGTAGAGACTTCCTCAAGGAAACCTTATAGACCTTACAAAAGAAACCCTTTCTCTTATCCAAAGCCTCCAGGCATCATATCAAACATTGAATCAAATGTGGAGGAAGAAGAAGTCTCAACGGCTGAAGAACAAACTGATGACAAAAAAGTGGTCGAATTACAAGGAACGTGGGATTTTATTCTCCCTAATGAAGAAACACAAGAAGAATTACCTATCACAACCAAGAGTGGAAACACTGTTGATTTTCCACAAACAAATCCAAAACAGAAAGCATCAAATCCAGCTCCCAAAGGTAAATTAATAGGTAAGAAATCTTCCTCCAAGGCAACTCAAAACACTCCTCCTCAATCAAATTCTTCACCTTCAGCTAAAAACCTGTTAGTCAATGAAGAAATGGAATAAAACATCATAGAAGATATGAAAAAGACCAGGGCAAATATTACATTCCATGAGCTTAGCATGTTAAAACATCAACAGAAGCTATTGCTCAAATATCTAAAAGCAGTCCCTTCTTCTCCTCTTCCCGTTGTTGTTATCTCATAGGCTTCTCAAGAAATGGGAAGGCCTCCTAATACCTCATTAGATAAAATCCGCTCAACTGATATCGCTCTGATAGGAGGAAGATCCAAATCCCATACTCCATTTCTTTTGGCTTTTGAAATTGTCAATAAAATTCTACAGAATTGTTCAGTTGATTTTGGAGCTTCATCCAACATTCTACCAAGAACAGTTTGTGCAAAATTAAATGTGGAGCCCCAGAAATCTGTTGTTCGTATTGTGCAGTTAGATCAATCTCAAGTCAAAGTTATAGGGGAACTCAATCAAGTCACTATTCGACTCTCATCAAACCCAAAAGCGTGTCAAGTCAATGACATCCTTGCGGATGATATCATGGAATTCTACAGCCTAATCCTCAGTAGAGACTATTTAGAAAAGCTTCATGGCTATTTCGCAACCAACTGGTCCCACATGTGGCTTCCATATAATGGTAAGCTGAATCCAATAATGGTTGACTGAGAGAAACATCAAAAGTATATCGTCACGGAATTGGAGGGAGAAAATGAACCAATCACATACAACAGTAATATCATTGGAAATTACTGAGTTGAATCATTTCTCAGAAATTTTAATGCAAATACTTCACCCTCCTTGAAAAATTCTATTACATCAAAAGTTGAAAGTTACTCTCAAACATATGCTTCTAAATGTATAAATTTTGTAGATAGACGTGTAGTTAAAACTTTATTTTGGAAATAATATCTTGATGGCTCTATATCTAACGATGGAGCTGGAACGAGATTCATATTAGGTAGCCTGGGAGGGGAAAAAAACTATGTTAGCATGCAGACTTGAATTTGAATGCACAAATAACACTGTCGAATATGAAGCATTAGTTCAAGGGATGTATAAAGCTATCAACCTTAATATCAAATATCTTCAAGTATTTGGAGATTCGGAAATTGTAATTAAGCAGGTGAGGAATACTATACACTGCCTCTATGGACACTTGAAACATTATCAATCATTAGTCTAGGACCTCACCTCTCATTTTACAACATTTAACATTTCCCCTATCCCAAGAGTCCAAAATGAAAGTGCCTATCTTTTGGCTAATGTTTCATCCAAACTCATTCCACCAGGAGATTATAGCCCCGATTGCTTTTCTATTGAATTAATTTTTAGGCCTTTATTGCTGACAATATCACCAATTGGCAAGTCTTTAATAATGATCCGGGTATATAATTTTTCTAACATCTAAAGGCTCTTACAACAACCAGATAATTGATGAAGATCAACATGAAATACATCTTAAGCAAGAAACAACTACAAATTCCATGCCTAAATATGTGGTTAAGCTTGAATACTTATATGATATTAAGGACAGTTTCAAGAAACCCACTAACTCAAAGCTTCAAAGTTCAACTTTGAGATTTGAATTAGTTAATCTTGAATCTGACCTTAATCCTCAAAATATCAATCTAGGACTTGGTCTTACGCTAGATGAAACATCAACCTTGTTCATCTATTAAAGAAAAACAAAAATGTTTTTTCTTGGAATTATGAATATATCAATACATGACACTTCCATCATTCAACATACCATTCCCATGATATCTGATGAAAATCCCATGCAACAGAAGTTAAGAAAGATTCATCCAAATTTAGAAAACCAGATCAAATCTGAATTGAATAAGATTCTCAAAGGCAAAAGAATTTTTCCTGTAAGGAATTCAAGGTGGGTTTCTAACCTTGTTCCAGTTAGGAAAAAGAATGGTGATATTCAAATATGTATAGTCTTTCGCAATCATAACAAAGTTTGTGAGAAGGACAACTTCCCCTTACCTCTTATGGAACAGATACTGTGATTAGTTGCAGGCTCAGAGCTCATGTCTTCTTGGATGGATTTTTAGGTTATAATAAGATTCTAGTACATCCAGATGACCGGCTAAAGACTACATTTCGAACCAAATGGGGCACCTATGCCTATCAAAAGATTCCATTTGGATTAATCAATGTTGGTGCAACATTTCAGAGAGCCATGGACATAGCATTCAAAGGTTTGGTGAACAAATCAGTGGTAATTTATTTAGATGACATAGTTGTGTATTCCAAAAAGAGTAGTAATCATTTAAATGATTTAAAACAAATCTTTGAGCATTGTCAGAGGTATGGAATTTCTCTCAACCCTAAGAACTCTTTCTTCGCTTTGAGTAAAGGAAAGTGCCTTGGATTTATCGTATCCAAAGAAGGAATTCTTATCAATCCTAATATGATAAGAGAAATTTCTGAGATCCCTTTACCTCATAACAAAAAATCCATGCAATATTTCCTAGGTTAGATAAATTTTGTTAAAAGATTTGTCCATGACTTTTTGCAAATTGTTCTACCTATCCAATCTATGATTAAGAAAAATTTTGTTTTTAAATGTGGACGTACTGAGCATGAAGATTTTAATTTGATTAAACAAGCAATCATAAATGCTCCCTCTTTAGCAACCTCAAATTTTTCTAACCATTTCATTTTATATACCTTTGCTTCCAAGACATCATATGCAGCTATACTAACACAAGTCAATGATGACAAAGCCAAAGCACCAATTTCTTTTTTTAGCTCCGATTTAGAGGGGGATAAATTAAACTACTCAGATGTTGAAAAACAAGATTTCATTGTTTTCAAATCAATAAAGCATTTCAGACCCGTTCTCCTTAAAACTCATACCAAGATAGTAGTCCCATTCTCAGCAGTGAGAAATCTATTAATGTAAAGAGATGTAGGTGAGAAATGAGCAAATTGGGTAACATCACTGTAATAATATCACGTTGAGATCAGAGCAGCTAAAATTATTAAAGGTCAAAGTTTTTGCAGAATGTTAGTAGGAGCATCCAACTTACCAACACCTCAATATTCAGGAGATGGTATACAAGTAAATGAGGTAAGCCTCAATGACACTAAATCCAAATATGCTGATATTATCTTTTATTTGAAAAGTGGAGATTCCCCTACGGAACTAAGTTGCAAAAGAAAAAGGGCTTTGAGGATAAAAGCTAAGCAATATAAAATCATCAATGATGTGTTCTTTAGGAAAAATTATGATTCCATGTTTTTTAAATGTCTTGAAAATTCTGAGGCAGAAAAGGTTTTGCAGGAACTCCATGATGTACTAGCTGGTGGACATTTTGGAGGAGACACAGCAGCACATAAAATCTTGCATGCTAGCTATTATTGGCCAACCTTATTCAAATATGCACATGAATATGCAAGGAAATGTAAAATTTGTCAGACAACTGCTGGAAGATAGAGGAAACCCGCATTGCCATTGCAGTCAATCAACATTGAATTTCCATTTGAACAATGGGGACTAGACTAATAGGTGAGATCATTCTTCACTCTTCAAAGAAGCATAGCTATATCCTTACATCAATTGATTACTTCATGAAATGGATGGAAGCAATTCCACTTAAGGTAGCCAATTCGGAAAACATCATTGAATTCATCGATCTGTTTATTATTACCAAATTTAGTATACCATATTCCCTCATGTTTGACAATGCATCTTATTTTATAGGCAATGCTATGACAAAATTTGCTCTTAAAAGAGGTTTTAAACTTAAGTATTCTTCTAACTATTATCCTCTGGGAAATGGCTTGGCCGAATAAACAAACAAAAATATCATAAGAATTATTAAGAGAAGCATCGATCAAAGTCAGAAAAATTGGCACAAATCTTTAACATTTGCTCAAATAACATAGAAGGCCTCAATAGCCACTTCTCCGTTTAATTTGGTATATGGGAAAGAGGTTGCCCTCCCTACAAATGTAACCATTCCCTCTCTAGCCCTAGTTCAATTTATTGAAGAAACTCCTTCCTCTTCTATGCAATTAATACAATCACAAATTCTTAAGCTTGAAGAAGAAAGGGAAAAAGCCAAAATCACACATGAACGTCATCAAAAGTTAGTCAAATCATCATTTGATGAGAATCCTATCTGTTCAAAATCCTTTCAGCTTGGAGACTTGGTATTAAAGTGGGATAAAGCACATGAGGAAAAAGGTAAGCATACCAAATTCCAAATAACGTGGCTTGGCCCATTTCAAATTGTGGAACAAATAAGCCCATCAGCCTTTTTATTGCAAGATTTATCAGGCAAAAGAGATTCTCTTCCTTGTAATGGGTAGATTCTGAAAAAATATTTTTCATAGAAGATAACCTCTTCTATCCCTTGTACACTATTGTATTTACCTTTTTAGGAAAATAAAATTTAGATAACATTTACTTTTGGCCTTTACAAATGATAATCTCTTTTATATTTTTACTTTTCGCTTGTATAAGTAGGGATTGTTAAGAAGATGATTTTCACATTTGAAACATAAGGTAAGTTCTATTACTCTGAAATCTGCTTGTTATCTACCAAAATTACTTGTCCTTTGCTAAAAATCAACTTTGTAAAGAAACCTTTGTTCTACCATTAGTCAAGAAAAGTATCTATATCAAAGCAAAGACTCTCCATAGAAACATATCCTTAACTCTAAAATTGTCATCCAGAAACTCTTAAGGAATCAATAGTTGAATTGAGGCTTCTGTGATCCATAATAGTTGAAAGAATAACTTCGGCGTAAATCACATGTAGATAGACATTTGTCGACGGGTTTCGAACCAACTAGTGTGGTTCATCGTCAGGACAAGTTGAAGAAACAGATCAGCTTAGCATGATAAATAGTCTGAGCAGAGTCCCCAACGGCTAAAATGACTAACAGCTAATTTTGACCTTAGGACCCAGGTCTAATTAATATTTATTAATTTAATATTATTATTATTTTTATTATTATTTAAATAATATTAAGATAAATAATAATAAAAATAATAATAATATTAAATTAATAAATATTAATTAGGCCTGGGTCCTAAGGTCAAAATTAGCCGTTAGTCATTTTAGCCATTGGAGACTCTGCTCAGTCTATTTATCATGCTAAGCTGGATCTGTTTCCTCAACTTGTCCTGATGATGAACCACACTAGTTGGTTCGAAACGCGTCGACAAATGTCTGTCTACATGTGATTTACGTCGAAGTTATTCTTTCAACTCTTAAGGAGTTAATTATTCTCCCCATCTAGTACGCTTTTCTCTTTTTAGAGTGTAGTTATAAAATATGCTTAAAATTAAAGGATAAGAGGTCTCATCAAGAGCCGACTTACCATGATCATAGGGAAGTAACAAGATGACATTACCAATACTTCACATCAATATAGGGTAATGGATTAATATTATGTTAATCAAAAGACAAGGGGTCTCATCATGAGCCACCTTGTTCAGTTAAGTTACAACCAATGAATGGAATTGTCAATTTTTGCCACCAAACCAAGACAATGACCTTTAAGGAGAAAAAGTGAAATTTTTAAGAGAAAGGAATTGTTCAGAAAAGAAAGGAAAAGGGAGTAAGTATATGAATCTAAATTTATCTCTAAAAATTGCACTCTTATCTAGATGGGACAAAAAATCATTGGTGGTTAAAAGGTAACCTTGTCGAGGATATGGATGTCTGCTGGCAGCAGAGGCTCTACCTATGACAACAGAGTACATCTAAAAGCTAATTTGCGAGAACCCCTACTTTTATTTTTAAAACCAAGTAATGGCTGATGTAGACAAACGAATTTTCATATTGAAGAGGATAACCAAATGGATGATAATTAGCTAGATTTTGTTTTTATTATTCAGAGAAATGTTACTTATCTTATATTTCATGGGTTTCCTATTTTTCTGAACTATCTTTATTTTGGAAGTTTTTGAAATTTCAAAACACTATCAAAGATAACTGGTTCTTCCAGTGAATCCAATTGTTGTGCTATTCAACAACCCCTCCCCCCCATTTATTAGTTTAATAGCTAATATTCCATTAATAAATGGGGACCCTTAATAAAAACCCTCCAAAAAAATTTTTTAGTAAACTTAGGCACTTTCCTTTGAACTTTTAGGAATAAATCAAGATATCGAGTCAAAACCCTTTGAAAACTAGCAATTCTCTCCTTTTCGCATACCGCTGGACTAAATGTGTTAAAAGAATTATTAACGAACAAAACCCGAGAATTGCGATCAAAATGATCACCACACTTAACTTAGATATCATTGTACCTTTTATTCAAAAACTAAGACCTAAGGCATTTCACATAAAATAAAGCTCTTATCGCAATCACATATCGGCGCTCACAAAGGACACAAACCCACAAATCATATTGAAACATGCGAGACACGATATTGTGATAAGACAAAGCAAACTCATCACATCGTGTCAATTTATTTAAAAAGTCCAATCTTATGAAACACGCAAGCTTCCAAAATGCGATAAATCCTGGACCCGTTTGAAGCCAATGTTATAAATTGAGAGTTAATTCTGCCACGTAGTGAAAAACGCTTTATAAGGTAATTGCTCCATCAATAAAACTACGCTCTAAATGGTAAAGAATATCCTGCTTATCTTGCATCCCACAGAATCCTAATAAACTTCAAGAAAGCACACAATAAAATATGTGATAATGTGATTTGCGATATTGCATCACAATTGCAAAATCAGCATTCTCGCAACTTAGCCCACCACCTTAAAACTTTTCCTTCCAGTTTATGTGATGTGGTACATTAATGAGTAATAAAGGCAACGACAAGGAACCACTAGTGGCTATTTAATATATCCTAATGGCATTTACGTTAAAAAGCGGCTCGACGTGATATGATATATTTTCATCTGCGTTTGATTAAAACTCCCTTCTTGTCACCTTTTCAGGTTATTTGTATCATTCATTCTCATTGTTATTCTTTCTTTTGTTTATCCAATAGCCTCCACTTTGCTCCATTTCAGGAAAAATCCATAGGAAGCATCATTAGAAACAATGGGAAAGAAGGCAAAGGTAGTTGCGTCTGAGAAATAAAAAATGATCCCTCTTTTCTCTGATACTATGTGTAGTAGAGATGGAGGAACTATGACATGGGAGGCTATGTACAACTTTTTAGAAGAGGAGCAGCCCAGGCCATTGGTAAAAAAAGCCACGGCAGGTTCCTAGGAGTCATCTCTTGCCTCCTATATCGAAACGACATGTTCTTTCCTGCACTGCATAGCTGCATAAATAATCCCATACACAGACATGGTCAAATGGGTAATTGATGAGGTAGACATCACATACCGAACATTCAAGAATCACAAGAAAGAGGTCACGGGGTCTTTCTCTGCAGAAAACCTACAACTAATGTACTAGTGACCTAAGCAACAAAAGTTCTACAACAAATAGTTCCTTGAGAAATTTGCTAAAGAAAATGAGGACCTAGTAGATGTCACACAGACCCGGAAATCAAGCAAAGGCAAGCTCAAATGGGATAAAATGGGTATGTACTCTACGACATCCATTTCTCCCCTTCATAGTTTCGCAACATCAATGATGTGTAGATTGTTTGGTAAACCTGATAGCACTAAGTTTTCACCGAAATGGCTCCCATTGATAGATGCAGCAGTAAATGAAACAATAATGAACTAGACCCAAATTTTGTTAGATAATTTGGAAAATACCATTATAGAATATAGCAGAAAAAGAAGTCCCTCTTTAAGGGTTTATCCCCCATTTTTCATGAGTGTTTTTTCAATGAATGCAACATGTTTTAGTTCTAAAGTTCCCAATATGGGATGGAAGTGAACTGTACAAGATCCGCTTCCCATACATATGTACCATACGATTTTATGGGAATCTCAATTTCACCCCCATTTTTATAAAATCTGTGAAGGAGTTATTCTACCCATCCATAAAGAAGTGTATAAGAGAACCACCCCTAGGTTTTCTAAAGAGGCCGAGGTAGATATCTTGCCAGTAGCTAGATGGTTTGGGGAAGAGACCTTTACCTACATCAAAGTGTTTGGGAGCATTGCTTCACCGCATGTTCTCCCATATTATGTCCCCGACAAACTAATGGCCAGAGAAATAGCCTACCAAACAGCAAGGGAAGGCGGATTAAGCAGAGGACTGAAAGAACATAAGAAGGCCATTTGGCCTACATTTTCATTATAATGTGGTGCATTTGTGCTACATGATTTTGGACATGCATGCAAAGAAGCTGAGATTATTAAATCTCTAAAATTAGCTACATTTTTGGGAAGACAGTATGACCCAAACAATAGTGTCAAGGATTTTACTACTATGGTAAAAGTAAAGTAGTTCACCCATCAAGGGGACACCCTTGATGACCTCTTCGTACAAGCAGAAAAATATTCACAAGTGTTTCATTTGGCATCAGTACTTTTAACCCCATTAGACATTAAGGCTTTCCATGTGTATAGGAAAAAGAGATTATTGAAGGTCCCATTAGACCTATTGCAGATTGAACCAATAAGGGATCCAACTCCCAGTGTAAGCTTGGAGGGAAGATCTAAAGAAAACTTTGAAGAAGAAACCCAAGAGAGATCTATGCATGAGTTAGAGCACTCAAAGCAACAATCTAAAAAGGGGGGGGGGGGGGGGGGGGGGGGAACACAAATAAAGAGTCTGAAAAAGACACAGCTGGAACCATAGAAGAGACAGTCGAGCAAACCTCAGCAAAGAAACATCAGAAGTTGCCTCTACATCAAATCAGTCAGGTAAAACCCTAATTATTGGCTTGGAATAGGAATGGGATCAGCTCAACAAAAAGCTTCACACAGATTCAAACCCTGAGAAAATTTTTTAGATACAGACTCCAAAGCAATCCTAGCCCAAGTCAAATCCATAAATGCTAGAGGAAGGAGCTAAGGGCACTCAAGAAGTTGAGATCATTCCTACTACTCCTACTTCATAAATTATTTTGAGAATTGAAGAAATACCTCTGTTAGATGTATTTTATAGTCATACCCACAAAGCTATGGGAAAGAGACAAAGGAAGAAAAGAAAGCCGGACATTGTAGCTATTACGAATCGATAAAATGAACCAATGGACATCGTATGGAAGGACTTGCCCATGGACCCATCTGAAAGTCTCACGAAATTGGCACAATTTGCAGGAGCCTATGCCACATCAACTATTGACAAAGCAACAGAGGTCCAAATGCTGCTCAAAGAAAAGGAACAAAGAATTCTACAGCTAGAACAACAATTAACTCAAGAAAGGTCTAATCAACAAGCATAATTATAGGTAGCCCAGCTCCAAAAGGAATTCGAACAAATGAGAAAACAACATCAGGAAAACTTATTAGAAAGAGATGTGCGGATAAAAGCTATGATAGATGAGTTTAAGGATAATCCACAAATCAATGAGTTCATGAAGGAAGCGATAGGCCTTAATTCCCTACTAATTTAGGAAAAGGAAGTACTTTGCCAGAAAATCTCGCAGATAAGTCCATATTGTGAAACCAGTGATAAGCTAACAAACCAAGTCTGATACATGAGACTTGAGTATGATGAAATCCATTAAAGTTTTTCTGACTTTATCACCTAGCAAGAATCATAGGATGGGAGAAGGGCTGACCTGCCAAAGCTGGAGGAATCTCATAAGGACATCTTGTTCATGGATTGGGATTCTTAGTTGAAACAAGTGGAAAGGGCAACAACGATAGCAACGATAGTAGTAAATAGCATAATAGAAGCCGTCAAAGAAAATCTTCATGGTGCCAATCTTGTTACGGAATGCATACCAGTATTTCTTCCAAATGTAAAATAGTTATAGTAGCAATGGAGACAGGCCACAGAGGAAAAGGAGGAGGTAATGAGACAAGTAAACAGGTTGAATTGGGAAGCATACTGGTAGTTTTTAGTGAAACCACAGAGTCAATGGATGACCTTGAGGTGCTTAACAACCTCTACACAAAAGATGGTTCCAACACTAATAGATGCCATATTTGCTGGGCAGTTAAAATCTAAAATTGGCCAACCGATATTTGCGATCTTAAAGATCAAGTTAAAAGGAATTAGTCATTTAATTTATTTTTCTTTTATTTTTATTTTGCATATTATGAGGAATGCCATTTAAACCTCCTCAGCTATTTTTGTAATAATCTGTTTTAAGACATACAGTTTAGTATTTAAACCCCTCTCATGTATTTAGAGAGGGGTCCATAAATTTTATCAAGAACGTTCTTCAAAACATTGCACTTCTGTACTTTTGGGGAGGTTTTGATGAAATGAATGGAGTATGATCTATTTTCTTTAAAACATCTAGCATGCTCTACTAAAATGCACTTTTGTACTCTTAGAATGTGTTGGATTGATTGAAATTGGGTTAATATTGCCGAAGCACATGAGCATGAATTATCATACATGGTACTTTTATCTCATGATATGTTTTATTTATGTATCAAGCCATACTTCTTCTTTCAATTGTTTTATGTACAAAATTCTGAATTATAGTTTAGCATTATTGCACTTTTGTAGGATGTTATCTCTAATTTTATTTTGAATACGTAAACAATTTTATATGCGATATATTTCTCTCAATCATTTTTTCTAACTATTTATCCAAAATTATTATTGTTAAATGATTTAACTTCTTATTGTAGTTGTATAATATTTATTACCAATTTTTGTAAGATATCATTGTAGATCATGTTGGGTCCCTATAATACTAGTGATTACCCCATTACTATTGTAGTTATACCCCCTATTTATATTGTTGTGCCCCTATTACCCCCATATTGTTATTTCTGTGCCCCATAGAATCCCTCTATTGTTATTTTTGTGGCTTTATATTATTATTGTTAGGTCGGCTGGATTATATTGTGACTCCTTAGACTCCTATATATAGAAAGGAGGTTTTGTCATTTGTATCATCCAAGAATTGTTCATTTATGTAATGTAAAGGAGGTTGCCCCCTTGAAGAGGCTGAATTCTAAGGCGTGGATCTCTCTTTTCTATCTTTTTGTGAGCTGGTTTCATAACATTTGGTATCAGAGCTTTGGATTCTAGGGTTTCGCTGCTCCAAACAGGTCATCGTGGCATTTTCGCTATAACTTTTTTTCTGTGACGTTTCAGAAGTCGTAAAAAAAAAGCTTTGAGAAGAAATCGCGCTGCACCTTGGGTCCGAATTTCAGGGCCTTTCGCGTGATATTTGCGGAGATATGATCTGAGGAAGTTGGTCTTTTTGCAGACTCGTGAATTACATTCAAAACAGGTGACCTGGGGAAAATCGTCATAACTTTCTCTCTGGGGATCGGATTGAAATTTTGTAAGAAGGTACAGAAAGAGGACGGACTGTAATTTCTTGTATGTATGTTTTAGATTGAAAGGTTGAAACAAGGACTCGTGGCACGTCGTACAAGTTCGCTCTACTGAACCAGTCTAAAAGCAAGTCACTGTGGGAGATTTCACATAACTCTTCTTTGGAGAATCCAATTTGGCTCAGACTTATGTCATTGGAAAGAGGACGCAGAAGGCTACTACAGGTAGCAATTTCAGAATTGGATGATCTGAAATTACAGAGATACATCAGATTCAATATCAGGCTTCTATAAAGTGAAAAAAGGTGTTTAGTTTTTTTTAAATTTTTGTGTAAGCTTGGTTTCACGGAATTCAAAGGGCATAGTAAAGAATTATTATCGGTAACTGATGCCCCGAGGAAAGAAAATGCAAACACCTAGTAAGGAACCTGAAAGCTCTAGCATGACTCATGAAGAAGAGGAAGAAATGCTACATGATATATCAAAATTACAAGAACAAGTGCAACAAATGTCACGCTCACAAAAGCTAACAGAAGCTAAGGTAAATGGCGTGGAATCTAAGATAAAGGGCATGGAAGCTAAGATGGAGGATTCAATGGCAAATTTGAAGATATATTTGAAGACAGACATGGAAGAATTGAAGAAGTTGCTACAAGAAAGGGTCACTAATGGTGAAAAGGTAGTAAAGGAAACTCATGATGAGAAAAAAAGAAATGTTAATCATGATTCCATAGACTCTAATGTTGGATCGAAGAATCACCATGTTCCAAAAATTGATATGAGGAAGTTTGATGGAAAGGATCCCGCCACATGGATATTAAAGATGGAGCAATTCTTCGATCTCAATAATGTGCAAAACACACAAAAGGTACGTATGGCAACTTTATATTTGGAACCAAATCAGTTTGTATGGTATCAATGGCTTTGTTCTCGTAAAAAATTTATCACTTGGGCAATTTTTACGGAAGAATTGATAGCACATTATGAGGATACAAAAAGCAACACTTTTTTTAGCCAATTGATAAGTCTCAAACAAAAGGGTTCAATAATGGAGCACATTGAGGAGTTCCAAAAATTGAACATAAGGGTAAAAGATATTCCAGAGGAGCATAGGATTGATGTGTTCATAGGGTCTTTAAAGGATAATATCCAACATGATGTGCGCCTTTGGGAACCTGATTCATTAGAGAAGGCATTCAGGTTAGCAAGAAAAATGGAAAGCAAAATTATGGAAAGTAGGAAGCATACCATTCACAACTATAAAGATGGAGTGTTGTTACCCATAGTCTTCCACAACCTACAAGGTTGACACCACAATAATTGGAAGAAAAAAGAGCAAAAGGGCTTTGTTACAATTGTGATAGAAATACACAAAAGGTCATAAGTGTGCTGAGAAGAAATTATTCTACATAGATTGTGAAGAGGAAGAAGAAAAGGAGCAAGAAAGGTCAAAAGAAGAGGATATATTCCAGGAACAAAGCCTAGATGAAGAACAAATAAATCCGACCATATCTTGTAATGCATTGGCGGGAATTACCACTCCTCAAACCATCAAGATAGAAGGACAAATCAAGAAGAAAAAGGTAATAGTGTTGATTGATTCAGGAAGCACCCACAATTTTATTCATTGTAGGGTAGCAAAAGAATTGAATTGCTTCCTATATCCAGCACCAGAGTGTCAAGTGATGATTGCAAATGGAGGAACAATAAATTGTTCTGGAAAGTGCCATAATATCAAGCTATCCATGGGAGAATATGTATTGACTAGCCCAATGCTTTCCATTCCAATGGGAGGTGTTGATGTTGTACTAGGAGTCCAATGGCTACAATCCTTGGGTACAATAGCTTTTAATTTTCAAGAACTTTTCATGAAATTTTCTGTGGAAGGAAAGGAAGTTGAATTAAGGGGTATTGCAGGGAAACCAGGAAAGATAATCAGCTCTAATGGCATGACAAAGCTTCTAAAAAAGGAGCAAAGAGGTGTAATTGCACAATTATGTTCGCTAGATGTTTCCACATTGGAATCATCTATTTCTCCAGATCTCCAAAAAGTCCTGGACAATCATTCCAAGGTATTTGAGACTCCCAAAGGTCTCCCACCTATGCGTGATCATGATCATGCTATTCATCTGATTCCAGGAAGTGTTCCTCCAAACATCAGGCCGTACAGATATCCATATGTCCAAAAAAGTGAAATTGAACGTATGGTTGCAGAAATGCTAGAGGCTGGTATAATTCAACCGAGTCAAAGTTCTTTCTCAGCTCCAGTAGTATTGGTGCACAAGAAGGATGGATCATGGCGCATGTGTCCAGATTATAGGGAGCTCAACAAGCTCACTATTAAAGATAAGTTCCCCATTCCTGTTATTGATGAATTACTGGATGAATTGCATGGATCAATTTACTTCACCAAGTTGGATCTTCGTTCGGGATATCATCAAATTAGAATGAAGATTGAAGACATTCCGAAAACGGCATTTAGAACTCATGAGGGTCATTATGAATTTTTGGTCATGCCTTTTGGCCTTACCAATGCACCTTCAACATTTCAAGGTTTGATGAATTCAATTTTCAAACCATTCCTTAGAAAATTTGTGTTAGTATTTTTTGATGATATACTAATCTACAACAAGTCTTGGAAGGATCATGTTGAACATGTTGACAGGGTGTTACAACTATTGGAGGAGAAACAATTATATGCAAAAAGATCCAAATGTTTCTTTGGAGTCCAGGAGGTGGAATATTTGGGTCATATTGTATCTCATGAAGGAGTTAAGGTAGACCCTAGCAAAATTAAAGCCATTAAGGAATGGAAAATTCCCACATCCATAAAGCATCTGCGAGGATTTCTTGGGTTGACAGGGTATTATCGCAAGTTTGTTAAGAATTATGGGAGAATAGCAGCACCTCTAACAACATTATTGAAGAAAGATTCATTTTCATGGACTTCGGAAGCAACAAAGGCCTTTGAAAATCTTAAAGAGGCAATGTGCCAAGCACCGGTCTTAGCTACACCGGACTTCACAAAAACCTTTATTGTGGAATGTGATGCTTCAGGAAATGGAATTGGTGCTGTTCTAATGCAAGATGAAAGACCCATTGCTTTTGAAAGTCGTCCAATCAAGGGAAAGTTTTTAAGCAAAGCTATTTATGAGAAGGAAATGTTGGCAATACTCCATGCACTTAAGAAATGGCGACCCTACCTAATGGGAAGACACTTCAAGGTAAAAACGGATCATGATAGCCTTAAATACTTTTTAGAACAAAGATTATCCTCTGAAGAGCAACAAAAGTGGGTCACAAAGATGTTGGGTTATGACTTTGAAATCATCTACAAAAAAGGGAAGCAAAATGTGGTGGCAGATGCACTCTCAAGAAAGGATGAGGATGTGGAAGCATTGTTGTGTGCCATTTCTATTATCCAACCAGATTGGATAAACGAAGCAAGGGAGGAATGGAAGAATGACGAAGAAGTGTGGGCACTTATTCAAAAGCTACAACAAGATTCCAGTACTTCTGATACATTTAGCTGGCAAAATGATTCGTTATGGTACAAAGATCGCTTATACCTCTGTAAGAATTCCCAGCTAAAACAAAAGATTCTTATGGAATTGCACACTTCTCCCTTAGGAGGGCACTCAGGATTTTTAAAAACTTACCACAGGGTTAAGAAGGAATTTTTTTGGGATGGCCTTAAATCAGATATTCAAAAGTTTGTGGCGGAATGTTTGGTTTGCCAGCAAAATAAAGTTGAAACAATTAAGACACCAGGTCTATTACAACCTTTATCCATTCCAAGCCAACGTTGGGAGGAGGTTTCAATGGATTTTATCACAGGTTTACCCAAGTCTGAGGGAAAGAGTGTCATCATGGTGGTAGTTGACAGACTTACCAAGTATGCACACTTTTGTGCATTATCACATCCATTTAAAGCCAGTACAGTTTCTACTGCATTTATGGAAACAATTCAAAAGCTACATGGAAACCCAAAGATTATTGTAAGTGACAGAGATCCCATTTTCACTGGAAATTTTTGGACAAAATTATTTTCTTGTCTTGGTACTCAGTTAGCTCATAGCTCATCTTATCATCCTCAATCTGATGGGCAAACTGAGATAGTAAACAAATGTTTGGAAGGATATCTTCGTTGCTTTGTATCTGATAAACAGACACAATGGGTCAAATGGTTGCCTCTGGCTGAATGGTGGTATAACACTTCCTTCCATACAACAACAAAAATGACCCCATTTATGGCACTTTATGGGTATCAACCACCATCCATCACATCATATTTAAGAGAAAATTCTAAGGTTCAGGCAGTGGAACATCACATCGAACATCAGCAACAAGTCCTCCAACTCTTAAAGGATAACCTCGTGTTGGCACAAAATAGAATGAAACAACAGGCAGATCAACATCGCAGTGAAAGAAGTTTTGATGTAGGTGATTGGGTATTCCTACGGCTACAACCATATAAGCAAATGTCCCTAAAGCAAGCTAAGAAGGATAATAAATTATCACCAAAGTATTATGGTCCGTACAAGGTGTTGGAAAAGATTGGTACTATGGCATACAAATTGGAGCTTCCTGCAGCTTCTCGATTGCACCCAGTTTTCCATGTTTCATGTTTAAAGAAGGTTATAGGTGACAAGCTCCCAATTCAAACAATATTTCTAGAACTTGACGAGGAAGGAAAAATTATATTGGAACTGGAAGCAATCACAGAAACAAGAACTCGACAGCTACGAAATCGATCAATTTCAGAGTATCTTATCAAGTGGAAGAACTTATCCGCTGAAGATTCCACATGGGAGGATGAGAATTTTATGCAGAAGTATCCAGAACTGCTCAAGCGTTGAGGACAACACTTTTTTGAAGGAGAGGGGCATGTTGGGTCCCTATAATACTAGTGATTACCCCATTACTATTGTAGTTATACCCCCTATTTATATTGTTGTGCCCCTATTACCCCCATATTGTTATTTCTGTGCCCCATAGAATCCCTCTATTGTTATTTTTGTGGCTTTATATTATTATTGTTAGGTCGGCTAGATTATATTGTGACTCCTTAGACTCCTATATATAGAAAGGAGGTTTTGTCATTTGTATCATCCAAGAATTGTTCATTTATGTAATGTAAAGGAGGTTGCCCCCTCGAAGAGGCTAAATTCTAAGGCGTGGATCTCTCTTTTCTATCTTTTTGTGAGCTAGTTTCATAACAGATCGCATATTGTATTTAATTCTCGGGTATATCTATAGTTAAATAGTGTTAAATTAGGATATTATGTGTTTATTAGTTAGATTAGATTACACTTAGTTCTATCATTTTCACATTACATCATATATCACCCCACCAACACTATCAAATTATTTTCTAGGAAACTGATGCCACTATCCCTAGCCAGAGCCACTACACCAAACAGAAAATGAGTTGCTAACCAAGGTCCTGACTAGGTGGTTTTCCCCCATGTTTTCGCAACGATTTTCGACGCTTCAAGAGAATGTAATAGAAACAATCCAAAACGTAGGTACACGAATCCATTGACGACGTTTAGGTGACTATATACCCTTTTGTGATAAATTCCACAAAGGGAAAGAAACAAGGAGTTTTTGATACTACTACCATAGATACTATGGGCTTCAATCAAATAACAATACAAGTTCCCCACTCTCCACTTCAGTCCACAAGATCGTTATCTTCTAGGTCATGTTCGTGGCCATGAAAACCAATGAATTCAATACTATATTTAATACAATCTTTGTCTTTGGATTTCGAGAATTTATGAGCTTTGGATCTGAGAATGTCACTGTTGTCACGCCAAGAAACTCTCCTAGGTTATAGCTCGAAGATGTTTGGGAACATTATAAATTCAACTTATTGTTGCAAATGGATGAATGGAAGGAATGATGCTTGTTCAAGCCAGATAACCACTTCTACTTTGCTTGAATCTAGACATGGGTGAACGCCCCCAGACTACAAGGCTTTAGACCACCAATTACTCATAGTTTAAGGATTTAGGTGAATATGGAGAATACTGACCACACCAGCAGATGCACAGGACCCTGTGATGGCCGACTGCAACCCGTAAATAGGTTTGCAAATCTAATTACCCAATGCACAGACAGGATGGCAGCTCTCTGGCACTAGTTAAAAAGAAACCTGAATAATTCATTCACTGATACATACAAGACTTTAACACAGAGGTAGGATGACAACTCCTCTAATGCTAAACATCAGGAGTTCAAGAAAACATCATATCAGGCACAGCCTGGAACGGAAGAGAAATTGAAAGTGAGCAATTAACAGAAAAAGAAGCTTGTATTAACTGAAAATGAAGACGAGATGCTGCAAGTATCAAAATAGTTACAGTCTCCAGAAGTTGAACCTTACATCAAAACAACAACCATCAACCCTAATTACGTCTTTTTTCTAGGTATATATAGAGTTTGAATACAAAGGCACTTGGCCATTCTATGTATGGATGGGTCATAATTGACCACCAACTGCTTTAACTACTTGGTGGAGTCTCTGGTGCGTTTACTTGCTTCAGTGGATAATTGTGATTTTTTTCTGCGCCCTCGTGTCCTCTTAGGTGGTTGGAGTGTCGAATGGAATGAATTCCCATAAATGTTAAATGCATTTACCTGATCGAGCTCTGTCCCTTTCCTTTCCTTTTCTGTCTCTTGAATGCTATTGTTGAGTAACCACTGCAAACAGTACCGAAAACTGGTCATCTTCATCCTTTGGGCGCTCGAAACAGTTGACGTACGTGGACTACATAGCGAGTGGAATAGTCGGGTGGAGTGATATCGACCGTCAGATCGGGTGGATACACAGTGGAGATGAATCAACAGGGATGTCGGAGGAGGAAGAAGTGGGATGATCGTGGGCCATTGGATCTCTGGTAGACAGATCCAATGGTCATCGGGTTTTGAAGATGTGCGGCGCTTATCGGGCGAGAATGGAGGTTTTGGCGGTAGGCGGTATTGATTGCACCACCTTTGGACACTGAGTAGTAAAAGTACAATGGTGTGCAATCTCCTCAGGGCATGATGCGTGGCAGCGTAAACTTATCTCCCCCGCGCGTTAACATCTCGACGATTTGAGGGTGCGGGGAGAGCGAACACTATCCGATCGTGATGAGGGTGATCAGATAGTAGGGAATCAATCAAGCAGTTTTTCATTGGATGTGACAGGGGACCGTTGGATCGGGGTGCAGCAATCAACGACTAAGATTAAAGGTGGTGAAGGATTATTGGAGCGCGAGGTCTGATGAATATGGACTTATGGGGCTTAAGTTTTGTACTCAAGGCTTGGAGAAACAAGGGTTTATGCCGGGTTTTGGAGAAAAACGGAGATAGCAGGGTTAAGAGAGAGTATGCGGAGTTGAAGGAGAAGAAGGAAGGTAACTGTTGTGAGCTCTCTTTTGAGCATAATCAACCTGACCAAGATTATATTTAGCTTTCAAAGGACCATAGTTATAACATAGTTAACACTAACTCCTTCTGGGAATGATATCCTCTCTGTGAGGTCTCAAGAACTGCAGATCATTGCCTGGGCTATGAAAACTTTCCTAGTGTTCCATTGGGCATGGAGTCTAACTAAGCCTACACTAAAAATTGATAATGTAACATATTTACAATCTTAAGGCCTAAATACCTTAAACAACATAAATTTTCAAAAATCGGCCATTAACTGGGCCATCAAAAACTGTCTCTCCTTCCATACTTTGCAGCATGAAAGTATTGTTCCTTTGGATCTGAGAAATGATAAAAGGCCTTGTCCAGAAAGCATAAAACTTTCCATGGTTTCCTTTCTTCTCTTTCAGTGCATCCCACTCCAGAACCAAATCTCCAACCTGAGAATTATTTGTTTTTGTCCTTTTGTCAAAAGCTTCCTTGATCTTCTTTTGATGTGCTGCAGACTTTTCAACCAACTATTCTCTAATTTGATGTACCTCTGCTAAATCAGTGATCCTTTTTGCCATGTCTTCTTCCTCATTCTCTCTTCTTGCAAGAACTTTGCCATAGGGAGAGTTAACTGAATTGGGAATACAACCTCAGTGCCATATACCAGCTTGAATGGACGATTCCCTGTGGATTTCTTGGTGGTCACTCTGTCAGCCAACAGTGCATACTTGAGCTTAGAACCCCAATTCTTCTTGTTGTCTTCCAACAGCTTCTTAATTATCCTTATCAGGATTTTGTTGGAAGATTCTGCTAGACCATTGCCTTGAGGGTAGTATGAGGTGGAATGAACCAGTTTAATGCCCATTGAATTACACATGTCCACCAATTCCTTTTCCCTAAAGGCTGCTACATTGTCTGTGACTAATTTATGTGGACAACCAAATCTGGTGAAGATATTCTCTGTCAAGAACCTCATGACCACATGATGATCAACATTTCTGGTAGGGATTGCTTCAATCAATTTAGTGAATTAATCTGTGGCTACTAGGATCCATCTGTGCTGGCTACTGGAATGTGGATTGATTTCTCCAATGAAATCCAAGCCCCACTGCTGAAAAGGGCCACTAGCATGTATGGGTTTTAAGGGCAGGGACTTCAATTGTTGTTTCCCTTCAAATATTTGGCACTTGTCACATGATTTAACAAATGAAAAGACATCAGAAAATAAGGTATGCCAATAGTATCCAACTCTGAGGATCTTATAGGTTGTAGTTTTCCAATAGTGATGTCCTCCACATCTGTTGGAATGTAACTGCTGCATAACCTCCATGGATTGTTCTTTGTCCAGACATCTCAAAAGAATCCCAGAGGGGTCCCTCCAATAGAGCAGATTTTTGTGAATGTAGTATTTAGCTACTCTGAGCTTAATAGTTCTGGCTTGGATTGAACTAAGACCTGGAGAAATTTCTAGCTTCAGCAAGAATTGAGCTATTGCAGAGTACCAATCACAAGAAGCTAGATTTTCTGCCAATGACTGATTTTTCCTTGGTTCAACTGTTTCTTCTTCTATCTGACCATATTTTGAAATCATACTTATCAAATTCATGTCCAGCATTCTGCAATTTTCTTCAGCCATTAATCTGGCAAGGCCCTGACCTCTGACAAGCTTGGTGGGCTTCAATTCTATGTTAAATTCAATCAGCTTTACAATCCTTCTAACCCTTCTTCCATTAGCATCTGGCTACGTTAGGACATATTTTATTGAAGCAGAAGGTACATATGCAATTATCTTAGAATGCAGAATGTAAATTCTGAAAGCTTTCAAGAAATTATAAGAGCATATGCTTGTTTCTCAATGATATCATACCTCAGCTCAACATCCCTTAATGTTCTGTTGAAAAATGCCACTGGATGTAATAAAACTGTTGCAAGGGTGTCACCAGAGGCAAACGAGAATATATGGAACTCCTTGCTGTAATCTGGACTTCTTAAAGTAGGAGCTTCCATAATAGCTTTCTTAATAAACTCAAAGGATCTTCTTGCTAAATCAGTCCATTTGATCTCTGACCCCTTTCTCAACATGGAGGTAATATGCTTTACAAGTTTTGGAAAATTTGGGATAAACCTCCTCACAAAATTTATCTTGCCCAGAAAGGACTGGATATCCTTATTTGATCTCGGGACAAATAGGGTCTGTATTGCTCTTACTCTTTCTGGGTCAATTTTGACACCTGCAGCAGAAACAATATGTCCTAACAGCTTGCCTTATTCTAAAGAAAACTGTGATTTTTTAGGATTAACTAAAATCCCAAACCTTCTACACTTCAAGAACACTTTCTTCAAATGCCACAAATGGTCTTGATGGCTACTGGAGTACACTGTTATATCATCTAGGTAGATAAGGACAAACTTATCCTTGTCTCCCACAAACATTATATCCATAGCTCTCTAAAAGGTGGCTCTAGCATTCATCAGTGCAAAAGGCATCTTGGAATACATAAAAGTGCCCCAAGGAGTGATGAATACAGTCTTTTCTTGATCATCTGGATGTACAACGACTTGAATATACCCTGAAAATCCATCTAGGAAAGACATCACTTTGGCCCCTGATACCTTCTATAGAAAATGCTCCACCTTGGGTAGAGGATAATTGTCTTTCTTGGAGCATTTGTTTAAGTTTCTGAAATCAACACAAAGCCTAATTTCTCCACTTTTCTTCCTCACCACTACCAAATTGGCTACCCATTTTGAATATCTGAGAGGGACTATGATTTTGGCAGCCAATAATTTCTTGATTTCTTTCTCAATCAATGGGAGGAGCAAAGAAATTATTGGTCTCAGCTTCTATTTGAAAGGGATTGTGTCTTTCTCTAAAGGAATTTTATGCTGGATGATTTTTTGTCATATGTTTTCAGGTCACTATATTCCTAGGCAAAAACATTAGCAAATTGCTTCATTAGATTGCAGTACTCAGAACTTTGGACAACAGATAGGTGTGTGGACAGATTTATATATCTTGGATGATCTAGACTCGCTATGTCATGCTTACAGACTACAAATTGGTCTTCGTTTTGGGCAGCCTTATAAGGCACATCATTCTGGTCAAACAAATTTTCTAAAGGAACTAAGCCTTTAGGTATAATATTGGTGGGCAGTTGGACAATGCTATCGTTGCTAATTTTTTTTCGAAGCTGGGACTGGGGATTTTCTTCCAAGGCTTCATTCTCTTGGTCAATTTTCATTTCAGAGAATTCATCAATGACTTGAAGAAACCTATTCACTTCATCATCATCTTCAAACACTTTCCAATGCTGGACATTATCAGGCAAGGATGGTATGTTGGGTCCCTATAATACTAGTGATTACCCCATTACTATTGTAGTTATACCCCTTATTTATATTGTTGTGCCCCTATTACCCCCATATTGTTATTTCTGTGCCCCTTAGAATCCCTCTATTGTTATTTTTGTGGCTTTATATCATTATTGTTAGGTTGGCTGGATTATATTGTGACTCCTTAGACTCCTATATATAGAAAGGAGGTTTTGTCATTTGTATCATTCAAGAATTGTTCATTTATGTAATGTAAAGGAGGTTTCCCCCTCGAAGAGGCTGAATTCTAAGGCGTTGATCTATCTTTTCTTGAGCTGGTTTCATAACATTTGGTATCAGAGCTTTGGATTCTAGGGTTTCGCTGCTCCAAACAGGTCATCGTGGAATTTTCGCTATAACCTTTTTTTCTGTGACGTTTCAGAAGTTGCAAAAAAAACCCATTTGATAAGACATCGCGCTGAACCTTGGGTCTGAATTTCAGAGCATTTCGCGCGATATTTTCGGAGATATGATCTGAGGAAGTTGGTCTTTTTGCAGACTCCTGAATTACATTCAAAATAGGTGACCTGGGGAAAATCGTCATAACTTTCTTTCTGAGCATTAGATTGAAATTTCGTAAGATGGTACAGAAATAGGACGGACTGTAGTTTTCTTGTATATATCTTTCAGAGTCAAAGGTTGGAATAGCGACACGTGGCACTTCATACAAGTTCGCTCTACTGAACTAGTCTATAATCAAGTCACTGCGGGAGATTGTGCATAACGCTTTCTTGGAGAATCAGATTTGGATCAGACTAGTGGCATTGGAAAGAGGACATAGAAGGCTACTACAGGTCACAGGTTCAGAACTGGATGATTCGAAATTACAGAGATACGTCAGATTCAATATCAGGTTTCTACAAAGTAAAAAATATGTGTGTAGTTTTTTTTTAATTTTTGCATAAGCTTGGTTTGAAGGAATTCAAAGGGCATAGTAAAGCATTATTATCGGTAACTGATGCCCCGAGGAAAGAAAATGCAAACACGTAGTAAGGAACCTGAAAGCTCTAGCATGACTCATGAAGAAGAGGAAGAAATGCTACATGATATATCAAAATTACAAGAACAAGTGCAACAAATGTCACGCTCACAAAAGCTAACAGATGCTAAGATAAATGGCGTGGAATCTAAGGTAAATGGCGTGGAATCTAAGATAAATGGCATGGAAGCTAAGATGGATGATCTGAAGACAGATTTGAGGACAGATTTGAAGACCGACATGGCAGACTTCAAGACAGATTTGACAAATTTTCTACAAGAAATACTTACTAATGGTGAAAAGGTTGTAAAGGAAACTCATGATGTGAAAAAAAGAAATGTTAATCATGATTATAGACTCTAATGTTGGATCGAAGACCCACCATGTTCCAAAAATCGATATGAGGAAGTTTGATGGCAAGGACCCCGCCACATGGATATTACAGATGGAGCAGTTCTTCGATCTCAATAATGTGCAAAACACACAAAAGGTACGTATGGCAACTTTATATTTGGAACCAAATCAGTTTGTATGGTATCAATGGCTTTGCTCTCGTAAACAATTTATCACTTGGGCAATTTTTACGAAAGAATTGATAGCACATTATGAGGATACAAAAAGCAACACTTTTTTTAGCCAATTGATAAGTCTCAAACAAAAGGGTTCAATAATGGAGCACATTGAGGAGTTCCAAAAATTGAACATAAGGGTAAAAGATATTCCAGAGGAGCATAGGATTAATGTGTTCATAGGGTCTTTAAAGGATAATATCCAACATGATGTGCGCCTTTGGGAACCTGATTCATTAGAGAAGGCATTCAGGTTAGCAAGAAAAATGGAAAGAAAAATTATGGCAACTAGGAAGCATACCATTCACAACTATAAAGATGGAAGTGTTGTTGCCCATAGTCTTCCACAACCTACAAGGTTGACACCACAACAATTGGAAGAAAAAAAAGCAAAAGGGCTTTGTTACAATTGTGATAGCAAATACACAAAATGTCATAAGTGTGCTGAGAAGAAATTATTCTACATAGATTGTGAAGAGGAAGAAGAAAAGGAGCAAGAAAGGTCAAAAGAAGAGGATATATTCCAGGAACAAAGCCTACATGAAGCGCAAATAAATCCGACCATATCTTGTAATGCATTGGCGGGAATTACCACTCCTCAAACCATCAAGATAGAAGGACAAATCAAGAAGAAAAATGTAATAGTGTTGATTGATTCAAGAAGCACCCACAATTTTATTCATTGTAGGGTAGCAAAAGAATTGAATTGCTTCCTATATCCAGCACCAGAGTGTCAAGTGATGGTTGCAAATGGAGGAACAGTAAATTTTTCTGGAAAGTGCCATAATATCAAGCTATCCATAGGAGAATATGTATTGAATAGCCCAATGCTTTCCATTCCAATGGGAGGTGATGATGTTGTACTAGGAGTCCAATGGCTACAATCCTTGGGTACAATAGCTTTTAATTTTCAACAACTTTTCATGAAGTTTTCTGTGGAAGGAAAGGAAGTTGAATTAAGGGGTGTTACAGGGAAACCAAGAAAGATAATTAGCTCTAATGGCATGACAAAGCTTCTAAAAAAGGAGCAAAGAGGTGTAATTGCACAATTATGTTCGCTAGATGTTTCCACATTGGAATCATCTATTTCTCCAGATCTCCAAAAAGTCCTGGACAATCATTCCAAGGTATTTGAGACTCCCAAAGGTCTCCCACCTATGCGTGATCATGATCATGCTATTCATCTGATTCCAGGAAGTGTTCCTCCAAACATCAGGCCGTACAGATATCCATATGTCCAAAAAAGTGAAATTGAACGTATGGTTGCAGAAATGCTAGAGGCTGGTATAATTCAACCGAGTCAAAGTTCTTTCTCAGCTCCAGTAGTATTGGTGCACAAGAAAGATGGATCATGGCGCATGTGTCCAGATTATAGGGAGCTCAACAAGCTCACTATTAAAGATAAGCTCCCCATTCCTGTCATTGATGAATTGCATGGATCAATTTACTTCACCAAGTTGGATCTTCGTTCGGGATATCATCAAATCAGAATGAAGATTGAAGACATTCTGAAAACGGCATTTAAAACTCATGAGGGTCATTATGAATTTTTGGTCATGCCTTTTGGCCTTACCAATGCACCTTCAACATTTCAAGGTTTGATGAATTCAATTTTCAAACCATTCCTTAGAAAATTTGTGTTGGTATTTTTTGATGATATACTAATCTACAGCAAGTCTTGGAAGGATCATGTTGAACATGTTGAGAAGGTGCTACAACTATTGGAGGAGAAACAATTATATGCAAAAAGATCCAAATGTTTCTTTGGAGTCCAGGAGGTGGAATATTTGGGTCATATTGTGTCTCATGAAGGAGTTAAGGTAAACCCTAGCAAAATTAAAGCCATTAAGGAATGGAAAATCCCCACATCCATAAAGCATCTACGAGGATTTCTTGGGTTGACAGGGTATTATCGCAAGTTGGTTAAGAATTATGGGAGAATAGCAGCACCTCTAACAACATTATTGAAGAAAGATTCATTTTCATGGACTCCGGAAGCAACAAAGGCCTTTAAACATCTTAAAGAGGCAATGTGCCAAGCACCGGTCTTAGCTACACCGGACTTCACAAAAACCTTTATTGTTGAATGTGATGCTTCAGGAAATGGAATTGGTGTTGTTCTAATGCAAGCTGAAAGACCCATTGCTTTTGAAAGTCGTCCAATCAAGGGAAAGTTTTTAAGCAAAGCTATTTATGAGACGGAAATGTTGGCAATACTCCATGCACTTAAGAAATGGCGACCCTACCTAATGGGAAGACACTTCAAGGTAAAAACAGATCATGATAGCCTTAAATACTTTTTAGAACAAAGATTATCCTCTAAAGAGCAACAAAAGTGGTTCAAAAAGATGTTGGGTTATGACTTTGAAATCATCTACAAAAAAGGGAAGCAAAATGTGGTGGCAGATGCACTCTCAAGAAAGGATGAGGATATGGAAGCATTGTTGTGTGCCATTTCTATTATCCAACCAGATTGGATAAACGAAGCAAAGGAGGAATGGAAGAATGACGAAGAAGTGTGGGCACTTATGCAAAAGCTACAACAAGATTCCAGTACTTCTGATACATTTAGCTGGCAAAATGATTTGCTATGGTACAAAGATCGCTTATACCTCTGTAAGAATTCCCAGCTAAAACAAAAGATTCTTATGGAATTGCACACTTCCCCCTTAGGAGGGCACTCAGGATTTTTAAAAACTTACCACAGGGTTAAGAAGGAATTTTTTTAGGATGGCCTTAAATCAGATATTCAAAAGTTTGTGGTGGAATCTTTGGTTTGCCAACAAAATAAAGTTGAAACAATTAAGACACCGGGTCTATTACAACCTTTATCCATTCCAAGCCAATGTTGGGAGGAGGTTTCAATGGATTTTATCACAGGTTTACCCAAGTCTGAGGGAAAGAGTGTCATCATGGTGGTAGTTGACAGACTTACCAAGTATGCACACTTTTGTTCATTATCACATCCATTTAAAGCCAGTACAGTTTCTACTGCATTTATGGAAACAGTTCAAAAGCTACATGGAAATCCAAAGATTATTGTAAGTGACAGAGATCCCATTTTCACTGGAAATTTTTGGACAGAATTATTTTCTTGTCTTGGTAATTAGTTAGCTCATAGCTCATCTTATCATCCTCAATCTGATGGGCAAACTAAGATAGTAAACAAATGTTTGGAAGGATATCTTCGTTGCTTTGTATCTGATAAACAGACACAATGGGTCAAATGGTTGCCTCTGGCTGAATGGTGGTATAACACTTCCTTCCATCCAGCAACAAAAATGACCCCATTTATGGCACTTTATGGGTACCAACCACCATCAATCACATCATATTTAAGAGAAAATTCTAAGGTTCAGGCAGTGGAACATCACATCGAACATCAACAACAAGTCCTCCAACTCTTAAAGGATAACCTCGTGTTGGCACAAAATAGAAAGAAACAACAGGCAGATCAACATCGCAGTGAAATAAGTTTTGATGTAGGTGATTGGGTATTCCTACGGCTACAACCATATAAGCAAATGTCCCTAAAGCAAGCTAAGAAGGATAATAAATTATCACCAAAGTATTATGGTCCGTACAAGGTGTTGGAAAAGATTGGTACTATGGCATACAAATTGGAGCTTCCTGCAGCTTCTCGATTGCACCCAGTTTTTCCTTGTTTCATGTTTAAAGAAGGTTATAGGCGACAAGCTCCTAGTTCAAATAATATTGCCAGAACTTGACGAGGAAGGAAAAATTATATTGGAACCGGAAGCAGTCTTAGAAACAAGAACTCGACAGCTACGAAATCGATCAATTTCAGAGTATCTTATCAAGTGGAAGAACTTATCCGCTGAAGATTCCACATGGGAGGATGAGAATTTTATGCAGAAGTATGCAGAACTTCTCAAGTGTTGAGGACAACACTTTTTTGAAGGAGAGGGGCATGTTGGGTCCCTATAATACTAGTGATTACCCCATTACTATTGTAGTTATACCCCTTATTTATATTGTTGTGCCCCTATTACCCCCATATTGTTATTTCTGTGCCCCTTAGAATCCCTCTATTGTTATTTTTGTGGCTTTATATTATTATTGTTAGGTCGGCTAGATTATATTGTGACTCCTTAGACTCCTATATATATAAAGGAGGTTTTGTCATTTGTATCATTCAAGAATTGTTCATTTATTTAATGTAAAGGAGGTTGCCCCCTTGAAGAGGCTGAATTCTAAGGCGTTGATCTATCTTTACTATCTTTTCTTGAGTTGGTTTCATAACATTGTATGTATTTCATCTGGACTTTATAAACTAGTCTGGGAGGCATGGGAGGGATCAACATGCTAACATACACAACAAGGGAATCGGCAAGCTGATTTTTTACTCTAGGGATATATGAGATACAAAAATTATCAAAAGAATCTTTGAGTCTCCATACCTCATCTCTATATGCTTTCAGCCTTGGGTGCTTTGCTTGAAACGTTTTGTTCACTTGCTGAATGATGAGATCAGCATCTCCAAACACCTTTATGTTTCTGATTCCTTTGTCTTTAGCTACGTTAAGGCCCAATATCAGAGCCTCATACTCTGCTATATTGTTGGTGACTTGGAAAACCAGCTTAAAAGACAGATGTGTGCTTTCTTGTTTTGGAGATATCAGCACCACCCCTACTCCTGTGGTTTCCCTTGAACATGCTCCATCAAAGAACATCTCCCAAACCAAACTTCCTTGCTCTCCCTCAGCCTGATTCACTAGTTTCTTGATCTGCATTGAGGCCTTCTGGGATTCTTCAATTTGGAGGATACATGCTCCAAAATCGGTGTCAATAGCATAAATGAGATGATTAGAAGGACTCTTCTCATCACTGATGATGTATGCCAGCTATGCTTCTCTGTATAATCTCCTTCTTTCTCCTCTAAAGACTGGGATAATGGAATAAGATAAATCATTCTATAACGTCCCCCCTAGTCTCTTAATCCACCCTCTGGACAGCAGCATGCCAAACATAGGGGGAACATTTGCCACCACAATATCCATCATCATGCTCTTCATGGGAAAATGAGTTAGGGTAATGGCCAGGTTTTTAATTAATGCCAGGCATTTTACCTTTCTTGAATCAAAAGAGAATAGATCATGATATGGTCTCGTGATATCAAGGCCTAGCTCTTCCATGACAGCTTTGGGCATCAGATTGTGGCTAGCCCCTATGTCTAGCAGGCAATTGTGGAGGGTTTTGTCATGAATGGTGAAGGAGACATAGAGTGATGGGGAGCTATCATCAATAGGTTGAGTCATTGCGCTAAGCACAACTGCAGGCTTATCATCTTGCAAAATTTACAGAGTCAGTGGGGACTTGTGAGGCTTTCAGCTCAAGAGCATCAAGGATTGGCTTTCTAAAAACTTCACTCTTTACAAGTTCTATCAGAGGTACAAACATTTTTAACTTCTGGACTTCTGATTCAAAGCTAAAAGGGGAAGGGGACTTGTCAGGATCTTTTGCCACTTGAGCTGGTGCTTTGAGGATGTCTGGATCAACTGCTAGTCTTTTTAGTCTGACATTCTGTTTCTCTGTTGGGACAACAACTTTTTGGGTAGGATTCTCCTTGGCATTGTTTGCTCTTGATCTCAGATTATATCTTTTCTATTCACCAGTCTGCAGAACAGCCTCTCTGTCCCATTCTTGACAGGTTTGGTCCTGTAGCAATGATTCTTCGTAGGCAGGCAATGTCAAAAAGGTAGCACTGCCTTATCTTCCATGCAATGAATTTCATCCTCCTCTTCGAACTTCTCCTCCTCCATGACTACGTTTTGGAAAGGAGCCTTAACTCTTTGTTCTCCATTCGCTTATTTACCCCTTTGAATGATTTACAATTGTTCATTTGTTCTTCTGAATGGATTTGGATTTCTTGGAGCAAATGTGTTTGGAAGCCTCGCTTTTCCAGAGTTATGCTCAGCCTTCAGCTTAGATATCTCAGCAGCCAATGACTCTATCATTTTAGTCATTTTGTCTAATTTAGGTTCTAAAGATGAAGCAAAGGAAGAAGAAGCCTCACCTCTCTACCTCCTTCTATCATCATAACTTTTGAGCTTTTTTGCAGCCATGATATTAGATTCCACCTCTAGTGTTGTATCTTGCATTTCAGCTAGAGTGGTGCATCTTATTTCTCTTAAAAATAGGCAGAAATCAAAGTCAAAATCATTGGCGTAAGTGAGTTTGGCAAAGGTGGGGATAGGCTTTACTTCAGCTGCTATCTTACTATACATACAGTTAAATCTCTTATTAAAATCAGACAATGATTCCCCATTTTCCCTCTTGAGATTACCAAACATTGTATGGTAATATAGCAGGTCTTTCTTATCCCCCCAATGCTTCAAAAATACATCATCTAATGCTTCAATGTTTGTTATAGACCTAAGGGCCAGTTCTCTGAACCATTTTCTAGCCTCTCCATCAAGGCTCTGGACAAACACTCTCATCCACACATCATCTTCATTGATATCCAGGTTATCAACATAACTATAAAAATGTTCAAGGTGTTCTTTAGCTATTACTCCCTCTGTACCAGTGAACTTAAGCATGTATTTCTGGTATTCTCCTGTGGGCATGGCATTTAAAGAAACAAGCAAGACCAAGGGTCCATACCTAGCAGCTATGATTCTTTCCATCTTTGTGGGCGCTTGTTGGCCTGCCATGACTGGAGTAGGTGGAAGGATATTGGCAGATTGAATGGTAGGAAGCAATGCAATAGATGACAGGGACAAAGGAATATGATGGACTATACGGGAGGCTCTTTTTGGACAGAGATCCAAATGGGAACTAAATAAACAAGGAGCTTTATGAATCTCTGAATGTATTTCTTCACTAACAATGCTAGGCTCTATATCTTCAAACTACACATTCTCAGCTATAATCCTCTCTTGCAGAGATACATAAGATTTCTTAGGCTTACCTGATCCTGATGCACCTTTCTGTCATGCTTTTCTTTGCTTAGCAATCTTCTCAGGGCCAGGCACTGGGTCAGCTGGTGATTTCTGAGGATTTCTCCAACTATGCCTCACAAACTGAGCCAGAACTATAATGTGGAGTCGCCACTAGGTTGGTTCTCTAGTAGAGTCGCCAGATAGATGATTACAACCATAAATTTGTCCAGGCTTTGTCTATCATCAAAGCTGGAACTGTTTCGTTCTCCCAGGGAAGCTGAGCTTCAATCTCCTCTCCCCAGCAACGGTGCCAATTAATGTTATCACCCCAAGAAACTCTCCTAGGTTGTAGCTCAGAGATGCTCGGGAACATTACAAATTCAACTTATTGTTGCAAATGGATGAATGGAAGGAATGATGCCTGTTCAAGCCAGATAACCACTTCTACTTTTCTTGACTCCAAAAATGCGTGAACACCCACAGACTACAAGGCTTTAGACCACCAATTACTCACAGTTTAAGGATTTAGGTGAATATGGAGAATATTGACCACACCAACAGATGCACAGGACCCTGTGATGGCCAACTGCAACTAGTAAAGAGGTCTGCTATTGAGGGAAATGTTCCCCTAGGGAAGTCATGGAAGGAGTTTGTTAAAAGCTTCAATCTGGATCTGTCCAGCCTCAAGCCTTTAATAAACTCCTTCCATGACTTACTCCATGGTGTCACAAGTAGTGGATGAACATCAACACACAAGGAAACAAGGGTTTACTGTAAAAATGGGGGAGTGCAGTAGGCACAAGGGTCTTCAGACCTGGTCAGGGGGAAAATCTCAGCATAATAACCTTTCTTTCTCTTCTCTCCTCCCTTAGGCCTTCCCATTGAGGTCTTCTTATACCTCTCCCAAAGTAGTTTTTTAGTTGGGAGTTGGTTGGGAATAGTTGGGCCACGGGCACTAACAAGTGATCAGCAGGTAAAACCCGTGATCTTCGCCCGAAATTAAGGAGTTTTATATTTTTTAAGTGTTTTAATACATATACGTGGGTTGGGTATATGCCTACCCGCGTATACACGCGTTTAACTCAGGGAAATGTCGCGTATAAGGGATGAAACAATGTTTTTTAAATTTTAGGACCAGGTCTGGAAGGAGGGGTTGCCCTAGGCCATGAGTGCAGCATCACAAACCATAAGAGTGAGATTTGGAGCTATAACATCTACAAATCTAATTCCCCAATGCACAGGCAGAATGACAGCTCTCTGGCACTAGTTGAAAAGAAACCTGAATAACTCATTCACTGATACATACAAGACTTTAACACAGAGGTAGGATGACAACTCCTCTATTGCTAAACATCAAGAGTTCAAGAAAACAACATATCAAGCATAGCCTGGAACAGAAGAGAAATGGAAAGTGAGCAATTAACAGCAAAAGAATAATGTATTAGCTGAAAATGAAGACAAGATGCTGCAAGTATCAAAATAGTTACAGTCTCCAGAAGTTGAACCTTACATTAAAACAATAACCATCAACCCTAATTACATCTTGTTTATGGGTATATATAGAGTTTGAATACAAAGGCACTCGGCCATTCTAAGTATGGAGGGGTCATAATTGATGACCAACCGCTTTAACTACCTGGTGGAGTCTCGGTGCATTTACTCGCTTCAGTGGATAATTGTGCTTTTTATTTATTTATTTATTTTTATTTTATTTTATTTTATTTTATATATATATATATATCTATATATATATATATATATATATATATATATATATATATATATATATATATATATATATATATATATATATATATAGATATATATATATATATATATTATTTTTTCTTTATTTATTATTATTATTATTATTATTTATTTTTTTGCGCTTTGCTATCCTCTCAGGTGGTTGGAGTGTCATATGGAATGAAGTCCCATCACTATTAAATTCATTTACCGGATCGAGCTCTATCCCTTTCCTTCTCAGCCATACTGTCTCTTGAGTGCGGTTGTTGAGGAACCACTGCAAACAGTACCGAAAACTGGTCATCTTCGTCCTTTGGGCGCTCAAAATAGTCGAGGTACGTGGACTGCGTAGCGGGTGGAATAGTCGGGTGAAGGAGTAATATCGGCCGTCGGAGCAGGCGGATAGACGACGGAGATGAATCAATAGGGATGTCAGAGGAGGCAGGAGTGGGATGATAGGGGGCCGTTGGATCTTGGGTAGACAGATCCAATGGTCATCGGGTGTTGAAGATGTGTGGCATTTATCGGGCAGGAATGGAGGTTTTGGCGGTAGGCGGTATTGATCACACCACCTTTAGACATCGGGTGGTAAAAGTACAATGGCACGCGATCTCCTCAGGGCGTGATGCATGGTAGCAGAAACCGCTCTCCATCGCACATTAACATCTCGACGGTTTGAGGGCGCGGGGAGAGCGAACACCGTCCGATCGTGATGAAGGTGATCAGACCGTAGGGAATCAATCGAGCAATTTTTTGTCGGATGTGACGGGGGACCGTTGGATCGGGGTGCAGCAATCAACGTCTGCTATTAAAGGTGGTGAAGGATTATGGGAGCATAGGGTCTCGTGAATACGAACTTACGGGGCTTAAGTTTTGCGCTCAAGGCTTGGAGAAACAAGGGTTTATGCCGGGTTTTGGAGAAAATAGAGATAGCGGGGTTAAGAGAGAGTAAGCGGAGTTGAAGGAGAAGAAGGAAGGTAACTGTTGTGAGCTCTCTTTTGAGCATAATCAACCTAACCAAGCTTATATTCAGCTTTCAAAGGACCATAGTTATAACAGAGCTAACAGTCACCAACTCACTCTTTGAGTTGTGTGGATTTGCAATAAATAAAAAAATCAACACATTGAGAGGAAAGAAAATGAGATGAGTTTTTTCCTAATTCAAGAAACCTGAATAAAATATCTTGTAGGGTCTCTCTCTTAGAGATTGCATGAGCTGTGGATTTGAGAATGTCATCAACTCACCCTTTGAATAGTGTGTATTTTTGGTAAATTAAAAATATCAGTAAATAGACAGGAAGTACAACGAGATGATTTTATCTTTTCAAAGATTAGATTGTGTGATGTAAATGGCAGGACCAAATTTGGGTGTGCTCACTTCCCTATCCAAGAAATTGGGGCAACATGAAAATTATATTACTTAACCTGGGTCTATAACAAGCCCATGACAACTTGGTTATAGGCTTATTTTTTCAGGATAATTGCATGAGTATTACTATTTTATGACTAGCACATCCACATTTACTA